>ML682037.1:1956266-1982226 GCA_007922195.1 Podocnemis expansa
CACAGTCACGGGTACATGGAGTATATACACACACATATATGGAGTGCATACACATAGTCACATGGTGTGCACACACCCATGGATACATGTAGTGCACACACACACAAGTACATGGAGTATATACACATACATATATGGAGTGCACACATGGTTGCACACACATGGGTACACAGAGTATATACACACGTATACACAGAGTGCACACATATATGGCATGCGCACACCCATGGGTATATGGAGTTTATACACATGCACATACACATACAGGTCATGGGGTACACCCACACCCACACATGGGCACATATGGGCACCTGCACAGGCACATGGAATGCATACTCACAGCTGGTCCCAGGATGCACATACACAGGCACACACATTTTGTACGTACATGCACACATACACACATAGGCACACGTGATATTACTGCATTTGTGCATAGCAGAGCAGAGGCTCTCAAGCAGGATCATTTTGTGAGGCACAGCACAAACATGCAGAGCTAGAGCCCCTGCCCCAAGGAGCTTATAGTGGAAAAAGGTGCCTGACTAGATTTTCTGTAGGGCTCTGCTCACATATCCCTGTTGAATGTAACCTCTTGGGTGCATGTTAGGTGCTGGGGTGTTTGGAAAATGGAGCTGCTGGGAACGGAAAAAACGAGAGTCCTGTGGAACCTGATAGACTAACAGATTTCTTTGGGCATAAGCTTTTGTGAGTTCCAACCCACGATGTCGGATACTGGGAGCAGAGCTTTTGAAAATTCAGAGCCAGCTCCCCATGGTCAGTCAAGCAGTCAGGACCATGGTGCCCCCTCCACTCCCTTCTCAGCACCCAGCAAAGATGCCAAGTCTGTGAAAATATGAAGCAAGATCTGACACTGACCCATCCTTGTACTGTACTCATACACATCTTTGCTCGTCCACCACACTGTAGGCACACAAGGCCCAGTGCCCGCGTACATGTGCTACAGTGTATTTGTATTGGTCATCACATCTCTGCTTCCCCTCACATTTTATGTTCATACGTAGCCCTCCACGCCTGCCACCTTCGCACTGGCCTCTGTTCCACAGGCCTTTCCACTTGAGCTGCGTGGCCACATCCCCCACACTCCTCTTCCACCAGATGTGCACAGCAGATAGTGATTCATAACTTTTCATGCCTGCTGCCCCACTTATATGTACCTGCATTGGGACTGCACACATCTACCATGCTGTGTCCTATGCAGAGGGCCAAATTCTGCTCCTCTTTTCACCTGTGAAGTCACGTCACCATCACAAACCTGCAATTTGTTTGACTTCCCACAGGGTCCCTCCAACAAACCTATCCCAGCTCAGCTTGTCCTGTGGTGTTCTGCTACATGGAAAATGTATCCCCCAGACAGCAGGCTGAGGGGGTCTCATGGACTCCCCACTCCTCCAAAAAACTGTGCTTCTCATGCAACATCCAGGCTGCTCGCATGCCAGATTGCCATCCTTCTCAGCCACTCACAACCAGCCAACCCTGAACCACAGAGAGGAAGGACACGGCTCCAACATGACTTTGGAAAGGGTGACCAGAGTAAGATTGGGAGCCTAGATATGCTGATGATGTGTGCTATATAAAAATATAAGCTAAGGTGGATTGGAGAGGGTACAGCTGGGTGGTGGATGTGTTTAGGAATAGATAGATGGAAGGAAGAATTTTTTTTTAAAAATAAGTTGCCTCGAGTTGGATACGTACACTAAAAAAAACACAAACAAACAAGGAGTCATGTGGCACTTAAAGACTAACAGATTTATGCACGAGTTTTTTTTTTTTTCTGGAGTAGACTAACACAGCTATCCCTTTGGAAATTGACAAAATACGTACACTGAAGCTGTGGTTCCCAACCTTTTCTCTGTTGTGGAATACCTTGATACCTTACCAGATAGTCTCCAGATAAACTCATAAATATTCATGAGCCAATCCCGAACTCAGAGAAGTTTTTCAAAAAATTCCATGGCACACCTGCTCAGGCCTGAGGGCACACCTGTATGCCATGGCAAACTTTTTGGGAAACACTGAGTTAAAGAAGAGCCCACCACAGCTGGTGTTGCTTTGGGACACGAAGCGAAGGAGGACCCTGTGTGCAGTGAAGTGGCCCATGGAGTTGTGGGGAGACAGCATGAAACTGGCTGGCCAGGTTAACCCCCAGACTCTTGGAAAGCACCTAACAGCTTTTCTTATGATCATAAGGGTTTGTGCAGCCCAAGCATTGGGGTCAGAACCAGTGTTCCCTCTAATTTTTCATACGCCATGTGCACAAAAAATGTATTCTGTGCAAATTTTTGGAACCAGTGTCCAAATTTGTGCACACTCCAGTGAGTGTGACCAAATATTTGGTGCATCAGATTGTAATCTATCTCCCATTTATGAGTAGAAATTAAAAGATATTAGCACTGTTGAATTTTTTTGTGCACGCTTTATTTTGTTGTGTGCGCAGTTTTCATGGCCTGTGTGCGCGCGCACACGCGCACAGCTTAGAGGGAACATAGGTCAGAACTGACCCAGGCCAGAGAGCACCCACGTACCCATGAACCAATGTGGCAGATCCTTAGCCCCTCTAAGAAGCAGTCATATGCCATCATCCGTAGCTTCGAAAGGGTGGAGGAGGAGTGACAGCATTGACCTATCCAAGCCCAGAAGATGAGTACCACCCTGCATCACTGGTTTGCTCTCTTCTGGCCCTCCCCACCTTCACTCCACCATCTGCCCCTGGGTCTTAGAGAAGGCACATTTTTCCTTCTTCCTCCACACGTCACACACAGACTGCTGACTGTATGAATGAGATGGGGCTTGTCACCAAGGCAACCAGCATGAATGAGCACAGGAAGGTAACCCTGGAGACTGTATGAATGGGAAATGGCCAGTTGCTATGGAGATCTGGTAAATGGGAAGAGACCCTCTGGCATGACAGAGGCTGAGTTAAGCAGCAAGGAGCATGTCTACTTCCATCTACCTAAATGAGGGTGGGGAAAGAAATGGGATCTGTGGGTTACTTACCAGTAACCGTCTTTCTTCGAGATGGGCTGCTCACATACATTCAGTTACAGGTGTCTATGTGCCGCAGTGCATGGTAGCTCGGAAGGTCTTTAGCCTTAGCCTGTCAGGTCAGGGCATGCGGTCAACACCCCCTCTGTGCCGCAACCGCGGCTACATAGGTGACCGTGACCCTGACCCTCCCAGTCCCATATACATTCGCCAACTCCATTAGCAGGGATGGTGGGAGGGGCCTGAATATATGTGAGCAGCCCATCCTGAAAAAGGACGATTACTGGTAAGCAACCCACCGTTCTCCTTCGAGCGCTGCTCTCATCATTCAGTTACAGGTGACCGCTAGCCATTCCCATGGATGGTGGAAGGAGTTACAGTCTACCTACACTGAGTACAGCTCTGCCCAAAGCGGCCTTGTCTTTAGCCTGTTGGGTGATGGCGTAGCGCGTCGTGAAGGTATGAATCAACAACCATGTAGCGGCCCTGCAGATCTCTTGGATCAGGACCTTGGCAAGGAAGGCTGTTGAGGATGCCTGTGCCCTGGTAGAGTGGGCTCTAACAGTCCCAGAAAGGGGCGTGCTCGACCTTCCGTGGCAGTCTTTAATGTAGTTCACAATCCATTTTGAGATACACTGTGAGGATACTGGGAGACCTCTCTTGCGTTCAGCAACCTCCACAAACAGTTAGAGGGTCTTGCGGAACGGCCGAGTGCACTCGATGTAGGTCAGGAGCACTCTCTTCATGTCCAAGGTATGCCATCTCTGCTGGTTCTGTGTAACCTGGGGGTCTGGATAAAAGACTGGCAGGCAAATCTCCTGGTTAAGTTGGAAGGGGGTGGCCACCTTAGGGAGGAAAGAGGGGTGGTGATGCAAAACCACTTTATCTGGGTAGAACTTTGTATATAGGGGTTCCGAGGAAAGGGCTTTCAGCTCCGAAACCCTTCTAGCAGATGTGATTGCTATTAGGAAGGCCACCTTCCAAGAGAGGACTAGTAGGGTGGCTGAGTCTAAGGGTTCATAGGGTGGATCTGTCATTGCCTGGAGCACCACATTCAGATCCCAAGGAGGGGTGGGTTTGGGGGGAGGGGGGAGTCTTTCCACCCCCTTCAGGAATCTGACGGAAGTAGGATGGGAAAAAACTGAGTGCCCATCTGCTCTCTCATGGAGAGCTGAGATTACTGCTAAATGGACTCTCAGTGAGGAAGAAGAGAGGCGTTTTAATCTGAGGTCTAACAGATAGTCAAGGATTAGGTGAATTGGAGCTGATATAGGGTCTACACCTTTGTCCCATGCCCCAATGAAGAATTTCTTCCATTTGGTTGTGTACGTGGATCTGGTAGACAGTCTTCTGCTAGCAACCAGGGCCTTCTTAACCTGTCTGAGCAGAGCCTCTCCTGCTTGCTGAGCCAGAGAGCATCCAGGCCGTCAGATGTAGGCGGCCCAAGTCTGGGTGCTGAAGGTGCCCCGAGTCCTGTGTCAGGAGGTCCGCCCTCTGTGAGAGGCCGTGTGGCATCTCTATGGACGTGTCCTGCAGGAGTGGGAACTAAAGCTGTCTGGGCCAGTCTGGAGCTATCAGTATAATGTTTGCTCCATCCGTGTCAGTCTTCAAGAGAACCCTCTGTATCAGGGGAACTGGTGGGAAGACATATATCAGTGGTCCTGACCAGCTGATGAGAAAGGCGCTGCTGAGAGACCCCTCCTTCTGGCCCCTGAGGGAGCAGAACTGGGGACACTTGCAATTCTGCCGTGTCACAAACAAGTCTATCTGGGGTGGTCCCCATTTGTCTGTCAGGAGGGAGAACACCCTGTCGTGGAGGGACTACTTGTGATTTGCTAGAGGCTTTCTGCTGAGCAAGTCTGCTATCCTGTTATCCACCCCCAGTAGGTGGGTGGCCACTGTGATAACGTTGTATTCTGTGGCCAACTGCCAGAGTTTGCATACCTCCTCGCAAAGCGGTGGGGAGCAAACCCCCCTCTTGCTGGTTCATATAGAATATGGCTGTGGTATTGTCCATGAGGATTTGGACTGACCTGCCCTGTATCTTGTCCAGGAAGGTCATGCAAGCTAGTCTGATGACCCTTAGTCCCTTCACATTTATGTGGAGAGGCCTGTCCATGTGGGACCAGAGCCCTTGAGTGGAGAGTCCCCTGGAGATATGGGCCCCCCACCATGAGTCCAAGGCATCTGTTGTTAGGGTCACTGAGGACCTGAGCTCTTTGAAGGGGATGCTGTCCGTGGCGAAACGGGGATCCCTCAAAACCTGAAGTGTCCCCAGTGTGTTCTGGGGAACTGACAGTACCTTGTTTAAGGAATCCCTCTGTATGTTGAACACCGTGGAGAGCCAGACCTGGAAAGGCGTCATTCTCAGGCGTGCCGTCCGGATCACAGAGGTGGAGGCTGCCGTGTGGCCAAGGAGCTGCAGGCATCGGCAGCTTGTGGTCACGCTGGGCATCTGGAGCTCCATAATGATAGTGCAAATGGACTGAAATCTCAAGAGGAGCAGGAATGCTGTCCCTTTGCGAGCGTCCAGACATGCCACTATGAATTCTGTGTTCTGGGACAGGTGGAGTTTTGACTTTTCTCGGTTTATGCAGAGGCCCAGATATCCACAGAGCCTCACCACTGCTCTGATGTGGAGCTTGACCTGAGACCTCGATCTCCCAACCATTAACCAGTCATCTAGATGGGGTAGATTCTTATGCCCTATCTGCGCAGGTACACCGCAACTGACGCCATGCACTTTGTGAGTATCCTGGGGGTTAGGGAGAGCCCAAAGGGGAGAGGTGAACTGGAAGAGGTCTTTTGCCACTTTGAATCTTAGGAATCGCTTGTGGTGGGGCCGTATGGCTATGTGGAAGTAGGCGTCTTTTAGATTGATGGCTGCGAACCAATCCCTGGGAGACAGAGATGGGAAGATCTGTGATAGGGAAACCATGTGGAACTTTATTCTCCTTATGTGTTTGTTTAAGGCTGTAAGATCTAAAATGGGTCAAAGGTCCCTGTTGGGTTTTGGGACTGGGAAGTACAGGGAGTAAAACCCTTTTCCCCACTCCCGCTTCGTAACCCTTTCTGTGGCTCCCAGGGAGAGGAGTTTCTGGCATTCAATCTTGAGCAGATGGAGCAGTTCCCAGTTTCCGAGGTTTGGACGAGGGGGCGGTTTTCTGTCCTGAGGAATCAAAAGGAATTGAATACGATACCCCTCCACGACTGTCTCGAGGACACACTGGTTGGATGTGATGTTGGCCCAGTGGTGCATGAAACGGTGCAAGCGGTTGGGGACCAGGCGGGTCGTGGGTTCGCTGCCCTTACGGTAACCATCAAAAGCGCTGTTTCCTTCCTGACGAGCGTTCGTTTGGAGGCCTGCCCACACCTGCCAGATTGTGGGGCATGGGACTTCTCACTCTTGCTCGAATGGACTTTGTCCTTGTCCAAGTCCCCAAGATGGTGCTGGGGAAACTGGAGGGACCTCAGGAATGGACTCCACAGTTGAATCTGCTGTTTCAGCTGCTGGAGTTGTTGTAGGAGTTGGTGGAGTTTCAGAGAGCATCTGCTAGATTGAGGGGTGTACATCCCCAGCAACCGGAGCGTGGCTCTTGAATCCATCATGCCATGGAGTTTCCTGTCTGTGGACCCAGCAAAGAGGTCAGGACCTTCAAACAGCAGGTCCTGAATGGTAAGTTGCAGCTGCGGTGGTAGGCCCAAGCCTTGGAGCCAGGGCGAGCGGCACATTACCACAGCTGATGCCATAGTGCAAGTGGCCATGTCTACGGCATCCCAGATAGCCATCAGAGCATCCCTGGATGCCATCTCCCCTTCCTTGAGCATCGTGTTGAAGTCCCTATGGCGATCCTTGGGGATGATGTCACGGAAGCCTAGCATGGCACTCCAGAGGTTAAAAATATATCTTGTCATGTGGGCCGAGTGGTTAGATATGTGCAGCCCAACAGGTCGAGCTTCCTTGCCTCCTTATTTTTAGGGGTAGAACCTGGTTGGCCCTGTCTTTTTTTCTGTTTTACGGCATCAACAACCAGCAACCCCGGGGTGGGGTACTGGAAGAGGAAGGAGAATTTGTCCTGAGGGACGTGGTACTTCTGGTCCGCCACCCTTGACACAGGCAGAATTTAGGATGGGGTTTGCCAAAGGGCCTTAACGATGCTGTGCACCCCTTCATGGAGAGTGACAGACACCTTGGTGGGTGAGGCCCTACATCCGACGTCAAAGAGGGGGTTGGTTTCCTCTTGGACAACCCCTAGCTCCAGCTTCGGGTTTGCTACCATGCGGCAAAGCAGATCCTGCTGGACGCGAGAGTCCTCATTGCAGTCAGTCGGTCCCTCGAAGGTGTGCTCATCTGGTGAATAGGAAGAGTGGGGTCGTGATCTGCTACAACAAGTGGAGTCTGGGTTGGGCTCATCGTCGGAGAAATCCAAAGAATCTAGGGTCTGTAAGGGAGACTAGATGGAATGGTGCAGAGAAGTTGAGGTATCGTCAGCCATTGTGTCCAGCCAGTCATGTGACCGGTCATTAAAAGTTGCTCTGGCCTCAACATGGTGCAGAGGAGAGTGACCCTGACCAGGTTGTGGGGTCTTTACAGTACCGGTGAGGGAAGGCTTTGTTGGTCCAGACGTTGCTGGCGACCTCTTCTTGCTCCATGGTTTGGGCGAGGGGGAATGCTTGCGGCGCTGTTTCCCCAAATGTTCACCAACCCCTGATACCATCTAGGGTGAGGGAGAGGAGCGAGCAGAGGCCGGGGGCGAAACTGATGCTGAGCTGGACGATCGGGCTCTCAAACCCTGAGAGCACGGTACCAACGGGTCCCAGGAGGAGCGTGGAGAGGAGCCACAGAGCAGTCCTCCGTGCTGGATTGTGGTATCAGCAGTGGGCTGAGTGGTACTGGGCTGGTAGGTGGTACCGATTCCTTTGCTGACTGAGCTGCAGGTACCAGGGTTGGAATTGACTTGGGTTTCTTCTGCAGTACCAGAGCTGGATCCTGGGACCATGCCCACACCTTCGTGGGGGCCTACAGCGTCAACAGTACCGGGGACAGTCCTGGTCTCTAGTCATCGACGGGTTGGTTTGGTGACCGAGGTGTCCGGCACCATGGCGGTACCAATGAGGGCGTTGACCAGGACTTTGAACTCAGCACTGAAGGGCAGTGCTGGTGCTCCAGTGCCTAGACCGATTGATGATCCAGTGGAGCATTCACAGCTCGGGCAGCTTCAGAGGCGTGCACTGCTCCCAGCCAGAGAGCGGAGACCCAGCTCTCTATCTTTGCAAGTCCTCCGTTTGAAGGACTGGCAGATAAGGCAGCTCGAGGTGAGGTGCGACTCATCTAGGCATGCAAGACATTTATCGTGAGGATCGTCGAGTGGGAAAGCTTTGCAGCATCCTAAGCACAGTTTAAAACCAGGCATCTTGAATTTTGCGTGGTAGAAGACAGGCACTTGCTTCCGCAAGTTTCTTGGCTGATCCGAAACCATCGCTGAGAGTGGAAAAAGGAACTGGGAGAGTGAGGGTCATGGTCACTTATATAGCTGCAGTCATGGCAACAGAGGGGGCGTTGGCCGCATGTCCTGACCTGACAGGCTAAGGCTGAAGACTTTCTGAGTTACCGTAGACACCTATAACTGAATGATCTGAGCAGAACTCGAAGGAGAACTAGTGGTTAGAGGCAGGAACTAGGACTCTTGGGTTCTGTTTCTTCCTCTGAGAAATCCTGAAGACAGTGGCATAGCGACAGGGGGCCAAGCCCCAAGTTGTTGGGCTGCAGCAGGATGCCAGGTGGGGGGTTGCAACGCATGGGGTGGCATGGTGCACTTGGGGGAGCACAAATGTGGGCTTGGCCCCTGGGCACTGGCATGCACTGGACACCCTCGCCACACCATTTCCTCACAATGCTAATGTGTCATGAGACATCCTGTCCGTCCACCCCAAAAATGAGCAAGGAGAACATGACACGCACAAGTCTTGATGCCTCCCGGGACACAAGAATCCTGCTTTCTGTGGGAGTCCACCTCCATCACCCTCCTTGGTAACACCACCTCCAAGGCCAGACATCACAAGTCTCCAGTTTGTGACGCAGCTCTCCTGAGAAAGGCTGGGATCTTGGTTAGGGTGGCGCAGCTTTTGTTTTCTATTGGCCACAGAGCCGGAGTGGTAGGGGCCCTTTTCCCCAGCTAGCTTTGATTCTGCAAAGCCTTAATTCTCTCTCAGTCCCTAAGGGAACATCCAAATTGCAGCTGGGGGCATCCTTTCCAGCCTGATCTGGACGAGCTCTGCTCAAATGCATACACTAAAAAGAGACATGGAGGTTGCAGTACAAGTGGTGGATCGGATTCGCCACCTGAGCTAGGACTGGGCTCAGGTGGGCGTGGATTCAGATGTACTTTGCATGGGATTGGACAGGTAGGGTTGGGAGGGATATCAAAAGGCTGCTTAGTTCTTCCACTTGCATTGGGACACCTAGACCACCCCAAACTGTGTCTTTCTACCTGTTCTTTACACCATCAACCCAGATCTAGACCCCCACAGCTCAGGTGAAAATATCCATCAGGATACTGGCATGGCGGCTTTAGCCTCATTTCATAAATTTGGGGACCAGAAGGGTCTGTTCTGATCTAGTCTGACTTCCCTCAAGGCACAGGCCAGAGAACCCAACCCGTGGTTCCTATTTGAGCAAGGGGGTATTTTTAGAGAGACATCCAATCTTGATTAAAAATGTGAAATGATGGAGAATTCACTGTTTCTAGTCACTTTCCAGTTCCTTCATCCCCCACACGATGCTGTGTTTTCAGGTTCCCAAAAACACAGGACAACGTTCCAGTCAAGACACTACACCTCTTTTCTTTTCCCTTTTTAACAGTAATGCTGTGTGCTATGACCCTCGCATTTCTAGGAAATTAAATAGCATCATGCTGCATCTGTTTGGTGGGTGGGTGACAGCTCTGTATCAAGCAGGAAATGGTGGGGGTGACTCGTTAGGGCAGTGGTTCTCACCCACCGGGCTGGGATACATTTCCATTTTGCCACACAGTGGTAAGTGTGTCACAGAAAGCTAGGGAAGTGACTGGATTCTGTCTAGAGGGGTTAGGCGGGTTATCCTGTAGGGTTGTGACAGACTGCCCAGTGTGTCATGACCTGCAAAAGGTTGAGAACCACTGTGTTAGGGAGAATGAGCAAGGAGTCCTGTGGCACTTAAAGACTAACAAATCTATGTATTGCATGAGCTTTCCTGGGAGAAAAATCCCACTTTGTCAGACACTTTGAAGATGGGGGAATTTACAGAATGGGAGGAAAATAAATGGAAGGAAGTGTAAGTCATGGGGTCAGGTCATGCTGTAACAGCAAATCAAAACAGTTGTTACAATTCAAACACAGGGAAACAGCACATAGGAAGGTGAGGTCAAATCACCTGTTGTAATGGGAAAGAATCTATAGTCACGATTTAATCCTGCTTTCACGCAATTGAATCTGCACATCATTTCCAATTCTGCAAAATCCTGCTTCGTCAGATGCTTTAAAGATAGGGCAACTTACATTAAGTTCCTTAAGTTACTTAAGTTCCCCCATCTTCAAAGCATCTGATAAATGGGATTTTCTGCCACAAAAGCACATGCAATACATTTGGTAGTCTTTAAGTGCTACAGGACTTGTTTCACTGAACAAGACTAACACAGCTACCCCTTTGGAACTTGGCAATTGTGTTAGGGGACTCCCTTGGACTCCTGTTAACTATAATGGCCATGGGGTGCGGTCAGTAGAATGAGATGGGCTGACCAAGGTGCTGACCATGAGCTAGTGTGCGCTTCACACATTGCCTGTACCTGTACCACCAACATAATAAAACCACCTAAATGAGCAGGAATAGTTGTGTTAACCTGCCAACCAAGAGGAGGCTCAAAGAGCTTGGCTTGTTTAGCCTAAACAGAAGAAGGCTGAGCAGATATGATTGCTCTCTATAAATACATCAGAAGGATAAATACCAGGGAGGAAAAGGAATGATTTGAGTGCAGCACCAATGTGGACACAAGAATTTCAGGAAGACTGAAATTAGACGCAGGTTTCTAACCATCAGAGGAATAAAGTTTTGGAATATGCTGAGTGAGCTATGGGGGCAAAAACTGAGCTTGGTAAATTTATGAAGGGGACAGTTTGATGGAACGTCCTAGTATGGCAGTTGAACGATTTTTGACTAGTGTTGGTGGATATGCCAGTGACCTGAGATGGGATGTTATATGATGGGGTCTGAGTTATTACGTTATTACAGAGAATTCTTTCCTGGGTGTCTGGCTGATGAGTCTTGCTCATGTGCTCAGGGTTTAACTGCTTGCACTATTTGGGGTCAGGAAGGAAGTTTCCCACAGGGCAGATTGACCAGGTCTTGTCAGAGTTTTTCTCCTTCCTCTGTAGCATGGGGCATGGCTCACTTGCTGGTGGATTTTCTGTACCTTAAAGTCTTTACATGAGGATCTGAGGCCTTTAACAACTCAGTCCTAGGTTAGAGGTTTATTTGCAGGAGTGTTTTGGTGAGGTTCTGTGGCCTGTGATGTGCAGGAGGTCAGACTAGATGACCTTAGAGTCTAGGAGTCTGTGGCAGCAGTTCTGAGTCACCATATGAGGACACATTACTGTGTCGCCACACAGTGATAAGCGTGTTGCAGAGAGCTGGGGAAATGGCTGGATTCTGCCTAGAGGAGTTGGGCTGGTGTGTCCTATAGAGTTGCAACAGATTTCCCAGTGTGTCATGAGCTGCTAAAGGTTAAGAACCACTGGTCCGTTAGTTGGCAAGAGCCAACACAGAGTTGTCCACACTAGTGCTTATGTCAGCAATATTTATGTTGCTCAAGGGTGTGTTTTTTCCCATCCCTGAGTGATCCAAGTTTTGCTGGCATATGTGTTAGTATGGACAAGGCCTGTCTGTGTCTATTAAAGCTCCTAATGGAAGTGTAAGTGTCATCCTGTTCATTTCACAGCCCCATTAGTAGTGATGGTCCAGTTAGAAAGACACAGGCAGAGTGATGAATCCATTGCATAGCCCTTTTAAATCATTGTGTTGTCGCCCGTCCCCAGGTGGCTGTATTTCATCATTTGGTGAGCAAAATCTTTTATCACATTGCTGTGTGTTGTTAAACAGCTGCTGTGCTGTGCCCCAGAGGTAGCTGCATATCAGCACCAATATTCCAGGAGGGGATCGTTATGCGGTTTTTAAACAGCAGTTATGCTCCCCCACCTCAACCAAGAAAGCTTCATTTCAGTAATGCTGACACATAATTTAGATGTCCATTTACATTCTTTGGGTTGAAAGGATGGCCAGCAGGGCAAGTTTGGATTATGCTGGACCTGGCTGCAGGGGAAATTTTCATACTTCCCCAGGGTGCCACTATTTTGCTGACCCCCTTTTGTGCATCCTGCCACCTTTCCTTCGCAGCTCCAGGAAAGCGAGAGCACTTTCACCCCAGCTGCTTTGATGGGAGAGGTTGTTAACATCAATGTTCAGTGCTTCTATAAATATACTCCTGACGATTGTATGGAAAGGCACCGAAGGCCGTGGTGGCCTTGTTAATTCTGTAATTAAAAATAGCAAAATGCAGAGGCCCGTGGGAAGCGCCTGTCAGTTCCTGCATCTAACCTGCCTCCCTCTCCTGCTGGCTTTGATGGCTGTGCCCCTGTGGGCAGGCGCCACCACTTGGTTGGCCAGCCACACTGCAGAAACAGAAGCTTGAGTTGGGTGTAAATCAAGAACGAGGCTGCTGAGGTCAGTGCGGCTACTGAAGAGACGAGCTGGTTAGGGCTGGAGTGGATGGTCCAGAGTTTCACTGACCATAGATCAATGGAAACAAACAGAACAGGGCCGCACAAGGCAGGCACATCCATGTCCAGCATCACTCATCAGCAGTCACATAAATAGAGCATCCTAGAGTGCAACAGACAACACAGCCACACAAATACAGCATCCTAGAGCAGTGTTTCTCAACTGGTGTCAGGCCTGAGCAAGTATGCCACAAAATTTTTTGAAAAACTACTCAAAAAGCTCTAGATTGGCTTATTGGCTCATGAATATGCATGAGTTCATTTGGAAATTGATGGTGTGCCTCAAATTAATTAAAGGTAGCCAGGTGTGCCACGGCAGAGAAAATGTTGGGAACACTGTCCTAGAGTGGACACACATAGCACAGCTGCACAAATACAGCATCCTAGAGCATGACACACAACACAGCCACACAAATACAGCATTCTCGAGCACAACACTCAGCACAGCCAGAGAAATACAGCATCCTAGAGTGCATCACACAACACAGCCACACAAATACAGCATCCTAGAGCACGACACACAACACAGCTACACAAATACAGCATCCTAGAAGAGCAGGTTTTCTCATCTGTGAACCAAATCTGAGGCCCACACTGCCACAGAGGACTTGTGACAGACCCAGTTCTTCTCTCTCAAGGCTGTGTTTGAAGAGCAAAAAAAATAATAAGGAGTCATATGGCACTTAAAGACTAACAGATTTATTTTTCGCATGAGCTTTCATGGGAGAAAATCCCACTTTGTCAGATGCTTCGAAGGTCTGACGAAGTGGGATTTTCTCTGACGAAAGCTCATGCAAAAAATAAATCTGTTAGTCTTAAGTGCCACACGACTCCTTATTTTTTTTGCTGGAGTAGACTAACACGACTACCCTTTTGGAAATTGGCAATGTGTTTGAAGAGGCCTGGGCAAATCTGCAGCCAGTCATGACCTGGCTCCCAGTGTATTTGCACCCTAAAGCTTTGCTGTGGAGTTGGCAGGGGAAGGACCCTGGTTTAGTCACTGATGTTCCAAATGCTAGGTGAGGTTTGTCTCCAAGCAGGTGTTTTCAGGAGCAGCTCCAGAAGGTCCTTGAATGAGCAAGAGGCCCGCATCAGCCCTTCTCACCCGCAAAGGAGTGGTGGTTTATTGACCTCTTGGTGATACCGTGGTGGGATGAACATCACCGCAGGATGGAAGGGATGGGCAGTCTGGAAATTGGTTCAAGGGCACTGGGGTGTGTGCTGGATGTGTGACAGAGCAGGGGCATCTGCATCAGGGGTGTGTGACTGGGCATCAGAGAAGTGTCTGAAAGGAGGACATTAACCCCTAAATGTGCCCCCCAACCCTCATGCAGGGGGCCCTGTCCCAGCATCCACTTTCTTTCCTGCTTTCACCCAGATCTAAAGCTGGCTCTGGCAACGAGAGCTCAAGAGACAGTGCTGTGGAAGAGGGCTGGATGTGTGTGGATCTGTTTCTTTATTACACACGCCCCTCTCTCCAGTTGTGCCTTTTGCTGATTCATGTCTCGTAATCAGGAGGAATAAAAGCTATGTAACCAGTTACTTATTGAACCCCTGTGATTCAGCTTTTAATTATCATAAGAAAGAGAAACTCAGAGTGAGATTAACTTGGATTTTCAGAGCCATTTTCATCCCAAGAGATCTAAATATGGAGCAATTCACTTTCCTTCGAAATGCAGCCACTTCTGGGTGGGGTGAAAGCAGCAGCTGTTTAAGAGTGTTGCAGCACTGGCCCTCTCAGCACTGATCTGCAGCCACTTCAGACATAGAAGGTGGCCACTGATGAATATCCTCACAACAATACTACTTGAGCGTTGCGGTCAGGAGGCAATGGAGACTCATGTGGGAAGCACTTGAAAGAAGCCGAATCTGGTTTGGAATGTGGCCAGGACACTGGATTTAATCTCTTTAATCTAGAATGATATTGGGCTGGTGAAACCAGGTATGGGTCTGATCTGAAATGGCCTGAAAGTGTTTGTGTGTTGTTCCCAGGCTGCTTCCGCCACTGAGGCCCTCTCTTGCTGTGGTCCCATCTGAATTCACAGGCTGAGGATATGCAGCCTAGACATTACTTGGAGGGAAGACCCCCAAGGAAAACCGAGGGGGCTGAGATGGGTCTTTCCATAGGGAGCACTGTTCCCAGTGAGTCAGTGCTGGCTGAAGTGTCTCGGTGTGGTGCAAGGAATAGTGTGTGACCTTCCCAGTGTGATGAGGAGAAGCTGGATGAGCCCCTTGATGCATGAGATGAAATCAGAACTGTAACATGGTGTTTTGCTGCCTGGGACACATTCTGACTGGAATGCGCCCCTTCCCATTAGTGGCACTTAGAGCTGGCACCACAAAGCTGTCCCTTTAATAGAGCAGCTCCATTGAACTGCTCCGGGCTGTCCGGGGCTTTGCCCCGTCATCCCTGCTGTAGTTACAGCTCTGGATGAAATCACACTGTGGCCAGCTTTTGCTCCTCTAGCTCTTTTCGTAAGAAGTTGGGGCATTAGCACTGATCTTCTGGCCAAACGTCAAGACAGATACTTGCAGTTGGCCTCCGTCATGCCCTCCATGTAGAGATTGGATTATTCATTTCCAGAGCAGCTGGGTGGTATTGCCATGCGCCGTTAACCAGGCGTTGTGTTCTCCTTGCTGAACAAGTTAGTTCTGCATGTTTGTCTGTTAGAAAGCACTTCGGGAACCTTGGAAGGAATGTGCTAAAGAAGATGTTGGTGATTTTAGTCTCATCAAGGAGATGCCCATCACTTCAGCAAGCATCAGGCAGGACTCCTAGGTTCTCCCCCTGGCTGCTCTGATGGAGACTAGTGGTTTGGTCAGGTCTCCTGGATCTCCCAACTCTGCCGTTGACTTCCTTATGTGAGGATGGAATTTGACCCAAGCTGGGAGGCTTGGATGTCCAGTTTCAGAGAGACTCCTTTCCAGCAAGTCCCCCATGGCCCAGCCGCACAAGCCTTTCTTCCCTCATCGTGGGGCAGAACACAATTTTCCTCTCAGAGGGGGAGCTTCCTAATCTAGGCAGGGGGTCCCACTTCCCAGCATGTTCTGATTTTGTCTCTCTCTCCATTTGCATCTCTTGCAGCATCTTGGCGAAAGTAGGCTCAGACTTCGACCTGCGAACACTGCGGGCGGTTCGTGTGCTCCGGCCATTGAAGCTGGTGTCAGGAATCCCAAGTGAGTCACTCTTCTGTCCAGACCTGGGATCCAGCCACCGGTTCCTGTCAGCTACCCATGGGACCCAGCGCCCACTGTGGGCCCTGTCCTCCCCCCATGGGACCTGGCACTGAACCACTGGCTCTGTCCTCTCCCCATGGAACCCGGCACCCAACCCTTGGCCCTGTCGTCCTCCCATGGGACCCAGCACCCAACCCTGGGCCCTGTACTCCCTCTGTGGGACCTGGCACCCAACCCTGGGCCCTGTCCTCCCCCCATGGGTCCTGGCACCAAACCACAGGCTCTGTCCTCTCCCCATGGAACCTGGCACACAACCCTGCGCCCTGTCATCATCAGTGATGTCTAGAAGGGGGCAGCCCCTTCCATGATGCTTGACTGCCAAAGTGTCTAGGAGCACTAGCTGTGGAGAGGAGCACACTGTGGTGGGATCTGCACATTAGGTATATTATGATGACATCAGGCTCCCCAGTTAGAGAGCGGGAGCCCATTGTGCTAGGTGCCGTACAAACACAGAACAAAAAGACAAGTCTTGTCCTGAGAGCCTGTGCTTCCGGGGGTGGGCTTTCAGAACTGAGGCCAGGATCCAGCAGGGTGTTCACACAGCTGTGTAGAGGGGGACTCTGCTGTGAGAGCTGCTGTCTGACACCATGTCCCCTTTCTATCCCCAGGTTTACAAGTCGTTCTGAAGTCCATCATGAAGGCTATGATACCTCTGCTACAAATTGGCCTCCTCTTGTTTTTTGCAATCCTTATTTTTGCAATCATAGGATTAGAATTTTATATGGGGAAATTTCACACCACCTGCTTTGACTTGGTGACAGGTAGGTCCAGGGCATATAGCCCCTTTCCCCTGCATTCACATCGGGGACCCATAAGTGAGTGATCCGGGGAATTGCAGTGGCCAAGCAGCAGAAAGGGGCCAGCACAAGATCCCTTTCCTTGCGTGCTGCTCCCATGTAGTGAGGAATGTTTGTCTAGCTAGGAACCGGGTCTAAGCACTACCATTGACCTGCAGTGTGGCCTCAGGCAAGTCACTTCCCCTCTCTGAGCCTCGGTTTCCCCTTCGTCCATGTGGAGGTCATGCTGACATGGACCAAGGCTAGAGGGATAAACATCTGGAAGGGCCTTGAAGAGCCTCTGCGGGAAAATCACAGGCCTTGCTGTGTGTGAGAGAAGGTGGTGTGAACCCAGTGGGCACCCGCCCTGTGAGCAGCACCCCACCAAGAAGGGATAGATAGCACCTTGTTGGCTGAGTGTTCCAGGGTGTGGGCCTAGAATCTGCCTGTCATCCCCCCATTCTCTTTCTTCTTTCTTTTCCGCTCCTCCCTGGGCCCCTGGCCTGCACTCAATATGGAATGGCCTAATTATTTCTGTTCCCTGATGAAGATGGTGTTAATTGAGGGAGAGCTATTTCTGCAAAGCGGCCATGTCAGGGCTGTAGAAGGGAGAAGGGGGGTGAGGGAGGGAAAGAGAAGGAGAAGGAGGAAGCACTGAGCAGAGCCATAAGTACAGTGGGGCTGACAGGGCAAAGTTGCAGGCAGCCCAGAGCGGCTCAGGGGAGCCGCTCTATTAAAGGGGCAGCTTTGCAGTGCTGGCTCTGAGTGCTGCTAATGGGAAGGGGCGCGTTCCAATCGGAATGCGCCCCGGACAGCAAAACACCGCATTATAGCTCTGGCACTGAGGCCTGCAGGGTCCTCTCCCAGGCAGTCTTATTCTCCCAGCAGACAAAAGACAAGTGGATCTAATTTGCAAATGTGGGCATTCAAATCCCAGCATCCACCAGGTAGGGGGAACCAGCCATCAGTGCAGGGCCCACCTAGGGTCAGCCTGGGGACTGTCCCTCTGCAGCAGGCCAAGCTATCTGCAAATGAAGGGTCTGGAACTCTGTTCAGGATCCCAGCAGAGGCCTTCCTAATTCATCATAGAGAGGGACTGTCTCCCTGCTCTAGGAGAAGAATTGATGCTAGAATAGGTCCCAGAAGACCCAGGCCTAGTTCCTGGCTTAACCACAGCCTTCCTAGGTCACTGGACAAGTCCTTTGTGCCTCTGCTTCCCATTTGTGTAATGCAAGTACAACCCAAGGGTGGTGGCTGGTGGATCCAGGAACTACTAAGATGTTCAGGTGCTGTGGGCCAGATGAATGGGACTGGGAGGGTCTGGATGCTGGAGCTTAGTGTGGGGACCGCAGTTGCCTTCAGAGACAGAGTAGAGGGGGTGGTTTCCCAGGGCTGTACCCATGATGGCTGTGGCAGCATTTGTGGTTCAGGTATGGAGAAGCCCTTGGTTTCTGAGTGGGGCGAGCGGGGCTTTGCTCCAGGCATGCCGGAGCATCTCCACTGAGCTGCTCCATTAAAGGGTGCATTCCCCACCGATTGCTCCAGGCGCTGGCTATTGTAAGAAGTGTCAGCTTCTTTAGTTACGCGTCTGCAGATTACCCCCAAACCCCTAGGATGAGCTGCCTGCCACAAGGTTGCCTGCCAGCCATGGGATTACCTGACTTCTGCAGGGTTGGCACCTGTCACCAGAGTATCAGTCCTTTTTTTGTCCCCACCTTGCAGGTGAAATGAAGCATGAAGTTCCATGTGGGACAGTAGAACCAGCCCGCATTTGCCCCAATGGGACCGAATGCCGTGAGTACTGGGAAGGCCCAAATTACGGGATCACGCAGTTCGATAACATCCTGTTTGCTGTGCTGACTGTCTTCCAGTGTATCACCATGGAAGGGTGGACCGACCTCCTTTATTATGTGAGTTCCTGCCTGGAGCAGTCCCTGGATGTAAGGCCTCCACTGTTGGCATCTGGGGGGCAGGGCAGCACATCCATGGGGTTAGAGGATAAAGAAGCTGTGCCTAGTGGTTGGAATGTAACACTGAGAATCAAGGTGGTAGGGTTCTCTTTCTGAGTTGTGGTCTTACGGTTTGGTCATGGGGTAGTCATGGCTTATTTGATGCCTCAGTTTTCCTCTCTGTAAAATGGGGGTGATGCTCTCACAGGGTGAGTTCATTAGTTAATGGTTGTAAAGTGTTTTTGTCTGCCTGCCATCCTCAGTAACAGCACTGCAAAGGTCACCACATCCCCTGGCACCAGTTCCATCACTGCGCTGCAGGGCTGTAGAATCCTCCAGATATGAGCCCTTGGGTCTACTGTGCCTACCTGGCCCCAGCCTGTGGAATCACAGCATCTGCTAGACAGCAGCACAAACCTTCTTGGCCATAACAACCCTTTTCTCCTCTCTGAGTAACTGAGGGAGATCAGAACAGAGCTGGCTCCTCACGAGCCCTGAAATCAACTGGGTATGATCTCGGCTGGGCCGAGAACCAGCCGCAGAGCAGCCTGATATAGCTAGCCTCACAACAGCTCAGACTTGGGACCAAGAGGCATCTTGTGGCTAATGCGTGTCCAGAAAGAGGCTCCTGGCTTCACCAGGACTGCAGTTACAGAGCCTAGCCTAAGGGAAGCCTGCTTCCAGGATGCTGACAGCCCACTTCTTCAGCTCAGCATTTTGTCCCTGATCCAAAGTGCAATGGGGTCCTTACTACCAAGAGGCCAGGCACGCGGCCAGCAATGTGTGTGGAATTAATGAGCTGGGTCCTTCTGCTGAGTCAGGGAAGGAGAGGAGCTCCACAGAGATGGGGAGTGGAGAAGGGGAAAGAGAACTGCTGTGCTGGAGCCTGGAGGTCTGGTGGGAGAAGAAACTGGGCTTGCCCACCTTTGGCCATAGAGGCAAACAGTGCTGGAATGGGTCTTTCAGACAGTTGGCATACACAGCCATGGAATACTGGAGACGTGAGAGGCAGACAGGGTGACTGGCCACTTTTAAAATGAAGTTAAGCCAGCCCCACCTGTGCCATAATTAGTTGTCTGGGGCTGGGGTGGGATGAGGGGTGCTAACAGAATCAGGGGCTATGTGATGAACACCTGGGGCTTCTGGAAAGGGCTGAGGACCAGGTGGAGCTTTTTCTCTGGGACGTAGTATGTCCCCTGGGGTACCCTGAGACAGGGCCTGTAGAAAGTTGTGACTCCTTTAGCAAGGGAGGTTATGGGGACTTGTTGGGGAAGTGGACCTGTGGGGAAAAAGTCCTGGGAAAAGGTTCAGCTAAAGGCACAGGGCTGAAGTGCTGTGGGGGTAGCACCCAGAGAAGCAGGTTGCAAATCAGCCTTCTATAGGAGAGTATGGAAGGGCGTAATAGTTGCCCAGAAGGGGCAGAGAAGTGAGTCTGGAAAGGGGGCTCAGGGACCATCTAAGAGGAACAGAAAAACTTCTTTAGGGCTGTTAGCTGGACCCTTGTTCTCTTGGAAGGGTTCAAGGTCCTATAGTCAGAATGTCGCTGGCCAGTGTAGGGGAGGCTGAGGGGCCCCACCTTGGAGGGGGAAACTGAGGTAGGAGTGCTGCAGAGCTGCCCAGTGGCATGAGGGGTGCTCTGGAAGTGGTGACTTAGTTACAGAGCAGCCAGCTGCGTTAACTTGCAGGTGTGAGTGCAGCCCATTCAGTGGGTGGGTGTTAACTTGCATTGGCTTGGTGGTTGTGGCTGTGTGTGTTAACACTGAAGTATATACATCTGAGTGTGCTGGGACCGTTTGTGATGGTGTGCATTAGTGCATTGCTGGGCTGGGAGAATGTGAATTTAGCTGTCTGGGAACAAGACTGAACAAGATGAGTGGTTCTTGGAGTTAGTTCTTGGAGAAGACTGTGAAGGAAAGTCTAGGGTATAGTAGGTAATGGCCTTGATGCCGCAGAAAGGGGCACTTCTAGCTCTTCATGGCTGGTGATCTGGGTGTTTTTCTAAACTCCCTCGGTTAGCATCTGCCTTTTGGATCAAACAGTAGTGAGATCACTGCAGTCCTGTGGCACTTGGCTGTTGTAGCCCCAGGATCCTGGCTAAATCCAATTCAGCCTCTCCTGAAATCTCAATTTGATACAGGATCCTTCTTTGCTTTCTGCCCCCAAAGTGCTGTGCAGTGCTGGAGTGGATTGTTAAGCTGCTGTGCTCCCTCACATAGATAGCTTTATTTCAGTGGTGGGTGGCTGATCCCTCCCTTGAGACCATGAAGCACTTTGGGATGGAAAGTGCAATGTAAACATAAATTATTCCTTGTTCCATGAGCTAATCTCACTAATGCAAAAGAGGCCTCATGTCCCAGGCCCACCACAGGGGGAGCAGCGCTGCCTGCATTTCTCACTAGTCCCCAAAGGCTTCCAAGTGGATTTGTAGCAGCCAGCATTGCTCTGGGGGTCGGGCTGTTGCCAGCACCTCCAAAGCAGTGATGGTTTTGGCTCTGCTTGGCGAAAGCTGGCCTTCCAGAAGGGACCAGAGTCTGCCTTGAGTGGGAGCAGGAGAGGGACTCCCAAATAGAGACTTGTACTGGGACTTGTGTAGAAGCTTGCAGTGGGACTGGGATCCAGCAGGACCCATGACCATAACAGTAGGAGCGGGATTGAAGAAGAGTCTTGTGCAGGCCTCTACTCCACAAACTGTGCTGGCTTCTAGAAAAGGTCTTTGATGGACATCTCTGTGTTGTTAGGCCCAGGCTGCTGTGGATGTGGGTCACAGGTGCCCAGGGAGGGGATACAGAGCCATTCACAGTCAGTGCCCAGGTTTCTGTGGGACCCTGCCTCAAGGGCACCAGATAGCCGAGAAAGTGGGGAACAGGAAACAGCGCCTTTCCCCTCTAGGAGCCACTGGCTTAGAGCTGATCTCAGGGCAGCCTGGTTCAGGAAGGCAGGGATGGTCACATGGCCTTTTCCTTCTAGGCAGTGCACCTCCAATCTAGCCCCAAGCTGGCCTGGCCTGACCATATATGCAAACTAGGTTGCCTAGGGCACCCGGCTTTAAAGGGCAGTAAATTAGATGGAAGAGAACTTTCTTCTTTATTTAAAAAATATATTAATATGTTACCATTTTTCTCCATATTGAATGAGCAAGGTCATAGTTCACCTAGGGCACCAAAAACCCTTGGTCCAGTCCTGGCCCCAAAATGGGGGCTCGTATGGTCTGAGGGGAACAGGGAGTGGGTCATGCGACCTTTCCTGGGTAGATGATGCAGCTTCAATCCATTGCTGGGGGGGGTACTGGTTAGATTGGGAGCCTGAGGTTGGATGTTGGAGCCTTGCCTTCCAGGGTCTTTGTCTGAATTCACTCCCTTTCACTAGGAACTAAGGTGTGTGGCCATTGGTCCCTCTGTGAAATCAGTTGAGTGGGTCTCAGCCCCTTTCTTAGCTGGTGAGTGCCTATGACCCCACATGCCCTAAAGGTGGGTTCCCATAGAAGAGGGCTGAGGCATGTCTATAGGGGCTGTGAAAATGGCGAGGAAAATGCTGTGGATAAACATAGTGGGCCAGCTCCTGGAGCTAAGTGGGATCCCAACCCTCAATGCGATTCACTTAGAGCATTAAAATATTCTCTGAGGGGAGAGTTAATGAGTCACTGCTGCAGCGAGCTCTCTGCCTAGGTGAGAGCAGGCACTGTGGAGATGGAGGAAAAAAGTGGTCCCTAGTTAAAATCCAGCATAGGAAACTTGGACTCCTGGTTCTCTCCTGAACAGACTTCTCCTCGGCAAAATCACTTTCCTGTGCCTTGTGCCTCAGTTTCTGTGCAAGGTGCATGGTCCCCACTTACCCCCCCTAAAACTCGGTTCACTACTGACTTTATAAGTCAAGGCCCTGGGTGATGATGCACCTTGCTAATTATAGTCTCAAAAACTAGCAGCCCACCTTCTGCTTCATGGCAATGACCCAGACACCCACAAGCCAGCCCATATGGCTGATAGAACATCAGTAATAGACAGGAGTGAACACACGTCCTTTGTCTTGTTGATATGCTTGCCACTAGTGATGAAAGTGTTTGCTTCACATAGAGGTGCCTGAGAACCAGAATGTTCCCATAAAAGTGCCCCAGGGCTCCTTGCTTGTTTTGCTGAAGTAGAGTAACATGGCTGCCCCTTTGGAACACTGTGGGGGTGAGTTCAGTGGAGCCAACCTGCCAGTAGAACAAGCTCTTATGATGCATCCCTGTCACTTGTGTCACCTTGGACCAACCCCAGATTGCCAGCCTTGTCGGTAATTACTTCCTCTCACCCACCTCTATTTGTCTTTATCATGTGTCTTTTGTGCTAGATTTGAAAGGAGCCCTGGATAATTAACTTGTGAGAGCTTCTGTGTATAGTGATCTTACTCCTGGCCAGCGCCTGCTGCTCCCGTCCCAAACTGGGCTGTGGTGCTGATGTTGGGTGTGAAGCAGCTGTTGTGTTCTCCCCCAGAGACTGCTGCATTTCAGCACACAGGATTCTGTTGTTGTTTTACAGTCAGAAAAGGGGGGAGGCGGGAAACAGACGCTGAACCAGCCAAACTGTTGGCAAGAGGCAATGGCACTCTGCCGGTGAGCTGCTGACTTTGGATGCAGTTCCTTGAGGCAGGCTGGCTCTGTGGGTGAGGTGAGGTGCGGGGTTGTTGCACCTTCTGTTAAGCCTGCCTCTAAAATAGACTACATGTTAGGGGGTGATCTCCAGCTCTCATGGTGCCCCATGGAGTTAGTGCATGCCAAACAAGAGTGGAACTGTAGCAGTGTGGGCTGCAGCGATGTGGAATGGCAGCCTTGAGTGTGTACCCCTGGGCTGCATGTGGGTTTGTGCTCCTGTTGCAGAGACAGCTCTGTGACGGTCCCATAAGAGCTAACAGGGTAGGAGTGTGGGGGTCTCACTCCCAACCTGTCTTGCAGGCACAGCCTGAGTCACTCTGGCCATACCACAGCCATTGGACATGACAGGCACCTGCTAGAAGTCAGCTCGCTTCGCCATGGGAATCAAGGAAGTCGCCCAAAGGCTGCCCCGGGAGGGAAGCTGGGACCCAGCTTGGGGCTCGCAGCTCTGTCCTGGGGGGACCATAGACAGGGCAGAATTTCTGGAGAGGCTGTAAGGCTGCTTCACATGCCCCCCACCTCCGCATGCACCACGGTCACCTGACCACTGCCCCCCCCCCTTACACCGAGCAGCCAGGAGACTGCGGCTCCGCTTGCTTTGTTCCTTGGCCTATATTTAGCAGCAAGAAATGGGGACACGTTCTTTAGCAGCTCGTGGAGCAGAGGCGCCCAATGCCCCAACCCGTTTCCTGCCCCTCCAGCGCTGGCTCTACAAAGGGGAGGACAAAGAGATGGATTGGAGAAGGGTCCATTAGTCCATTCCCTGGAGCAAACCTATGACCTGTGACTAACGTTGGCTTTCCAGGAAGCAAGGGGGATGGCCAGGCTCTCTCCAAGCACCTCAGGGCGGTGGCGGGTGGGAGGACAAGGCCTGTTCTGGCTTCCCGTCTCTCTCTCTCTGGGTAGCTGGTTGGCTGGAAGGGAAAAGGGCAGCAGCTGTTTGTGTGGTGCAGACACCCATCCCCCCCCAAGAGCTGGGCTGAGGCCCGGCAAACTCAGATGACTTGGAATTGGGCTAGGAGTGAGCTGGCTGGCCACTTGGGGTCTGTGGTCACCAGCCCGTCCTCCAAGGGGAAGGCACAGCCTGGCCCTGGCAGCCTGCATCCTGTTGAGTCCCTCCCTTTTCCGATAGAGCAACGACGCCTCAGGGAACACTTGGAACTGGCTGTACTTCATCCCGCTCATCATTATTGGCTCCTTTTTTATGCTGAACCTTGTGCTGGGGGTGCTCTCTGGGTAAGTGCATGGCTTCCTGCCCCACACCTGGTCCCCTGGGTGGGGCTGCATTCCCTTTTACTGGGCCTAGTTCCCTGCTGACTTCCTGGGACCCAGGGCATGCTGGAGGGGATAGGGCATGGACAGGAAACCAGGGCATCTGGGCTCTTTTAGTAAGAGGTGTTGAGAAGCAGGGCCCCTGACTGCTATTCCCAGCTGTGGGAGGGAAGTGGGGGTTAGTGGTTAGAGCAGAGGAGGCTGGAAGTCAGGATTCCTGGGTTCCATTGCTGACTTGGTGGCATTAACTTGAGCAAGTTAGTTTCTGTTCCCATGGCCAGGCTGGAGGCGGTGAAGCAGGGGCAGGGGTTTGGGCTGCAGGGTGCATGAGGCCTGGGGTTGGGGATGGGTGAGGGGAAGGTGTGTGGTAGCAGGGGAAGAGCGCTGGAGGAAGGCAAGGCCACAAAGTAAGCACTGGCAGGGTGCAGGGAGGGAGCCTGTGCCCTGAATCTCTGTTCTATGGAGCAACGCTCACATTAGCTATGAAGTGGGAAGGGCTGACCCACCTTACGAAAAGCTCAGAGATCAGCGGAGGAGAGATGCAAGGCACAATCCAGGAAGGGTCAGATCAGATGCTGTAGGCCTTTCCTGTTGCTGCTGTTGGATTTCCTGACACATGCCTTGCACCCCTAGCTGTGCCACTGCCCCACCTTTCACACACAGATGTGAGCGCACATGTGCCCTTGCTCATAGACACGTGTAGGTGTGTGTCTTATGCACATTTTGGGTGCATCCCTTGCTGTCCGTGTAGATACATAGACTTACCTATGTGCATGCGTTGCACCAGTGCTATGTGGACAGACGCTGTACACACGCACATACACACATTGCACACACATCTGCCATACAGACAGAGGGGCCCTAAGTGGCACGTTCTTCAGGGAGAAGCACATTCTGCCCTGTCCTCCAATCCCACTTGCTTAGACCTGTGCAGAGCAGCCTGGCAAACAGGTTGACTATTTCTGTGCCCATAGGGAGTTTGCCAAAGAAAGAGAGCGGGTGGAGAACCGACGGGCATTTCTGAAGTTGAGACGGCAGCAGCAGATCGAGAGGGAGCTCAATGGCTACATGGAGTGGATCTCCAAAGCAGGTGAGGACTCCTTTCTGCCATAGCACTGGGGTGGGGGCTGAGGGAACAACCTCTTCTAAGCTCTGAGGCTGTGTTCACACGCACAGGGTTATTTCGAAACAAGTTGTGTCGAAACAACTTGCTTCGAAACAACACCTTATTTCGAAATATCTTATTTCGAATTAACAAAATGTTAATTCGAAATAAGAAAAAA
>ML682037.1:1987226-2150243 GCA_007922195.1 Podocnemis expansa
AACAACATGTTCACATGTGTTGTTTCGAAACAAGTGTTTCGAAACAAGGTTGTTTCGTCCCCAAATGGGGTTTAACTTGTTTCGAAACAACTGTGCGTCGTGTGAACATGGTTTTTTTTGTTTCGAAACAACGAGGTTGTTTCGCAACAAAAGTGCCGTGTGAACACAGCCTGACAGACTAGAGGATCCCGGGCAAGCCCCTGCTCCTCTCTGGGCCTCTGTCCAGCTGTTTCCTGACTGTGAAGAGGGCGCTGGATTGGGTTCCCATCCCTGGCCCTGGCTTTTGTCTTGAGTTGCTAACAAACCAAAAGGCTTGAAGGCTCAGACCATCAAAGGTCATCAGTGGAGTTAGGTACCTCAGCACTTCAGCGGGCCTGGGCTAAAGCCCAGCTGGATCTGAACTGCAGTGTCTGCATCAAGAGCACTGAGATCTACCCAAAAACCTGGGCCCATTTCCACAAGCCCCTTCCAGTGAACCAAGCCTGCCTGTCCATTCACCAGGGAATCCTGGAATCTGGGTGAGCCCTGTACAGGCTTCATGTGAGTATTTCCCCTGGCTTCGATCTTGGATGAAACATTTTCTGCTCACCCCTCCAGGACAGGGTGCTGGGGTCACTGACCATCAGGGGGCTCACATAAACATAGTGGCTGCTAGGACGAGGGATGGGGGTCTTGGTGGGTTTGGAAAGCCCTTTGTTTTTGTCTGAGTCCTGGAATGAACGATGTGAACCCCTTAGGTCCTTCCTCTTTTTCTGCCTTCTCCTTGCTAGGGCTTTCCTCTGACATGCCCTGGGGAGGGGTGCCCTGCAAGAGGCCACCAGGCCCTGAAAGGTGCGAACGTAGATGCCCTTGCCTCGACTGTGGCTGACCCAGCCTGGCCCCAGCCAAGCTTCAGAAAGCTTCCCCAGAATTCCAGGGGCAGTCCTAGATTAATTCCCAGTTCTTTTTCCTCAGAAGAAGTGATCCTAGCGGAGGATGACATGGATGGAGAGCAGAGACATCCCTTTGATGGTAAGCCATGTACCTCTGGATGCTGAGTGTCTGGAAAGAGAGCGCCTGCTCTGAGGCTTGTGAACACAGCCGCATTGAGCAGGCTGTGCAAGGGGCTGGTTTGAGGGCTTGCGGGGAACCCAGCTTTTCCTGTCCATGGTCCAAAAGGTTTAACTGATAGAAAAATAGTTGAGAAATTCTGGTTCAGTGTAGCCTAGCAGGGAGCAAGGGACCTTCCCACAAGTGGCAGAGTGTGACTGCGAAACCCAAAGGATAATGTCTGTTTCTCTTGCCATGTTCCTATTGTTGGAGCTCTGCGGAGAGCTACCATCAAGAAGAGCAAGACAGACCTGCTAAACCCAGAGGAAGCAGATGACCAGCTGGCCGACATCTCCTCAGTGGGTAGGTCTGCAGCCTTGTGCACAGCCATGAGAATAGTGGGCTGTGATGTAGTAGGAAACCTCTCTTGGGCTAGTTTGGGATGTCACGGGTGATTTCCTATTTTCTCTTCTTTTCTGTTCCTGTATTCTGGTGATGGGCCCCAGGTGTGTGATTATTATACTGACTACTAGAGGCCGGAGGAGCTTTTAGGCGGACCTTACCTGGACCCCCTGCCAATCACACAAATTGTGACCACCTGGGACCAAGGGGTGGTGCTGGCTAGCCTGAGAAGGGGAACAAAGGACTAGGAGAGGAGGAAGAAGCGAGGGAGCAGGGCCTAAGGCTGGGGTCTCAAACTTAAATGAGGGCCTCATGAGGATTAGTACATTAGCCCGAGGGCCACACCACTGAAGCCTTTTCATACGGTGATACAACGTATAGTCAAAATGAAAAAATGAAGAGTAACATACATATGCCAAGAGTAAGAAAGCAAGAAATTACTTCCCCTCAAGATGGAGGTGTCATCAGAAAGACAAAGAATAAGTAAATAAACACACTTTAAATTTTGCATTATCAATTATTTGAAAAATTCTAAGTGTCATTGCAGGCCACAGGGAATAACTTTAGGGGCCGTGTGTGATTCACTGGCCACAAGTTTGAGACTCCTGGCCTAAGGGGAAAGGTCCCAGGGCATGAATCCACTTGTCCTGGGGATTCACTACTACACCCCTGGTTATTCTGATAGCCAACCATCCTAGCTGTGTGAATGCAATTGCTAATAAACCCTCTGACTACCACAATGGCTGAGTCACACCTGAATGGGGCTGCCCTGGACCTTCCTGGAGGGAGGACCCCATAAGGGGATGCAGAGCAGGGGTGCACCCTTTGAGGCTGGATTTGGGAGCTGGCTGCATGGTAGTGTGGAGATGTGGGCTGAACAGCAGAAGACTCCACATAGCAGAGTTAGAATCAGCTGTGAGCAGAGGGGACGCCCAGAGTGATTTCTGAGCAGCTTCCTCATAGGGGCAATGCTTGATGCTGGAAGGGGCAGAACCTGCCAGCCATTGTGATGCTTCCCGTGGCTGTGGACACCTCACCACCACCTGATCTTACCAATGGGGAGTCTTGTCTGTGCCTCCCTGAAATTTCACCTGGCCTTGCTTTGTCTGTACAGGTTAATGATCAGGGCTGGATCAATGTAGGGCCTATAGGGGCTGAAGCCTGGGGCCATGGGGTGTAGCACCTAAGGCCCCTGCCTGATCCCCTCCCCCCACCCCCTCCCCCACTGCCCTATTCAGCACCAGAGAAGCTTATGGTGGTGCTGGGAGAGCCACTGCCCTGCTGGTTCTGGGGCAGGGGGTGGGGCAGCTCAGAGCCAGAGGCTGGGGTCTGTGCTCCCACCCTGCCCCAGGCCAGCCAGCCTGCCACCAGGGGGTCGGGCAGTCTGTCTCTTGGCTGCTCCACTCTGGGGGGGTCACATCAGAAGCCGCATTGTGTGCCAGTTGGCCCTACCGCCCCTAGGGACAGACCAGCTGAACCAGAGCTAGGGCTGGCTCAGGAACAGAGAGCAGATTCTGGCTCCAGGGTGCCAGCACTCCCCACCTGCAGGCCACTGTGGTGGGTGGCCAGGGCCCCAGGCTGGGGGTCCATCAGCCCTGCTAGCAGTAGGCACATTTGGACCTTCTGGTCCTTCAAGGTCCTGGAGCTCCCGGGCTGGTTCCATTGACAATACAAAAATCTGAGATCACCCCAAAGCAGTTGGACCCCCCAGCTTAGTAGATTGTATTCATGATCACCATTTTGCTTAACACACTTAGCTATATAAAGTGAAAACAAGAAGGGATTGATGCAATGGTAGGTGAGAGCATTGGAACCAAGATCCTGACATGGTCTTCAGAGGCTAACCTTAACTGACAGGGAACTTGCTTCTCTCAATACCCCAAGTTCTCTTCCTGGTTTTTCAGCCAATCTGGTTGAGACCCGTTCTCATAAAATCAAGCCCTCTGGAGGTTTTCACCAGTTTGTCCGTACTCCAGATTTAGTTTCAGAAGTTCATTGTCTTACAAAACCAACAGGAATTTAGGGGTATTTTTCACAAGCCCAGTAATCTGTTGGTTAGCAGTTTTACTCTGTCTGTAAATGGGCATCTGTTGTGAACCAGACCATTTGCAGTTTACTCATGACCAGCTAGAGAGAGAAGTTTCTCCTCCCCGCACCTGACAGTAGCATGCGCTGTAACTCACAAGCTGAGGGAAGATCAGTGCTAGTGTACACACATTGCTCTTCACATATTTACCATAAGTACCTCTTGCAACTATTATGCAGGTGAGCATCACACGATTTAGTGGAAACCTAACATGACCCTTCTGGGAGCACCCAGAGATCTCTGGGCCCTCTGCTGGCTGGCCTCCAGTGGTCCTTGGGTCAGGATGCCAGGCAAGCAGCAGTTTCATTTGGATGCAGGACCCTTCTTCCCTTCCTGTCCTGCAGTGGGGTTCTAAGGCTGACCCCATGACTGTTGTGTGAGTGCTTAGATCCTGGGCCCTGGTCCGTGTGACTCTATAGAGTAGCTGATGGAGAGTCAGCTATTTCTGACCATTATTGCAGCCCTGTTGGGATCTTCAGCCAGTACGGGACCATGAACTGCTTCCCAGGGCTGCGCCTAATCCGCCTCTTTCTGCTGCAGGTTCACCCTTTGCTCGAGCCAGCATCAAAAGTGCCAAGCTGGAAAATGCCACCTTTTTCCACAAAAGGGAGAGGAGAATACGTTTCTACATCCGCCGAATGGTCAAAACTCAGGCCTTTTACTGGACAGTCCTCGGTCTGGTAGCACTCAACACCCTGTGTGTTGCTATAGTACACTACAGCCAGCCAGATTGGCTGTCCAACTTCCTCTGTGAGTATGGCCACAGGCCTGGGCTCGTGTGCCTTCCTTCTAAAATCCCCTGCTGTCTTATTGGGATTGAGGGTTCCTCCATAATTCCGCACCTCAGCACCCTGGCTGCTACACCCCAACTCACCACTGAGTGAGATGTCCCTGCTGCTGGTGGTTAAACAGCTGCGCCACACCCCCAGCTTATTGGTGTGTCGTTCAATGGGCAATTGGCTTTCTGGAGTTCTCTTAGCAGAGGGGCCTGGGGAGCTTAGGGAGCAGGCAGACTGATGTGGTTGTTCTGGCAGAAAGGTCTGGGGAGGCCTGAGTCACCTCTCTCTATCTCTCTCTCTCACAGACTATGCAGAATTCATTTTCTTAGGACTCTTTATGTCCGAAATGTTTATAAAAATGTATGGGCTCGGAACGCGGCCTTACTTTCACTCGTCCTTCAACTGCTTCGACTGCGCCGTAAGTTTATGCCTCCATGCCTGCCACAGGGCCTGCAAGGGACGCCTGGGGTCATCTGCACCAGCTAAACCAGGGGCAGCCACATTAGGCTGGATTTGGTTCTTAAACTACCCCAGTGTAAATCTGGCATAGCTCCATTGGGTCAAATCTGGGCTCAGTTACACAGGTATAATCTGGAGTAGCTCTATTGGGCAGAACCTGGTCTCTGTTACACTAGTGGAATCTGGAGTAGCTCAATTGAGCCAATTCTGGTCTCTGTTACACTCGTGTAAATCTGGAGTAGCTCCATTGAGTCAATTCTGGTCTCTGCTATATCAGGGCAATCTGGAGTACTTCCACTGGATTCCGTGGTTTGTTACACCAGTTTAATTTCAGAGTAATTCCTTTGAAGTCAGCTTCACTGGAGTTAGTTGGGCCTTATGGCAGTGCTGCTGTGATCAGAATCTGGCCTAGTGGTGTTACTGTGGATTTACCCAGGCCTGGGGGTTAAAGGTAGCTGTGGGCCTGCGCATGTCCGTCTGCTGTTGTACGCATTGATAGGTGGATATGGGTTGTGGGGCAGGGAGGGAGTGTGTGCGCAGAGGCGTGCATTGGCAGGCGGGTGCGCACATGTGATCGTGGCTGTGCCCTTGGCTCCGCAAGCCTGAGTGTGAATACACAGCCTGATCTCCAAGTGCCGTCAGCCCAAGGGCTGCTGCATTAGCTCCAAGGTTCCTGGCCCAGCAGAGGCCCAGGGTGCTTTCTAGGCCACTAATCTGTTGCTTTGCTCTCTGGCAGGTTATCATAGGGAGCATCTTTGAGGTGGTCTGGGCTGTCGTGAAGCCTGGAGCATCCTTTGGAATCAGCGTGTTGCGAGCTCTCAGGTTATTGCGCATTTTCAAAATCACAAAGTAAGTTCTCTTCCTTCCAGCGTTTCTGTGTGTGTGTGTGAGAGAGAGAAATGTATGGAGTATAATGCATGTGTGTAGTACACATGGGGTTCCCAGCAGTCCCCTGACAAATATAGATCCACCCTGCTTAGTAGGAATATTTTTAATAATGGTTATGATGATATTTAATTAATAGCATCAAGAGTAGCGATGGGGCGGGGGTGCTAGGAAAGCCATCCCTTATTTTTGAATATGTGTGCCTGTTTGGGAGTGTTACTGCTGTACTATGAGCCTAGCCTGTGTCATGTAGTTTAAACATCGAAAGGGCGCATCTGGGTTTGTGTCAAGCCTCTGGCAAATAACATGGCCACAGGTGTGCACCTGCCTGCCGCCACCCAGTGATATGTTGCCAGGGGCTCATGTGCGGCTCCTTTGGCCTCTCTCTGCAGGTACTGGGCTTCCCTGCGGAACCTGGTTGTGTCTCTTCTGAACTCAATGAAATCTATTATCAGCTTGCTGTTCCTCCTCTTCCTCTTCATCGTCGTCTTTGCCCTTTTGGGAATGCAGCTCTTTGGGGGCCAGTGAGTAATGAAGTGGGGAGGGGGAGCCCTCTGGGACAAGCCTCAGACCTGGGGCTTTCCCAAGACCCTATTGAGCTCTGGGATTGGAATAATACAGAGCGTCTTACAGCCAGTGCTCCTGCATTGCCTCCTGCAGAGAGAGGCTGGGACTGCAGCCACTGGGAATTCCTGTGGCCAGCAGTTTTGCCCCCTGTCCCCTACAGTACCCCCAGCTGGGGAGTCTGGGACTGGAGCAGCCCTTGCTGATTAAACCTTTTTTCTCTGATGTTGCAGTCAGATATGGTGTGTGTGAGTAACATGACTGTGTGTGTTGGTTTGGTGTCTCCCCTGTGCAGGTTCAATTTTGACGATGGGACCCCTCCCACCAACTTCGACACTTTCCCAGCAGCAATAATGACAGTATTTCAGGTACGGACCACAGACAGGGAGAGCTGGGCAGGGAAACAGGAAGAGGCATCACTGCATGAACTTAGGGGAAAGGCCTGTCTGAAGGATACCCACAAAGTGGAAGTGATGTCATTCACTGTTAAATATGTTTTGTTTTGTTGTGAGCACCTATGGAACTCAAATTGGGAGGATACACCCCATCTTAAACATTCACCACTGTTTTCAAGATGGGCCAAGAAAGCAGTGTTGGAACTAGGAGTTTCAGTGTCCAGAGAGTGATCAGAGCAGAGTGCATTCTTAGAACGAGTGGTACTATAGCGAGTGGCATGGAGCATGCCCTTTGACGAGCAGTGAAATGGAGCTTCTCCAGGGTGCCTGGGGCAAAGGTCTAGTTGCCCCACCCTCGTTACAGCACTGCTAGAAACTTCCCACTCTCTCTTTCCCAGATTTCCAGTAACCCCTACAGCAAAACCAGAGTGGACCAGGCTCCCTAATTTGAAGGTGCATTGTTCACCATGGCTCAAAGAACCTGCTGGGCTGGAGATCTCTCTTCCCCTGTTACAGTTGGTCACTGGGGCTCTGTTGGCCCCTGCACACTGTCTGAAAGTGTTCTCTGCCTCTTGTGGTGCTTGTTGTTTTGCCTTGTAGATCTTGACTGGCGAAGACTGGAACGTGGTGATGTATGATGGTATCCAATCTGTGGGTGGAGTCCAGCAGGGGATGGTGTACTCCGTCTATTTCATTGTTCTGACCTTGTTTGGGAACTGTATCCTTTGTTCACATGGTAGGTGGCCCTGAAAGAGAGAAATGCGGTGAGAGGCTGTATCAGGAGGCACACACTTAAATTCTAGCCCAGGAGGAGAGTGGGATCTAGTGCTTTAGAGCAAGAGGAACTGGGAGTGAGGATTCCTGGGGTCTGTTCCCAGTTCTAGCTTTGCCTTATTCTGCAACCATGGACTAGTCAGTTCCTTTCTCTGTGCCTGTTTTCCCACCTGTTAAATCTGGATAATGATTGACAAGTTCTTCCTCAGTGACAGGACATTCTAGGGCTGTGAGGGTCATTGGATAGGAGTGAAGAAGTGCTTTGGGCTTGTCAGGTGAGGGCAGTTGGTGGTCTTCCTGAAGCTCTGAAGCCCTGCTGAGGGGAACATTACAAGTAACTAGCTGGCTGAATAGGCAAGGGAAAGAGAGTGATTCTGGGGCTGGATCCAGCCTAGGACAGGAGGCTGTGAAACTAGTGCTTGGTACATGGGTGTCTTGCCAGTTTCCAAGAACCTGGCCAGCCTTGGGAAGGGAGACCCTCAGGTGTTGTGGGCCCTGTATGTGCATCAGAGACCACAGCACCCAAACCGAGATAGCCCTGGTAGTATGCTGGAAGCCAGGCATAGCTTGAGCTGAGGTGAGGATGTTGCCATTGGCCTTGGAGATGGAGCTGCTGGTGGCTTCGCCTTGACTGGCTGACCAGATACCCTGCTGAACGTCTTTCTGGCTATTGCTGTGGATAACCTAGCCAACGCACAGGAGCTCACCAAGGTGAGAAGTGCTTCCCTGACCTAGCTGCCTCCTAGCTGGGCTGTCAAGATGTATTGGGGAGTGGGAAGTTTGGAAGCCCTGAGATTACTGAGCGGCCTCAGGGACTCTTTGCAAGTAGGACTTTGGGAGGGAGCATCTGATGGCTAAAACAGGCAGTGTCCTTGTTACAGCTGAGCAGGAGGCCACTGGCTGAGTCAGTAACATTGTTCTCAGTAATTAATACTCTGCTGTAGCCTGAAGGGCTGGGGGGCATGTTTTAATAGCTTGGTGAGATTCACTGCTGGGGGCACGCTGTCTGGGCCTTTGGTGTCTTTTGTCATCCCTCCCCCCCGCTTTCAGTCCCTCTTCCTTCCCAGTGAACAAGCTTCTCTCCTCTCCCTAGAGCAGGAGTCTCAAACATGCAGCCCCTAAAGCTATTTCCTGCGGCCTGCAATGACACTGTTGTTGCCAATATTTGCAGTATCGTTGTATGAAAAGGTTTCAGTAGTGTGGCTCTCAGGCTAGCATACTAGTCCTCATGCAGCCCAGTACTAGTCATCATGCAGTCTTCAGGGTGATTTGAGTTTGAGCCCTCTGCCCTAGAGCTTGTCAGATTCCCAGCTGCCTTGGGTGATGAGGGAAACCTGCTCCCCTGCCTGCCCCCAGCCTCAGAAGAATCTTTCCTTCACCCCCAGGAGGGGCTAATTGCAGGCCACTTGCCAGGGTCCATGGCACCGGTGGCATCAGGACTCCTCAGCTGGGTGTCATGGGGCCTGTACTGCTAGCAGCCAAGGGCTATGTATTCTGAGGAGTTTTCACTTCCTTCTGAAGCATCAGGACACTGGCTGGGATGGACCAATCCTCTGAGGTGCTAGAGAATCCAGTGTCTAAATGCCAGCCACATCTGGACTGGGGAAGGAATTTCTTCTGAAGTCATATTGGCAGGGCTCTTGGAGGATTTTTGCCTTCCCCTGCAGTACAGGGTACGGGCTGGAATCAGCTGTGCTCATCTCACCTCACCCGCACTAGAGGGGACAGAGTGCAGCACCGGGTGCAGTAGGCTGGGGGAGAGATTACAGTGCAGAGATCCTGTCTCCAAAGGGACAAGGAATCAGGGTGGGGCTGATGGGGATTAATACCCATGTCTGTGCCTTGCAGGATGAACAAGAAGAGGAGGAGGTGGCCAACCAAAAACTCGCACTACAGAAAGCCAAGGAGGTGGCAGAAGTGAGCCCTCTATCTGCAGCAAACATGTCGATAGCGGTGTAAGTGCCGTAGGTAGCCAAGCCGGCGGCTGGGGAAGGGACTGGAGGCCTCAGGCTCCTGGATCAGCACTTAACACAGTTAGCAGCAAGGAGTGCTTGAGGTCACAGTGCAGAGCAGGCTGTTGGGGGAGCTCTTGGCTACCCCAGTCCCAGCAGGAGGTGCTATGGGGAGCAGGGCAGGAGTGCTGACTGTGGGGAGAATGCCCAGATATCCCAATCCCAGCTCATCCCAGCATGAGGTGCTGTGGGGAGTGGGTCGGGAGTGCTGACTGTGGGGGGAGTGCCCAGATACTCCAATCCCAGCTCATTTGGCAGGAAGCGCTTTGGAGAGCAGGCAGGAGCTCTGGCTGGGGCTATGGTGGAGAAACAGCTGGATTCTTAAGGTGTTTCAAGAATCTGTCCGTCTTTCGGATTCAGGAAAGAGCAGCAGAAGAACCAAAAATCCTCCAAGTCTGTCTGGGAGCAGAGGACAAGCGAGATGCGAAAGCACAATCTCCTGGCAAGCCGGGAAGCCCTGTACAATGAGATGGACCCTGAGGACCGATGGAAGGTGACATATGCCCGGGCCATGCGACCTGACATCAAGACCCATCTGGACCGGCCCCTGGTGGTCGACCCTCAGGAGAACCGCAACAACAACACCAACAAGACCCGGCCCAGTGAGCCATCCATGGAGCAGCGTGTCAGCCAGCAGCGGGCCGAGGATTTCCTGCGCAAACAGGCCCGCTACCATGAGCGTGCGCGGGACTTCAGCAGCTCCCGCAGCTATGAGCAGCCTGACACAGGGGATGTGGAAGGCCGGCGCCGGCGCAGTGGGAGCAAAGAAACTGACCTGAACCAGGATGGCACCTACCGGGAGCTGGACTATCCGTGCCAGGACCAGGAGAGCAGCCAGGAGCAGAGCTACCGTGACAGCGCCTCAGAGCATATCAAAGCCGTCGACCCCCGCCGCAGGCACCAGCACCGGCAAGGGGGCAGCAAAGAGAGCCGCGGTGGGTCTCCCCGGATGGCTGAGGGTGAACGGGATCATCGGCGGCACCGGGCTCACCGCCGGATGGGAGAGGAGGGTGGAGGCAAGGACGAGGGCAGCAAGACAGAGCGTCGACTTCGGCACCGGGAAGGGAGCCGGCCCACCTGTGGGGACACAGAGGCTGAGCAGCCTGATGGGGAGAGACGCCGGCGCCACCGGCATGCTGCACAGTCAACCTACGACATAGATGGCAAGAGGGACGACAAGGAGCGGCGGCACCGGCGCAGGAAGTGAGTTGGTGAACCCAGGCCGGGGGGGCGGAAGGGTCCCTGGTGCTTTGGTCCTGGGTATCAAGGAAGCTGGGGGAGATACCCTAGCTTCTATCTAGAAGAGTGCACTTATGTTGTGGCAGTGGGGTGCTGTGGGGAGAACAGGGAGGGATCTGACCTGGTGGGTTGTTTCAGAGACATGTCTCCCCTCCATCTTCAGTGTGCAGGGCCCTTGCTTGTTCAGCAGTGAACACAGGAGTGGGAAGAGGGAGCAAGGTGTGGAACCAGCAGCTCCCCCCTCCAGAGATGCATCACTTTTCAAGCCCCTTTGCCTTTCCCAGTTTGCTGATGGTGTCAATGACTATTTGGCCACATCCTCACAAGACAGGTCCCTCTGGGTACTGGCTGAGACCTGAGAATTCATTCCACACGGGCCAGCAAACAGACATCACTGGAGCTGATTGTCTGTCACTGACCCACAGCCCCTAGAGGGGAAGAACCTGTGCCCCATTCCCTATCCCCTTGAGCCAGCATTTCAGTGAGACCCTTCAGGTTGCTCAAAAGGAAGATGAGGCCGCTTGTTCCCTGACTTTGATATGGCTCTTTTCCTTTGGGTTGCTGCCTTAGAGAGAACCAAGGACCCGGCCCGGTGCCTGGCCCAAACCTCTCCACCACGCGGCCAATCCAGCAGGACATGGGGCGTCATGAACCCCAGGTGGCAGAGGACATAGACAACATGAAGAACAATAAACTAGCCACCACAGAGCCCTCTGATCCCCACAGCACCGGACACATCCAGAGCCCTGCCAAAGTGGGCCACCACGCCAACTGCACACCCACCCGGGCACCCCACAACCTGTCTGGCACCGTGGGCCAGCTGCCCCCCAATTCCCAGAACACTGCCAACCGCCAGACACCCAACAACCCAAGCAACCTGCCCCACCCTGGACCCCCAAAAACTCCCGAGAACAGCCTTATCGTCACCAACCCCAGCACCCAGAACAACCCAGGCAAGCCTGCCAAGAAGCCGGAGCACACCACCGTGGATATCCCAGCCACCTTCTCGCCTCCTATCAACAACACTGTCATGCAAGGTAGGCGCGGGGGGCAGAGCTCAACTACCCCCAACAGCCCCATGGATAGGGTTTGACTCACTCCAGACTGAGGTGCAGGTGGAGCAGACTTTGGGTCACCTCCAGTGCAGACACTTAAGCAGGGAGAGTCTGCCCTCCAACACAGACCAGCTAGGGGGCAGTGTGATCCACCCCCAATGTAAGCAGCAGGGTGAAGGGGGACAAGTTTCCAGTTTTGCTCAGTGGCTTTCAAACTTTCAGAGCTGAGTCTCACTTTCAGTTACATGTTTTGGTTGCACCCTCCCCCTCAACCTAGCCAAAAATAGACACGCTCCCTCCCCCTCCTCAGGTTTTCATGGCGAGGAAGGTGCCTGCAAGGGTCTCTGGGGTTGAGCCAGCACAGCAAGCGGAGGCAGCTAGGAACAAAGATCTGCATGGCCACTGCAGATGTTGACACTGACCCACATGCTGGGTGGCCTACAGGGATGCGTTGGGGGGGGGGGTGAAGGAGGCAGTGTTCCCTCCATGAGCCTCCTGGTATCAGCAGTTCCTTCCCTGTCCCAAACATTAGCTCCCCAACTCCCAGTTTCAAAACCTCTGGCTTAGTGGCTAGTGGGAACGATGCTGTGAACCTGCTTTTGGCACGTGCTCTAAGCTTCTGTCCACACATCTTTGAAACCTCCTTATTGCAGGGCTCTGGGCACTGATGATGGGGGAGCAGCAGATAACAGCCCAACCCCTGAACCCAGCCCACTCCCTAGTTCTTCCCCAAAAGCTCTGTCAAGACCATCTCTGTAACTGGCCAGGCCCAGCAAACGGGTTAAGTTATGTTTGGCAAGGCTGGATGGCTCTGCCCTGCTCATCTGTTGTCCCCAGGTTCTGTAATTCCATGCACACTGCATGCGTGTTGTGTTTTCTGTTTCCAAAGCTCAGTGCCAGGGCACCCATGTGAGAATGCATTCGTGTGTGCAGTGGGTTGCTCAAACAACCCCACTGTAACAACTAGCTTTGTGCAACTTCACTCCCAAGAGTCCACACAAGCCTTTTATCCACCTCTCAAAGGCTACCCTTGCTTGTTGCCCCTTTCTTCATCCCTCTCCAGGCCCTGTTCATTTTGGGCCTCCCAGTGCTGTGGATCAAGGAGAGAGAAAAGGTTATGGATTCTCCTCACCAGCTTGGGCACCAGGGTCCCAAGCTGAAAATTGATGAATCTGCCCCAGATTTCCCTGAACCCCAAGTAGGTCATCTTCCCTGAGATTCAGAACTGGTCCCAGTTTGGGGGGATTAGCCATGTTCATCAGGTGAGGCCTCCAGGAGACAAAAGGGCTCTGAAGGCATCAGGGAGAGGCTGTAGCTAGGGACGGGATACTGATTGGTGGGTGGTGGTCTGGCAGAGGGCTGGTGGGTCACGCTCCCTGCTTGGGCTTGGAAATTCTCCCTGGGTCAGATTGGGAGGAACCTGGTTGTGTGGGGATTGCCTGCAACGGGCGTGGGATACCTGCTGGAATCCTCTGGGCAGGCCTTCTACAGTCCATCCGATACCATTGCTGAGCCTCCAGGCATTTGGGTGCCTTCCTCCTGCTCATTCTCTGCATGTGCCCCGGCAGTGTGATCTCCTGGGGACTAACAGACGTCACAGATAAGTGTTGGCAGCCTGGACAGCTTGGCATAGCTGAGCCAATGGTCCTCACTGGCCTTAGACTTTGTGACACAATTATGATGTGTTGCCACAAGGGTGACACTCAGAGACCCCCTGATGCTGTGTCACTGTCCTGCCATGCGAGTTGTCGCTAGGGAAAGGCATGTGTCCCCCAGTGCTTCTCCCGGGAGCTATCAAGAGCAGAGCTGTCTCTGTGGGCTCCCCTGGCAAGGTGGTTAGGAAACCCTGACCCCAACCCCCCCTTTATCGCTGTACCTGCTGGCCCCAAACCCTCTCCGCTCCACTGGTGTGGATCTGAGCATCTAAAGGGATGTGTTGGACCTCCCATCATGCCATGCCTAGTCACACGTGTCTTCTTCTCTGTATGTCTGTCTGTGCAAGGCTCAGTGTGTGTTCCCCCAAGACTGTGTGTGTGTCTGTGTGACTCCCCTGAGCTGCCTTCCTAAGGCAGGTTAGACCCAGCACCACATATGGGAAGACAACATGATGTTTATGTTAAAGAGGGATGCCGAACATGGTGCAAGGGGGTGCCCCCAGTGCTGGGCTCTCCATCACCAGCACCAGCCTCAGGTGGTCTCGGCTGGCTTGTTCTTCCTTGTAGGCTGGTAGGATGCCTGGTTCTGAGGTCCCAGGTCAGGGTCGACCACGTCACTTCGTCCTTCTTCCCCATGCAGTGAATAAAAACGCCAACCCGGACCCACTGCCCAAGAAGGAGGACGAGAAGAAGGAGGAAGAGGATGGCGACCAGGAGGAGAATGGGCCAAAGCCAATGGTCCCCTACAGTTCCATGTTCATCCTCTCCACCACCAATCCGTGAGTGCTGCTCTCACCTGAGGTGGAGCTGAGCCCACCCATGCCCAAGGGAAGGGGGTGAGCGCGTGCTGAGAACGTCCTGGTTAGTGCTGCTCAGCCCTAAGTGAGGGAAGGAGGCCAATGGGCATCCAAGCCTTCTGTGTTTAATCTCTCTTTCAGCCTGAAGAGTGTGGAAGCACAGCACAGCACAGCTGGCCGGGGGTATTGTGGGGAAGGGGCTCACTTTACTCTGAAACATGAAGTCTTGGCCACTGCAGGTGTCTGGTGTTGGGAATCATGGTTCTGATCTGGTGTGGCAAGGAGAGGGAATGGTAGGCCAGAATGGCCCCTGGTTTGCTCCAGGGCGGGCTGGGCACAGTGCAGCTGGGTGCCCTGAGAGCCATGTTCTTTGCCTGGTCCAGGTTCCGCCGACTCTGCCATTACATCGTGAATCTGCGCTACTTTGAGATGTGCATCCTGATGGTCATAGCCATGAGCAGCATTGCACTGGCTGCAGAGGACCCTGTGCAGCCCAACGCTCCTCGGAACAATGTGAGTCCCACGGCCGAGCTGAACCTGCTCCACTGGCGTGGGCTTCTGCCTCATCCCCCATCCCCACTGCACTGCCTGGTTTCTTTCAAGAGATCAGCTTGCTCCCTGAGCCCAGACCTTGCCGTGATCCTATACCCTGCCCCCCGGACTGTCCCCCCAGCTCCTGCTGTCTGCATCATGGCTGACCCTAGTGCCCTCCTGAGGTGCTAGGGGGTGCTGGCTTGCAGAGAGTGGGGTGGGGTCAGTAGGGGGCTCTCTCCCCGGCATTGAGTGCTGGCCCCAGCGCAGGGCTATGGTGCTCTGGGCTGCAGTGAGGTGGGTGGGACTTTCCCTTTCCAGGAGATCCATTGCAAACCAATTTCGGCTGGTAGTGACCAGATGCCGTCATAACCTGGTGTCTGATCAGCAGCTAGGTCAGGTTTCTTAGGTCCACTCTAAGCACTCCCAACACAGTTGGGTCTTTTGCTGGCAGCTACAGGAGAGATGCCAGCAATGAATGGGCCACAGAGACTGAACACCCTAGCAAGGGTCTCTGCAGCACTGGCAGAGAGGTGGCATATGTGGGGAGCTTGCCCTACTGTCCTCCAGTCTCCAGAGGTGCCACACTGGACTTTTCAATGGAACTAAATTAACATTGCAATCTAGAGCAGTAATGCCTGGCACTGAAAAGGAAACAGGCTGCCCCACTGCCACCCCTTCGGCAGGCTGCCCCAATGCCACCCCCGGAGCCAGCGCACGTGATGCAAAGACCAGTCACTTCCCAAAATAAAGCAAAGGCCTCTGCCCTTCCCTTTGCTTTTCTGCGGCACTGCAGCTGTGCTAAAGTAGGTTAGGAGGGAGGCAGCCAGCAGCAAAAGCTCCATAAATCACCACCCAGCTCTCCCGGCAGCTGACACTGCAGTTTCCTCTCTGAGAGCCATGCTGGCCAGCTCCCGCAAGGGCCTGCCAGAGGGAGTAGAATGAAAGAATTAGAGCAGCATCCCCAAAGGGGCAGGGAAGCAGGTTTCAGCCAAGTCCTGCGCCTTCTCCACTTTTCCACCCCCACAGCTCCTGGAGACCTTTGTGGGAGTGGTAACAAGCTGGCACGTTTCAAAAGGAGGGCTCCTAAAGCTTTATGTTAACTGAACATACAGTGGGTGTGCCTGGCACCACCATGCAGCCCCCTCTGGGATGGAGCATAGCAGCTGTTTGACAGCCACACATTAGCATTGCCTAAGGATCACTTACTCAACATGGAAGTTCAGCCCCCCTCTCAGGTGGGGCACAGCTGCTGTTTAACAGCCACATGCCCGTGAGGTATGGGCCTGGAAGTGAGGAAGGAGCATTTATCTGACTGTAACTGCAGGGGAAGTTGAAGGGGGCAGAACAGAAACAACCTGTGTTGGAGTCTGACACCGGGGTTTTCACCTGGACACACACTGCGAATGTCAGTGTCTATGACCACCAAATGCATCTACACCAAGATTTTCAGTGGAGGCTCTGGTGACATGTGAGGGCTGAAAACCCAAGGACCTCCCTATGGAAGAGCAACTAGGGAGCCCCTACCAGAGATCAGTGGGTGCCACAAACAAATAGACCCAGCATTGTCCTAGAGGCCAGGGAATGGGTGGCACAAGGGGTTGGGAATGGGCTAGGGACAAATTTAAGGAACTGTCCAATATTTGAGGAGTCACTGGAGGAGGGCTTTTTTTCAACAAATTGATAAATTAAACAGTAATAAGTCACCAGGACCAGATGGTATCCACCCAGGAGTTCTGAAGGAACTCAAACATGAAATTGCAGAACTACTAACTGCAGTGTGCAACCTATCATTTAAATCAGCTTCTGGGCCAGATGGCTGGAGGAAGCTGATGTGATGTGAGTTTTTGTAAAAGGCTTCAGAGGCGATCCTGGCAATTACAGGCCAGTGAGCCCAGCTTCTACACCAGGCAAGATGGCTGAAACTATAGTAAAAAAACAAAATTATGAGACGCGTAGATGAATACAATTTGGGGAAGAGTCAACATGGTTTCTGTAAAGGGACATCATGTCTCACCCAATCTGCTAGGATTCTTTGAGGGAAACAGCAAATGTGGGTAAGGATGATCGAGAGCATATAGTGTACTTAGATTTTTACAACGTCCCTAACCAAAAGCTCTTAAATAAAGTAAAGAGGTCATGGGATAAGAGGGAAGGTCCTCTCCTGGCTCAGTAACTGGTTAAAAGATAGAAAACAAAAGGTAGGAATAAATGGTCGGTTTCCAGAATGGAGAGAGAGAGAAACAGTGGTGTCTCCCAGTGGTCTGTGCTGGGACCAGGATTGTTTCACATATTAATAAATGACCTGGGAAAGGAAATAAACAGTGAAGTGGCAGAATTGGCAGATGATACAAAACTACTTTAGATGGGTAAGTCCAGAGCAGGCTGTGAAGGGTTACAAAGGGGTCTTACAAAACTGGGCGACTGGACAACAAAATAGCAGATGAAATTCAGTGTTCATAAATGCAAAGTAATGGACAGTGAAAAACATAATCCCAATTATACACACAAAATGATGGGGTCAGAATTAGCAGTTCCTATTCAAGAAAAACATATTGGAGTCACTCGGGAGCTCTCTCAAAACATCCACTCAGTGTGCTGCGGCAGTCAAAAAAACTAACAGAATTAGGAAAGGGATAGATAATAAGATGAAATATTGTATTGCCCCTTTATAAAACCATAGTACATCCACATGTTGAATACTGCTGCAGATCTGGTCCCCCATCCCAAAAAGGATGTATTAGAATGGGAAAGAGTACAAAAAAGGGCAACAAACATTATTAGACATATGAAAATGCTCCCATGGGAGGAAAGATTAGTAAGACAGACTTTTCAGCTTGGAAAATAGACAGCTAAGGGGGGGGCATGATAGAGATCTATAACCAGTGTGGAGAAAGTGAAAAAAGATGTGTTACTCTTTCTCATAACAAAAACTCAGGGTCACCAAATGAAATTAATAGGCAGCAGGTTTAAAATGAACAAAAGGAAGTATTTCTTCACACTGCACACAGTCAATCTGTAGAACTCCTTGCCACAGGACATTGTAAAGGCCAAGACTATAAATGGGTTTAAAAAACCTAAGTAAGTTCATAGAGAATAGGTCCAACAGGGCTCTTAGCCAGGATAGCAGGAATGGTGTTTGCCAGAGGCTGGGAATAGGCAATAGGATGGGTCACTTAGTGATTACCCATTCTGTTTATTCCTTCTACAGCACCTGGCACTGGCCACTGTCAGAAGACACTGGGCTAAATGGAACATTGGTCTGACCCAGGGTGGTCATTCTTATGTTCTAGGGAGACTCACTGGTCTGAGTCCCCTTGAAATGCTTGCTTGGTGGGTCTCAGACAGCTACCCCAAACCACTCCTGCAATGGGCACTGCTTGGTTCTTTGTGCCAACCTCAGCCAGGGGCCCTGAACTGGCTGGGCTGTGCTTTGGCTGCAGTGTGACTGAGGTAATATCTCCTGGAATGCAAGGAAGGGGAGCCAAATTGGTGTCTTCTTCTCTCTGGTCTACACCAAGACCCTCCCTCTCTTCTCCCCCAAAGGTTCTGCGCTATTTTGACTACGTCTTCACAGGCGTCTTCACCTTCGAGATGATCCTTAAGGTGAGTCTGTCAGACTGAGGACTGGGCTGTATCGTGTGGAGGGAAGGGTTTCCATCTTCACTGACAGCAGCCAGGGCAGAGGCCAAGGATGCCCAGACAATGGGGTCTGACTCCCCCTCTTGCCCACTCCAGGGAAGGTGCAGGTTGGAGCAGGAGTAGGAGGTACTGTTCCGTGGATAGAGGCGAGCAGACCCGGGGATTCAGTGAACTGTTTTACTCTTGACTCCAGTGACACTGGAGTAAATCTGGAGTCACTTCACTAACTGTGCTTACACCAGTGTGGCTGAAAGCGGAACCTGGACTCAGTGCTCTGTAATGTGGCCTGTGTGTGTCAGTTTTAGTATCTCGATGGTGTCTGCTGTGCAGTACTGTTCTCTGAATGCCATTATTTGAGGGAGCAGGAGGGTTTTCACTCGTCCTAGAAGCTCTCACATGCCCCTGGGGCCCAGCACCATGGCCCACCACAGGGATCATCACCCACTGTCCCAACTTGCTCCAAGGCAGAACTCAGCACCACAGCCCAGCACCACAGCCCACTCCAGAGCTGGCCCCCCAGCACACCACAGGGCCATTCTGACTCAGGGCCTGTTCCAGGGGCTTGTGCTCTGGCTCGCTGTTGGAGGTCTATAGGATTGGGCAGTACTCTTTGAAGAAGGGGTCCTGGCCCCCCTATATTAGACTCAGCCACCAGCCCTGCTGCTGCTTCAGAGAAAGGCTGAGCTCCAGGGGTGTTCAGTGGAACAAAGCAGATGCTCCCCTCTGTTAGCAGTGCTTCTGAAATTCCTGACAGCTTTTGTCTCAATCTGCCTGTGGCCAGATGGCCAAGGTATCCTTTTGTCGTTAGCCACATGAGGCATCTGGACACCCAGCCCTGCATAGCCCATCTGCCTGTTAAATGCAGCCCTTGTCCTGGGAGGAGGGAAATGGAGAAGTCCAGCAGGTTTGAGTCCCCATCCTGGAGCCTGTCCATTGTCCGGGAAAGGAAAAAGGAGACGTTAGGGGTGGAGAAGAGAAGTTGGTTCCTTCCAAGTGACTCTGTTGCCATGTGTGGCTGAGGGTATGAGGAGGAGCTGACAAGAGAAGGGCAGAACATGGGGGCAGGAGGGCTGGTGTAGGGTGAATGTGGAGGGGAGGGATGGCCAGAATCCGGCAGGCAGAGGGATCCCTATGGCTGAGCAGAGGGGTGGGGAATCCTTTCAGAGGACGCTGAACACGGAGCTGTGCCCTGGCGTACTCGGGGGGAGTAGGGATTCTGCATGCAAAGATGGGGCTGTCTGCTGGGACAGAAGAAGTTGGACTCAGGCCCATAAGGTCCTGTCTCCTCCATGAGAAAGTGGGGCTGGGTCATGAAGCAGCAGCTCTGCAACGGGTGGGGGTTGGGGTGCCACAAGCAGCCGGGAACTGGAGACGAAGTTCCTCCTCTCAGCAAGTGGGGGGTGCTCAGCAGTGACAGGGCTGCTTTGGGGTTAGCTGCGAAGAACGAATTGCCCCTTAAAGCCCAGAGGTTGCCGGCTGCTGGGTGGCTCCGGCCTGTCCCTGTGGCTCGCAGAACTGGCCTGACTTCTTCTGGACTTAGGAGACCTGGCCCCAGCCGTCCCCTGGATGAGTCACGGCCCCACTCCGTGCCTCAGTTTCCCTCTGTAAATGGAAGATCGCGGGATGGACCCTGCTCTGCCGAGCGCATTGGGACCTGGAGCTGAGCAGAGCGAAGTGTGAGTGGAAAGGGGAGCAGCCGGAGAGGAGCGCTCTGCTGAGGGAGCTGCCCCAGGCTGACCCTCTGCCTGCGCTTTGCTCCCTGCCACAGATGGTTGACCTGGGGCTGGTTCTTCACCAAGGCGCCTATTTCCGGGACCTGTGGAATATCCTGGATTTCATCGTTGTCAGCGGCGCTCTGGTGGCCTTCGCCTTCACGTGAGTTCCCTACCTGAACCCCTCTCTCTTGCACTCCTCCCTGCGACTGGCTCCTTCTGGACTCCTGGTTGGGCAGGTGGAGGAGAAAGCCCCCATTTGCTCGTTGCATGACAGGGCACCTCCATGCCCCACTACACCCATTCGCCACCACCTCCCCAGTCAACCATGGCACTTGCATGGAACAGTGGCCACCCTGCTTGGATGTCCCTAGCATGTGGAGCTGCTCCCAAGGGCCAGGCAGTGGCAGTCCATCCTTCTAGCCATGCAGGCCTCATCAGCAAGGCCAAAGGAATGGGCATACTAAGTGGAGTCGGGTGAGGCAGCCGCAGCTCAGGCTTTGGGAGCTGGATTCTCAGGGTCTTCCTCAGTGTCACCCAAGCCATCACACACTGATGTCCCTTGGCCACCAGGAATTGGCCTGGCCAATCACTTGGTGAGCAAAAGCTCCACAAGCAGCAAAGACCAGTCCTGTTTGGAGAGGTTTCAGAACGTCAGAGCACAGCAAGAGTGGTTCAGTAAATATGCAGCACCAAATCCTGGGGGAGCTCCAAATGAAGGACTGGGGTCTAGTAGTTAAAGCAGGTGACTTCTAGTTTCTTTCCCCAGCTCTAGAAGGAAGGTGGTCCAGTGGTTAAAGCAGGAAGGGGTTTGGGGCTCGTGACTCCTAGGTTCTGCCTTGGCTCTGGAAAGGAGCGTGTTGTGTTGTAGTCAGTAAAGTATCTCCCTCCCATCTGTGCACTTGGTTTCCTGGGGAATGCTTGGCTCTGCTCGTTGGTCCATCTCATTGTAAGAGGGTCCCGGCCCAGCAACTCCTGGCAGGCTCGGAGATCCAGAGTGGCCACACTCGCTCAGCTAGCAAAAGGCTAGAATTGCCCCGATTCTGTGGCTTGAGTGTGAGAGCTGACATGCCAGGGGGGAAGGTTGCTCATCCCACAAGCAGCCTCTGAACTCTGACAAAGCAAGACACATGAGAGCCAGCAAACAGCTGGGGATACACCTGGATCTTATGGGGAACATATGTAAACAGACATGAACCAAGAGAGCTCTGGGGGTCCTGGCTGGTCACTTCCAGATCTCCAGTCTTCCCCCCAATACTGCCTACCGATGGGCTCCCCTCAAGGCACAGTTCCCTGCTGCAGGGATGCAGCCCTGTGAGACCCCCAAGAGTCAATGCTGGTGTGCAAGGGCATCAGGGCAGGGAGAGTGGGCATGGCCACAGGGCCTGGATGGTACAGCCAGCTGCATCCCTAGAATGTGCATCCCCACCTCCCCATTTTCCCCTCATGCCAATACTGCCTCACTGATTGATCCCCCTCCATGGTCTGTGCCGGTAGCCACCAGGGCTCTTCCTTGCCATTGCTGGCCCTCTGCGTGGAGCTGGTCAAACTACTGCCACTGCCAGAGGAGCTGTCCTTTTCCAGTGCTGTGCCAAGGACTGGCTGTGTTGGGGCACTTCTCACCTGCTGGTCATGAGTGCAATTGAGGCTGGGTTGGTAGGGACCATCTGTGTGTGTGATGAATCTGAGGGGGTCTCTGCCCCTTCCTCCTGGACCAGGCTCCCCATCACTCCCATGAGACAGAATTGCTGGTGGTGTTTGGGTCAGGACTGTGTGGGAGGCTGGCAGGGCAAGGAAGGGCGTGTCCAGTTGGGTATGGGAAAGCAAGCAGTCTCCAGGGCCATTCATCGTCAGTGAATCAAAGAAAACTTCCTAGCCACTTCTGAAGGCCACAGGGTTTGGACCAGAGTCCAGTGGTTTTGATACATCCCCCAGCCTCAGGGTCCCACTCCATGCTGTCTAGCCCCTGCGGAAACCCAAGGTTCATGTGTTGGTGTACCCTGGCTGCTGCAGGTACGGAGAGTGGAATGGAAAGCTCAGACAGCTGTCACCTTGGGGTGGAGCAGGGAAGGGATCCCACTGCTGATTAAATGTCCTGACTCTCTGAGAATTTGTTCTAAATTCAGTGGAAGCAGAGCTCTGGTGTCTGGTTTGCCTCTTGCCCATCCCAGAGTCACACCAATGAGGCTGATATAGAAGAGTCAGGACTGTCTGTAGCCTTGTGCCCTGCTCCTTTGGTGCTAGCTAGGATGGGTGCGAAGGGGCCGGGGCCGAGCACTGCCATTCCCTTCCTCCTGAAGAATACTCACTAGTGCAGGGAGCCCCTGCCTGGTTCCTCAATCTTGAGAGGCCCATGTGCAAGACCCAGGATGATATAGAGGAGGAGAAGGGGGCAGAAGAAGGTGTGACCAGGGCAAACATGTGGCCCAGTTATTCTGCCCTCCCTTGCAGTAGCCTGTGGCTGTTGTAATAGAGAAGCTGTCTCAGGTTACCCTGAGGGTGTCTCTCCAGAGACCAGGGGATCTTACCAGGCTGCCTTTTCCCCTGGAATCTGAGGCTGGATGGTTTGACCAGGGTGACTTTAGAAGTGCGTGGTGAAATCACAGGCATAACCTGTAATCGGAGGGGGTAGCACCCAGCTGGATGAGCTGAGCTGTGTGATTTGGGGGAAGGGAGCGCATTTGTGGACCCAGTTTGCATTTCATCCATCCGGAGACAACTGCAGATATAAGGAAGGATGGATGTTACAGAAATAACCAAACATTTCAGACGCATCAGAAAAGGCTCTGAGGTGAAGGAGCATGGGGGTCGTTTCCAGTTAGTTTGCTCACCCCTGCCAGAGACATTTCCCCCGTTGGTTGAATCCACCTGCCTCTTCTCCTGAAGAGAGCTCTGAGCTTTCTCCTCCCCACCCTCCACTGGCAGCCTTGTTTATTTCACCCTGTTTCGTGTCAGTTTCATAAGAGTTCATCACCAGGCTAGAGGGGGTTTAAGCCAATTGTGTCCCCGTAGTAACCCCAGAAGTCTCTTTTTGGGTATGTCCACACAGGCTTCTTATTTCAAAACAACAGAGGTTGTTTCGAAATAAGAAGCGGCATGTCCACATGACTCACCGTTATTTCGAAACCATTAAACCTCACATCTAATCGAAATAGCTGTTGTTTCAAAATGGTTGTTTCGAAACAACAGCGTTCGGACACTTTTCGAAACAACAGCATTGTTCCGAAACAACTGTTTTGAAACAACATATCTGAACGGCCTTGTTTCGAAATAACCATTTTGAAACAACAGCTATTTCGAAAGCAGGCTTCCCCTTAATTTGAATTAACAAACTGTTAATTCGAATTAACTTATTTCAAAATAAGCACATTATTTCAAAATAACTCATTTCAAAATGGGTTATTTTGAAATAATGATGTACGTGTGGACATAGCCTTTGCTGTTCTGCTATGCTGAGTTGCTGTCTCCCCTTGTGCCGTATTAACAGTACCATCAATGACAGCTGGATTCCTGCTCACCAACAGCCTGCTCTGACCACAGCTCTTCCGAGCTGGACTGATGGCTAAAGTGGTGCTGAGTGCTACATTAGCCTGATCCTCATTCCACACTGACAGAAATCCAGGGTGCCATTAGCGGAGTTACACCAGTGTAACAGAGCAAAGGCTGTGCCCCCAGGGGCCGAAAGCTGGTGTCAGCACAGCTGTGCTGAAGTCAATGCAACTCTGCTGATTTACGCTAGCTGGGGATCAGGACTGAGGCACTTAGGTCTAGAATTTGGCCCACACTAAAACTCTTCTTCCTGGCGCTCCTTATGGTGCGGGCCCAGTCAGTCCCCAAGCTGCAAATGCTGCTCGTCTTTACACTGCTCTCATTCCAGAATATCTGTGCTCTGTTTCCACTCAGGCCTTATCCCAGCATAGTTCCAAGTAGCCCAAATTCTGAGCCCTTTCCCCAGGGCCTGGTTATCACTCAAACAGTTGTTAACCCTGAAGTAACAGAGCAGTGACTGGCCTGCCACCCTTTTTGGAGCAAGATCTCTTTGAAGAGCTGATCCCGTGAGGTGCAGAGTACCAACAATTCCCACTGAAGTCACTGAGAGGTGAAGGTGCCCAGCACCTTGAAGGATTAGGCCTTCAGTCAGTGTGTGTTTTGTCTCAGTAAGATATGAGCAAACCATGAGTAAAGATCTCTGGATTTGTCCCATTGCCCTCAATCTATCTGACTTCATTAGGAGTTTTACTTAAGTAAGGAGGGAGTAAACCTGGAGTAGGGAATTCACAATTTGGTCATGATTTCCAGAGGGTAGCCATGTTAGTCTGTATACAGCAAAAACAACGAGGGTCCTGTGGCACATTAAAGAGTAAGGGTATGTCCACACACAGTCTTTAAATCGAAATAATGCAGATTATTTTGATTTAAAAGATTGAAGGTCCACACTATGTTTCCTTATATTGAGATAAGGAGCTTCCTTATATTTCAATAAGGAAAGTCATTTTGATGTAATAAAACCTAGTATTATATCAAAATGATGGTTAAATCAAAACTTATTTTGAAATAACAGTGTGGACGCATTATTTCAATTAAATACTTTTGCCCTTTTCTTTCCCAGGGTGCTGTCCTTTTCCAATATATTGGGTGGGGCCATGGTCATCCTAGGGGGCCATCATGCCACATCTCCCATGGTGTCCCTCTCCTAAATCAAACTGGCAAGTCCTGTGCATGGACATGCTAGTTCAGTTTGAGTTTCTAGTGGGGGCATGTTAAATCGATTTAGCTTAACTTGATTTAATGTTTTTTATACCGATTTTATTAAATCAATTTAACTTAAATCAATTTAACTGCCTGTGTGTGGAAGGCTAGCAGATTTCTTTGGGCATAAGCTTTCGTGGGCTCCAACCCACTTCATCAGATGCAACAGTTTAGTCAGCTTATTGGGTTACCACATACCAAAGCATGGAAAGGAGGACAGGGAAGTATGAAAAGGAGAACATTGGAGGACACATGGAGAAAATTAATGTAATATTCTTGTTTTTAGGGTGTTCTGGGGCATTCCAGCATACTTTAACACCTGTATGTAAAAAGCCAGACAAAATCATGTATTTTTTAAATGCTGCCAGATGGAGGTCGTGAAGGTAAAAAGGAGGACATGTCCTCCTTTTGCCTGACATCTGGTAACCCTAGCTTATCTGACTTCACAAGTAGTGTTGTCCATATAAGGGAAGGCCAAACCCAAATAAGGTAGGAGTGAATCCCTAGTAAGGGAAGAGCGAATGCTGAGAAAGGGAGGGGTAAATCCAGAGGATTTGTCCCTCTGTTCAAGATTTTTAAGCTCATCCACACTCAGGGAATGACCCACTCAGCCAAGGAAAATGCCCTATTTGGTACCAGAGTCTGGATCCAACTGTCAACCTTTGACCTGGCTCTCAGGTTCTCCTGACCTTGCTTGGCCCAGCTTGGTCCATCCATCTGTTTTCAGCCTGGGAGGTGAAAGAGGAGGAGCACGTGTATATGAAACTCTGAGCTGGGGGGTGTCCTAGAGCAGAGCTGGTGTGTGGACAGCCCATGTTGTGGTTTGTGCAGGGGTGTGTCCTGTGTGTTCTCTCTGATTTTCACTCACTTCTTGTCTTTCCCCTTTCTCTGCCACCTGACACAGGAGCAGCTCACGGTAAAGTCTTTCTGTCTCTCTCTCTTCCTCTCTCTAATACACATTCTGTCTATGGTCTCTTGATTCCCTTGTGCCAATGGCCGTGCTGGTTTGAGTGGGAGGATCTGTCCATCATCTGTTTAGGCCAGTGCTTGTCATTGATCCCTCTTCTGGACACCACCATAAGGCACCTCGTTGTCTCTGTCTCAGTCGGCTGGAACAGGGGTCCCAGATTGGGACAGCGGGTCCCCATTAGGGAAATAAATAAAGAGTTCTGGGGCACTTACAAGGCTAACAAAATAATTTCCTTGTAGAGAACGTTTCTGTGGCTTTTCGCAGCATTGTCCTTTTAAATCCACGCTTGGTGACCGTATCCTGGGAATGGGTCCAGTGGCAGGAGCAGGGGGTCTGGATGCCTGGCTTCCATCCCCAGGAGGAGACTTGCCAAATGTCTAACAAGTTAGAGCAGGGGACGCTGGCAGACAGAAAACCAGGGTTCTTGTCCTCAGTTCTGCCACTGATGCACTGTGTGACCTAGGTCAATTCAGTTTCTCCCTTTGTGCCTCAGTTTCCCCTTCTCTGAAATGGGACCACACTGGCTGACCTCCCAGTGAATGGTGTGAGGGTTGATGGATGTTGGTCAAGCCCCTTACAGGGGCGAGTAACAAAGTGGAGTTATGAGCAGCAGCTGTGAGAAGGTCTGTGGGAGCAGTCATCCCTCTCTCTGCATGAAGTAGTTCATCTCCACCCATCCATGCTGAGGCTGGCTCTGGGTGAGATTTTGGTCCGGTTCTCTGCTGTTCCATATCCCAGGGGCACCCATGATCATTGCATGGCTCCTGTCTCAGGCTGGGAACCAGGCCTGTGTCATTGGATTACATTAAGTCCGGCATCTTCCCATACAGACCGTGTGTGCTGGGGAGAAAAAGAACTGAGAGTGCTGAGACCTGGGGTTAGAAGATGCTCCCATCCTGCCCCTTCAGAGGATGCCAGGGCTCTTAGCATGCATTTAATAATAAATGGGGACTTGCCCGGCCCCAAACATCAGTCCCATTTGCGGGCCACGGGACTCCTGAGTTCTGTTTGCACTGTGCTGTTAGCTCCCCATGCAGCTTTAAGTAAGTTGCATGGCTGCTCTGTGCCTCAGTTTCCCTCTTTATAAAATGGGGATCACAGGCCTCTCTGAGGAATGAGTTTGCTGGGTCTCAGCCTTGTTCCTAATGAGACAGGTGTCTATGGTCCCAAATGATCGCCTCAATCAGTGGTCACTTTTTGATTGGCAGCCTCGCCAGCAAAACGAGGATTGCATGGGCCAAGAAGGCTTCGCCCAGAGGTGGCTTTTGGGATAAGCGAAGCAGGCAGTTGCCTACGGCCCCAAGGAGTAAGGGGGCCCCGTAGTGGTTGCCTGCTTCACTTACCCTATCACTCGTGCCACGGGGTGGTGGGGGAGTGGGTGGCCGTAGACTGCCAGGGCCAGCGGCTGCACCGCCCACCTGCCTGGCTAGCTTCTCTGCAGCAGGGGTGCAGCAACGCTCCCCACATATACCCAACCAACCGTGCCTCCCCAGGGGGAAGGAGGAGAGCAGCCAGCTTGGCACTGTGGCTTGCCGGGATTGGGGGCCCCGGAGCAGCCCGCTCTGGAGAGTTTGGGCTGCTTCTTCCCAGCCACCCCAGTCCTGAACAGGCCTGATCCAGCAGGCAGCCTCTAATCAGGACTGGGCTGGCCGGGGTTGAAGAGGCCTGAACTTTCCAGCGCCGGCCGCTCCAGGGGGCCCCACTCTTGGCAAGCCACAGTGCCGTGCTGGCTGCTCTCCTCTCTCCCCCTAGGGAGGTGCGGCCAGCTGGGTGTACGCAAGGAGCACTGCTGCACCCCTAGTGCAGAGAGGCTGGGCAGGCAGGCAGGCAGGCGGCACAACCTCTGGCCTGGGAGGTCTGCGGCCCCCGTCCTCAGGGAGTTGAGATTGGAGAGGGCGGTTAGGGTGGCAGTGGGGACCTGGGGCCCAGGTGAGGGTAGCTTTGGGGGCCTATAGCTGGCCCCATAAAGGGCCTTTGCCTAGGGTCCCAAGTTGCCTACGGCTTCCTCTGGCTTTGCCCCCTGCTCACCACAATAGGGATCACAGTTGGCTAAGTGTCCATGGGGAGGCTGCCTGGGTTGTACCTGTAGACAGGCCATGGGCAGACTCCATGGCCCCCACTCCAGCACCTTCCGCCAGTGATAAAAAATGGTACATGTGGGGGGTCTGACTGGGTTACCCATCTCCTTGGATGTGCCCTGCCGCACTGTTCTTATGGTGGTTGCCGTTAGCCATAGCTGTTTGTAAGAAGAGGGGAATATGTGATATAGTGGTTAGTGCAAGGAACTGAGGGCCAGGACCAGAGCCCTAACTAGAAGAGTCAGCGCCCGGGGCAAGCAGCCCTGGACGTGCCCCCCACCCCCACCTCTGGGGCCCGATCCAGCCTCAGTGTCGGGGTGTCCCCTGGGAGGGATCTCCAGTGGGGGCTTTCCCTGCCGCCATCAGGGAATCCTGGGGTTCCCCACTGCTAGGCAAGCATGGCCAGTGTCGGGCAGGAGGGTGCCTTCAGGGAAAGGCATTGTCCTTCACAGTGCTGGCCACACTTTCTGGACGGCAGGGAGTGGCACCCTCCCGCGCAGTGCTGGCCGTGCTTGCCAGGCGGTGCAGCCAGAGCCCAGCAGGAGTTCCCTTCCCCCCGCTGTGGCCAGAGCCGGTTGGGGGCTCCCTTCCTTAGCTCACAGAGGAATGTTCCTTTAAGGCACAGTCCTCTTCCCGGTTAGGAAGGGTCTGGCACCCTCTCAAATTGCCACCTGGGGCTTAGCCCTTTTCACTCCACTGTAGTTACAGCCCTGGCCAGGACTTCTCAGTTCTGTTTCTCCCTGTGAGGGGAAGTGTGTTCTAGTGGTTGGAACAGAGGATCAGGTTGTGTTCCCAGCCATTGGCAGGAGGGTGATCCTGTGGTTAGAACAGAGGACCTGAAGCCAGGACTCCTGAGGTGTGTTATTGCTTGTGCCATTAATCACTGAAGTAGCCTTAGGTTTCCCCCGCTGTTCAGTGGAGATAATGGCGCCTACCTTGGTAAAGAGGTCTCATCTCTTTGGATGAAAGACTCTGTACAAGAGTAAACATTGGATGGAGGGCCCCTCCCTGCTCCCCAGCAAAGGAGTTCTTCCGTTTTTTCTTTGAGGCGATTCTGTCTAGGCGAAAGAATAAGGTAGTTTTTCAGACTGTGGTATTTCAGCATCGAATGGCTATGTGACCGTGTTCCAATGATTCTGAATTGCACGGGTTTTCCTAGTAGGAGTCAGGACTGACTTTCTCTTGGGGCACTGGAATGGAAGGGGCTGTACTGGATTGTGTCTTCTCCCATCTTCAAAGCCACCTCTATGTTGTTCAGGCTAAATCACGCTACACTCCTCACAGCTGTGGTGGTTGCATGTCGAAGACTGCTCACTGTGGGCCAGCATTTAGGGTGATGATGGCCAGCACAGACCAGGAGCTAGACAGCCAGAGAGAACCATTTGGAGTCTGTACGTAGATTAATTCATGAACGGATGGGAGGAAAGATACCATAAATAGGTAGAGTTGATGGATGATTGGATGGCGAGACAGCACGGATGGATAGGTTGGTAGAATGGATGGATAGACAGACAGATCCAAGGATGGTTGGATGGAAAGATACCATAGAACAGGGGTGGCCAAACTCATGGAACTAAAGAGCCACACCAGTTTATTATTAAACTTTTGAGAGACATGCTGAGGCATATAGCCATATACCTTTACCTGCTCAAAAATTACTAAGTTTAAAATTCATTGCACACTTTAATTTTAATTTTATCATAAAAAGAGGGTAAATGTTGATCCTACTAATGTCAAATTCTAATAATTACTTATGGTTACCATGAAAAAAAGGCCTACAGTAAAAATTCAGCTTCTCCCTGCCATCCTGACCATGCCACTGCTTCTCCCCACCATCCTGATGATGCCACCACTTCTCCTCGCCATCCCAACCCCCACCCAAACCCCCAGGCCCTGACGCTCACTCCAGTGGGCCAACTCCCCCTCCCTTCCCAGGACCACCTTACTTGGCCACTTCGGTGGGTAGACGCAGGCTGGGGCTTGCTCCCCTTGCTTTAAGCCTGGCCCAGGCAGTGCCTCTAATATGGCTGCTCCGGTGGGTAGGCACAGGCTGGGGCTCCCCCCAAGCATGCTTCAGGCAGGAGATTTAAGACTCCTAGGCTGGCTGCTTTCCTCTGGCTTTCTTCCGTGAGCCACACCTTTTCATTCAAGAGCCACATTCAGCTCCTGAGCCACAGTTTGGCCATGCCTGCCATAGGATCATAGAAACTGGAAGGGACCATGAGAGGTCATCAAGTCCAGTCCCCTGCACTTATGGCAGGACAAGTACCATAGGTGGATAGGTAGGTAGAATGTTTGGATGGACAGAGTGGGAGGATGGATGGATAAGTAGCAACTACAGCTATATAGGTGGAGAGCTAGAATACATAAATATGTTAGATTTCTAGGGTGCTGCCTTATCCTGGACATTGAGAAAGGGGCCAGGTTAGTGGTGAGTGAGAATACCACCTCCTATTGACTACTGATGAGTGCAGGCTCTAGAAGGAGATGGGAAAGAGATAGCAGGGCAAGGGTGGCTCAGGCTGACAAAAGAATCACTGAGGATGACCCAGTAATCCAGAGTCTCACACCAACAGCTGTGTCCCACACCCAAGGGAATGGGCCTCAGTGAAGAATCCTGTGTCTAGAATGGCATGAGGGACCTGGGCCTCATCACCTCTTTCTCTTCCCATTCTCCCACCCCCACCCAACATGTCTCTACAGAGGGAGCAACAAAGGGAAAGACATTAACACCATCAAATCATTGCGTGTCCTCCGTGTTCTCAGGCCCCTGAAAACCATCAAGCGGTTGCCAAAGCTCAAGGTACGTGCAGGGTTGCTGAGGGGATGTAGAGGGGCAGTGGCTGTTTGAGAAGGGTGGGAGCAGTTCACAGGAGCAGGGGAAGGGGGAAGAGATGGGGACTGGGAGACAGGGCACTTGATTCTAGTCCCAGCTTTGTATGACGATGGGGCCAGGCTGGGTGGGACTGACTGAAAGGTGGAGCATGTTTGGCCTGGACTCTGCAGTCCTCATGCTGCACATCACACTGGGCCCTGACTGGGGCCTCCTGTCCTTTCCAGGCTGTCTTTGACTGCGTGGTGAACTCTCTCAAAAATGTCCTCAACATCCTCATCGTCTACATGCTCTTCATGTTCATCTTTGCCGTGGTGGCTGTCCAGCTCTTCAAGGGCAAGTTCTTCTACTGCACGGATGAGTCCAAGGAGTTTGAGAAGGACTGTAGGTATGGCTCCACTTTCCTCTGCACCTGGCCCTTGGCCACATCACTGAGTTTCACGCATTTCCACAACCCCAAAATTTTCTCAACAGAGGGCTTCACTTTCTCCCTAGTCTTGTTTGGCCTCTGGGGCATGGGGCAAAGCTTATCTACTCGTATAGAGATGTCTAGTTACACAGTGATGGAAGCTAGTGCAGAGGTGGTGCCTGGCACATCACCTGTACCTTGCCGTCTGCTCGCTTAGCATTGGGTTTTCACTGGCACAGGGAAACTGATTTCAGTGGAGTTGCTCCTGTTATATAACCTGAGCTGGGTTCTATTAGAGCTGATCCCACCCACTGACTGTTCTTAGGACAAAGGACAGTGTCACAGGTGATGTGTTAGGAGTGGAGTGGAAATTTCAGTGGCTTGCTTCTTCTCTCTGACTGCGTTGGGACACCCATGCCATTCTCTGGAGATACCACCACCTGGGGGAGATCACCGTCATTCTGCTGGAGTCAGGGGGGTCAGATCCTTAGATGATTGAATCGTTGTTCCTCCATTGACATTAGAGAATTGTTGGACTGGGAGGGACCTCCTGATGTCATCTAATCCAATCCCCTGCATTTATGGCAGGACCAAGCATTACCATTCTAGACCATCCCTGACAGGTGTTTGTCCAACCTGCTCTTAAAAATCTCCAAGGACAGAGATTCCACAAGCTCCATAGGCAAATTATGCCAGTGCTAGGAATTTTTTCCTAATGCCCAGCTGAAACTGCCTTCTCTGCAATTTAAGCCCATTGCTTCTTGTCCTATCCTCAGGAGAATGATTTTTATTCCTCCTCCCAGGGGCGTCACTGCCCTGAGGAGGGACCGGGGGCACGAGCCCAAGCCCCGTGCCCTGGCCGGGGACAGGGCCGGAAGCCGCCATGGGCGGCTAGGCCCTGCATCCCCGGTCAGGGATGGGGCTGGAAGCCGCCACCGCTGCGGGTAGCCGGGCGCCGGATTTTTCGCTGCGGCCACAGGCAGCCAGGCCCCGGATCCCCAGCCGGGGACGGGGCCGCTGCGGCCTCTGGCAGCTGGGCCCTGGATCTCCGGCCCAATTGGGCCGGAGACCGGGAAAGGGGTGCCCCTGCCAGATCCAGGGCACCAGCTCTGGGATTTGGGGCACGTGCCCCAGGTACCCAGCGCCAGTGACACCCCTGCCTCCTCCTTGTGATAGCCTTTTATGTACTTGAAAACTGGTGTCATGTCTCCCCCTCAGTCTTCTCTTTTCTAGACTAAACAAACGCAGTTTTATTCAGTCTTCCTTCACAGGTCATGTTTCCAGACCTTTCATTGATTTTGTTGCTCTTCTCTGGACTTTCTCCAGTTTGTCATCTTTCCTGAAATGAGGCACCCAGAACTGGACACAGTACTCCAGCTGAGGCCTAATCAGAGGAAAGAATTACTTCTTGTGTCTTCCTTGCAACTCTCCTGCTAATGTCCTAGAATGTTTTGGGTTTTTTTCCTAACAGTGACACTGTTGACTTATATTCAGTTTTTGATCCATTTTGACTTCTGGATCCCTTTACTCAGTCATTTCCTATCTTGTACATGTGCAGCTGATTGTTCCTTCCTAAGTGGAGTACTTTGCATTTGTCCTCGTTGAATTTTATCTAGTTTACTTTAGATTATTTCTCCAGTTTGTCCAGATCATTTTGAATTTTGATCTTATCTTCCAAACTACTTGCAACCCCTCCAGCGTGGTATCAGCTGCGAACTTTAGAAGTGGCCTCTGTGTGCCATTATGTAAATCATTGCTGAAGATATTAAAGGGAGGGGAGATAGATTGATTGATTGATTGAACAGAACTGGGCCCAGAACTGATCTCTGCGAAAGCCTGCTTAATACACCTTTTCAACTTGACTGTGAACCTCTGACATAACTACTCTCTTGGGATGATTTTCCAGCACGTTCTGCATCCACCTTACTGTAGTTCCCTCTAGGCTGTATCTCCCTAGTTCGTTTGCAGGAGCACTGCCACCCCAGAAGAAGATCCGGAGCCCAGACCCTGCCCCCCTGGGTCCAATTCGGCATCTCAGGGACCCATTGCTAGCTTGGCCCGCCCACAGCAGCACCTGTCTTTCCCAGCCAGGGATCTGGGAGAGACAGGGGCCCCGTCGGGAACTCAGGGCACTGGCGCCAGGACTCAGAGCACGTACACTGTGTGCCAGGCACCAGCGATGCACCTGTTCCTTTGTGAGCCTTAGTCTACACTTACAACAGATTTTAGTGGCAGGCAAAGGGAAACATGCAAGCTATGTAAAAGAACTTGTGTATTTCCCTTGGCCTTTCTCATGCCTACTTACTGCAGAATCTCCATTGAATTGAGTTGACGGCAAGTGGCCTCCCGTCCACTCAGCACTACTCTTTTTCAGGAATTGGACTTACCGGATCGACTTCCTGATCAATTGAGCGTGTCCTCACTGACTGCTTGATTGATCTGGAACAATTGAAATGATGGTGGCAAATTTCCTGCTGTCGGTATGCACTTGCCCTGAGAAGGGCTTGCAAGACTATATTAAAGGCTTTGCTGAAGTCAGAATATACCTCATCTACTTTTTCACGCATCCATAAGGTTTGTTACTGAGTCAAAGGAAGCTCTCAGGCTGGTTTGCCATGATCTGTCCTTGACAAATTCATGCTGACTGTTACTTATCACTTTATTATCTTCTGGGTGTTTGCAAATTGATTGCTTAACGATTTGCTTCATTATCTTTTGGGCACTGAAGTTAAGGTGACTGGTGTGTCATTCCACTTCCCTGTACTCAGGGAGACTATGTCCAATTTACAACAGGGCGAGAGGCCCCAGATTTGTAAGCAGGTCTGACTCCAGCAGCTGGATTCTCCTCCCTCTCTAGTGTTGCTGCTGGGATTCAGTAAAGTGACACCTGATTTATATTGGAGTAAATTAAAATCAGACCTTAAAGTGAGTGGGCTGTATTATGAGAAATATGGAGTGATCTGAAAACAGCCAACAGTTCCTTCTGGCCCAGCTGCCATAGGGGAGGGAAGGGGCAGGGTGCTGTGAGATCCCCTTGCCTTTTTAAGACCTGGTGACCTCAGCTAAAGCTGCCCCTACAGTTTTAATGACACTGGGCCAGATGGCTGGAGACTGTGTCCTTGTCAGCTCCCTGAATTCCACTGCACCTGAGCTCTGCTTGGGCATGATGGAGAACTGAGCCCACGGCAAAGGCTCTAATTCCCCCCCCCCTCCCCATGCTGATGAATGTCAGTCAAGAGCTGCTGCAGTGGCCCAGTTTAAAGGAGCAGACTCCAGCCCCCCACCAGCCAGTGAGAATCCAGTCTCTGGGGTTATTTAGGGTCTGTTTCCAAGACAGTGAAATCAGGAGCTGGTCCTAGGGGCCCCGTGCTGCATCCTAGCCCTTCTGCCTAGCCCAGTTGATGGTGTCTCTTTGTCCCCAGGGGCGAGTACCTGGTCTACGAGAAGGACAATGAAGTGAAAGCCCAAAAACGGGAGTGGAAGAAATACGAATTCCATTATGACAACGTTCTGTGGGCACTCCTGACTCTCTTCACTGTGTCCACGGGCGAAGGCTGGCCACAGTAAGGAGCTGGCATGGGGATGTGTCTGGACAGGAGGGGGAGAGAGCTGGGCCCTTTCCTTGCTGAGCTCTTGGGTGAAGCGTCACTTAGATCACAAGCCGCACGTGGCAGGCTTAACCTAGAGCAGTGTGGCAGAATGGCAAGAGTGCTGGGTTCTGACTCAGCAGACATGGGGTCTGTTTCTGGCTCTAACTACTGGCCTGCTGGGTGATCCTGAGCAAGCTGCTACCTTGGTCTGTGCCTCAGTTTTCCCACTTGTAAAGTGGGGCTAATGATCCTGCCCTCCTCTGTAAGGTGCTTTTAGACCTACTGATGGAAAGAACAGATAAGAGCTAGAGAATATTATTAGCTCCAAATAAACATCTGCCCATATCCAAATATCTCCATGTGGAGCCAGATTCTGCTCTTGTTTACACAGCTGTGAATCCAGAGTAACACCGTTTGAAATCATAAGACTGCCTTCAGATTCTCAAACTGAGATCAGTATTTAGTCCATGCTGTAGTAGCACAACTCAGGGCAAGACCTTGAGCAGCAAGTCCCTGCCCTGTTCTGTGCCTCAGTTTCCCAGTCTGAAAATGGAGAGAATGGCAGACCTTTGGCTTTGTAACGCTAATTCAGAGCCATAGATGAGAAGGGAAGACCTGTGCAGTTCTTGGATTCTGTTCCCAACTCTGCCACTCACCACCTGGTGTAGATTCATAGTTTCATTGAAATGCTGCTGATTGGACCCTCTAGGCCAGTGGTTCCCAACCTGTGGTCCAGGGACCCCAGGGGTCCGTGGACATGTTGCAGGGGGTCCGCAGAGCCTCCCCCTACTGGGGCTGGAATCCAGCTACAGTCCTGGTGCTTCCTGCTAGGGCTGCGTCTCCCCCCCACCCCCCATGGCCAGATCCTAGCAGGCGAATGGGGCTGTGGCAGCTCCCCAGCAGGGGCAAGAGCAGGGGGCCATAGCTGCTGTGGCTTGGCTCCCCAGTGGCACGGGCAATGTTGGTGGCAGTGCTGCTTGCTAGCTGTCCCAGTGGTGCAGGCCAGATTACATAATCAGCCAGGGAGGCTGCAAAGATTTTTTTTTGTGGTTAAAAAGGGGTCCCCAGCCTGAAAAAGGTTGGGAACCACTGCTCTAGGTTGCCCTTTCCTCATCCATATGAATGGGGTATTACCACAGCATGAGTTTCTAGAGGATAGTAATTTCTGTTGCCTTCAATTGATTCCTTGATGCTGCTGTTTGTCTCTCTCCCCTTCCATTTCCATCTTCCTTTCGTTTCACCTGCTTCTTTACCTACTGCAGAGTCCTTAAGCACTCCGTGGATGCCACGTATGAGAACCAGGGACCCAGTCCCGGCTATCGTATGGAGATGTCCATCTTCTACGTGGTCTACTTCGTGGTCTTCCCATTTTTCTTCGTCAACATTTTTGTGGCCTTGATCATCATCACTTTCCAAGAGCAGGGAGATAAGATGATGGAGGAATACAGCCTGGAGAAGAATGAGGTGCAGCCTGAGCTAGGGGAAGTGGGCTGATTTAACCCTGCCTCCAGACAGCAGCCCCCACACCAGCTTCTGGCACCAAGTGGCCAGGCACCAGCCACCATACCTTTCCACGTTAGCCCTGTGACAGGTGCTACAGAACCTGTGACCACCATGCATGAGGGAATTCAGGCTGTTTCCCTAGTGGTGCTCTGAGGCCTGGAAGGGCACGAGGGTAGATTACACCACTGAGCCCCTTAGGAGAGTTCCCCCATTGCCCCCTGCAAGCTCACTAATGAGCGAGCTCTATTCCTGGCTCATTGGGTGGCCCAGGGTGAGTCTTATCCCTGCTCTGTGCCTCAGTTTCTAAGTTCAGATGGCCTGGGGGCAAAGGGGTCTGGTTCCTCCTCTGGTACTTGAGCTTGTTGGCTCCAGTACCCAGACAGCTAAGAGGGAGAGAACTGCAGTGCCTGTCCATGTATAGCCTGTGTTGTACACTAAGAGCAAGCAGAAGATCGCTAGGGTCTCTTCAGTTGTAGACTCTCTGAATCAGGGTGTCAGAGGAAAGCTGGTGGTTTTCAAGGGCCTTCCCTAAGGATCCACAGGAAACCATGGGCCATTAACCTTTTTCAGGTGGCCAGGGGAACCAGGCAGGGGTAGCCTTGAGTGGTGAGGGCTGGGACCGTCCCCATGATGGCCGGTGTGTGCCCCAGCATGGTAGGGTCCTATCACCAGCCCTTATAACTCTCTAGTGACTTCATGGGAGTAATGCTGATTTACACTGTCAAGGGATCTATCCTGTAGGCTCCAAGGCTATGTCTACACTGGCAAGTTAGTTCGAATTAAGGAGGCTTAATTCAAACTAACTTTTTGGCTGTCCACATAAGGCTTTCATTAGTTCAAACTAAGGAATTCATTAGCTTGAACTAGTAACTACAACCAGTTAGTTCAAACTAAGCACTTAGTTGGCAAGCATTAGTTTGAGCCGAGTACAGTGAAGACCAGGACTAACCCTTAGTTCAACCCTTACTAAGGGCAGTTAGTTCAAACTAACAAAATGGACTAGTTCAAACTAATGTGCACATTGTTAATTCAAACTAATAAGTTCGAGGTTAATTCAAACTAACTTGTCCTAATGTAGACATAGCCAAAGAGACTCTTCTGATCATCTCAGCTGTTTCTGCCAAGCAGAGGCTGGAGAGCTTTCTTTGACCCACCATGAGGCAGTGAGAGACACACTAGTGGCGGGCAAGCAGCTGAGCTGCCCGTCACCCACAGGGCTTGCCCAGTTCATTGTCCCTCCATGCTGAAGCTGGTGGCCATGTCTCCTACTCTAGTGGCTGTTTCTGTCCTCTCCACAGAGAGCATGCATCGACTTCGCCATCAGTGCCAAGCCCCTGACCCGGCACATGCCTCAGAACAAGCAGAGCTTTCAGTACCGCATGTGGCAATTTGTGGTGTCGCCGCCTTTTGAGTATACCATCATGGCCATGATCGCCCTCAACACCATTGTCCTAATGATGAAGGTGAGTCACCCCCTTGCAGGACTGGGGTGCTGCTGGCCAGGGGCTGAGATGTCCCAGGCCCCTCCAGCATTGTTGCCCTCTACCCCAGCTTCTGGGTCTGATCTGGGGCCTGGCCCCTCCCATGGGACTGATCTTTTGCTGTCTGTTCTCTTGCCTTTAGTTCAACAATGCCTCAACAGCTTATGAGGAGGTGCTAAAGGTGTTCAACCACGTCTTCACGTCTTTATTTTCCCTGGAGTGTCTACTGAAGATCATGGCCTTTGGTGTGCTGGTAAGTGTCTCCGCAACCAATGCCACAAGGGCATTGGGGGTGGGGGGGATTACCTTGGAAATAAAAGACAGAACCTGGTTTCTTCAACAGAAAAGGATTCCCCACCCATTCTTCCAACCCCCTTCCCTCCTGCTCCCCATTACCAAACTGGGATTTGACGCTCTTCCCCCCCACATCCTGTGAGAGATCCTCAAGATGCCTTTCCACCATGTGCCTGGGATGGTAGCAAATAGCAACTGGAGGCATCTCTAGACTCTTTGTAAGATGACCCGAGCTCAGGGGAGGGGTTTTTTTGTGGTTGGTTCAAGGAGCAAAGGAGAAATATCCTACCAGGAAGGTCCATCAGCGTCATCTCCCCAAGGGACATGGCGAATTCCAGTCTCCATGCATGACTCGCTGAAAATCCCTAGTGATTGCAGGCTCCACTGTTGCTGAAGGTGCTCAGGGCAAGGAACCCACTCCATCCGGCAAGGAGGGATCTGGCCTTCCATTCAGGCAGGAGCTCAGTATCAGAGAGGGTGATGGGGTTAGTTGGAAGAAGAAATACAGCCTTCTCGGCCGGAGAAAGCAGATGGAGAAAGGAAAAAAGAGAATGAATCTCCCCCAGAAAATGTTGCTGAGTTTTGATCCCACCCCTTTCTCTTTTTTTAACGGGGCTATTTTTTCATAAAGCCTTGTCTTTGGCGGGCTAGGTTTGTTTCTCCACAGATGGGTGGCTACTACTCTTAGCTTTGGGGCTGGTGGCTTTGGCAGGGTGGGTGGGGGTGCATTTTCTCCTTCTTGGGGAATCTGGCCAAGCACACATGTCTGTCTCTTGGCCGGAAAGATCCCAACAACAGTAACATATTCTGGTCCTGTGTGTTTTATTCTTTCATTTTAAGTGTCCATCTAACTGTCCATTCTGATTGGGCCTGGGGTGAGGGGCACCTTTCTGAAGTCTGGGAGTGAGAGGTCACGTTCCCCAGGATTTAGCTGGTTGATACTGTGAGCTAGAGACCATGGGCTTGATTCTGCTCATAGGTGGGGCCTGATCCAAAGTCCATTGAGATCAGTGGAGAGACTCCAACTAATCTCAATGGATTTTGGGTCAGGCCTTTACATCAGTGGCACAACGGAGTAACACCACAGTCTTTGCATCACTCTCACTCCGGTGAGTAACTGAGATCAGCATCAGGCCCTGCTCAGACCAGCCACCCCACACATGGCCACGATCATTTCTAGGTGCTGAGAAATACCTCCAGCACAATTAACCCTTTCAGCCCCCTCCCCTCTTGCCTGCCAGATCCACTGGAGATCACCAAAAGGTAACCTGGGTCTCACTCCTCCAGCGGCAAGGCACTGGGGGCAGAGAGAGGATGGGGTGGGGGGTGGGGGCGGGACTCTCTGTTCTCGTTGCTGTCGCTTCCGTCATGAATGTCGTTGAATGTTTGCTGCTGTGTTGCTGTTCCTTTTCGTCCTTTGTTTTTGTTTTTCTTTTTAGAATTATTTCCGTGATGCCTGGAATATCTTTGATTTTGTCACAGTTCTGGGTAGCATCACAGACATCTTAGTGACAGAGTTTGGGGTAAGTTCGAAACACGCCTCCTCTCTTATGGCCTTAGCTTATGTGAGGGGAACTCTCACCAGATGGGGGCACTGCAGGGAATGGGACCTAAGAACTGTAGTATGGACTTTGACCCCAATGGGTCTGGCTCCTATGATGAATGGGTGCTGGGCAAGGGAGACAGCTGGTTTGGAACCACATTCAGTGTCACCCCAGATAGATGCTGCAGGGAGACAAGAGCCATCTAAGTTCTGCATGAGGAGGCCCAAGAATTCTTGTTCGGGGGGACATCTCAAGTGTCAAGGGACAAAGCCAAGGCAGGTGGAGTCAGAACCAAACCCAGCTGGGTGTTCCTGCCCGTCTGAAATGGATTCAGTGTGGGCCAGATTCTGTTCCCACACTCCATCCCCCCAGTTACTGCAAGGGGGTGGATACGCCTGCATAAATCCAGAGTCACTCCACGGGGGGAGGGTATGCTGGCTTAAGTCCAGAGTCACTTTCCAGTGGTTACTGGAATGATGCAAATTTGTGTAGGCAAAACTGAAAGCAGAGTCTGGGACCTGGAAGCTAGAAATGGAGAAAACAGAGACAGTTCCCAAGAACCAGACAGTCACAGACACCCCTGGGCATTCGCACAGCGCCGGACACATTGCTGATGGAGGGATATGAGTGCAGGAAGCCTGCTGCACTGGTGACAGATTTCACAGCCCACCTGGAAAGAACTTGCCCTCCCAGAATCAAGGCAGTGAACAAGGGACCTTACCTGGGGGTCACCCTGCTTCAGAAATGAACATAATGGGGAAAATGCCTTGGGCAAACATCAGGGGAGTCTGTACTCCAGAACGATATGGGGGCAGTGGGGTGCAGGGATGTGTGTAGCTGTAATACACCTGGGTCTAAATGGTGCTGGACTGTGGGGAGCAGCCTGGGCTGGGTTGAGGGGATAAAACTAAATGCTCTAGGAGCTCTCTTCCTTCTCTGATGCCAACAAGATGTGGAGAGGCTTTCCCTCATGTTAATTAATCCTCCAGGAGGGGGTCAGTATAATTATCCCTCATTTTACAGATGGGGAAACTGAGGCACAGAATGGGACAGTGACTTGCCCAAGGCCACAAAGAGAGCCAATGCCAGAGCTGGGGATGGCACTCAGAAGATCTCCCTCCCAGTCCCCCTGCTGTAGCCACTAGACCATGCTCCCAGCATGGGGAATAGAGCCCAGGTATCCTGGCACAGACCCCAGGCAAGGCCCCCAGTGGCAGAGACCCAGATCCTGCTCTCGCTGAAGCTGCTGCAGATGCTCTTACTGTCTTCCAAGAGCCGCTTTTCTGTCTGCCTGCCTTCCTGTGTGTGCAAGACACACTAGTCAGCCGGTGTGCAAATGGAGTGTATGCCAGATCCCTTAGTGACTCACACGCCTGCCTGCCTTCCCACATTCATCTAACACAGCCTGACCTAGTGCTCATCTCTGCCAAGTGGGGCCTTTGATTCCTGGCACTTGTCAGCCTGTTCCTTCTAAGCTGTGTGCTTGTGTACACGTGCACAGGTCATGATACTGGCGCACAACAAAATAAAGCATGCACAAAAAAATTCAACAGCACTAATATTAGCACACACAAAGAAATTATTTTGTGCACACAGAGAAATTTTTTGCACACACAGCCTACAAAAATTAGAGGGAACATTGCTTGTGAGCTCTCCTAGTCTGTGGCTCGGAGAGGGCTGGCTTCACGGCAGGTGTCTAACAAGATCCCAGAGGAGGCAGAAAGAGGGGCCAGGACCTAGTGGTGGGGTGGATTTGCTGGTGCCAGTCCAGGCTTCCCAAGACCCCTCTTTGCTCTGCAAGCCCATACGGTGACACTGGTGATGACTGTGTCAGGGATTGGGCCTGTGTATGACTGGGCCTTCTCTACCTACTCTTGTCCTCGGTGTCCTGGGCCATGCAAATGTGATGGGCCCCAGCCACACAGGCAAGAGAGCTCTGTGGCACTTTAGACCCTGGAGAGCTGTAGGGGTGAGGAACAGGGCACGTGGGCCCTTCCTTCAGAGACATTGTGTGGGTAGAGTGGTTAGCCACAGAACAAACTGGAGCCAAAGGCTAGGAGCTAGGGCTTCTGGGTTCTAATTTCAGGTATGCATTGACTTGTTCTCTGATCTTGGGGGCATCTCTTCCCCACTCCATGCCTCAGTTTCCTGACCCACCTCCCAGGACCATGGGTGTGGGGAGCCATGAGGATGAATGACCTCATCCCAAGGTTTATTCCTAACAGGCAAAGCTGTGGAGGGTGGATGGTTGGGTCTGGAGGGCACAACCCACGCCCTTTGCTCACTTGCCTTAGAGTGGCTCCATCTCAGGCAGGGGAGTAGGGTTGGGTGCTGCCACTGCCCCGTGTGGATGGGTCGGGTGTCTCCTGCCCCATGCTGTGTGCTCTCTATAATGACTGTGTCTCTTGTCTTATCTTCTTTCCATGCTGTCTCTTTATACTGTGCTATTTTGGTGCAGCACCCTCTGAAAATGTCATCCAATCAAAATGCACTATGAAAAATCCATGTGTCCATCCATGAATTGGTCTGTGTATCCATGCCAACTAATATTTCTGAACTTCCCCCGCCTCCCACCCCCAGCCCGATGACAAAACACCCTGTCCCCAATCTGTCGCTCTCTGTGTTTAATACGCTGGTTGCCAATCAACCTGTGACACTAAACAACCCCCTCAAATCTCTCCCTCTGCCCCAACGCCTCTCCTCCTATTCATCTCAACATCTACATCTAGAATCCGGTTGGTTGAATATCTTTCTGAACCCTAAATGCCTTACATTAGAGCACCTAATGCTGTCTGCACTGCATGAGTTCTGCACTGAGAACTGCGTGTACCAAGCTGGCTACCTGCCCCCTTTCCTCTTTTACTTCCTTCCATCCCTGCACTCCCTCTGCCTTTCTGTTTCCCGCAGATGTATGTAGCTTTGAAGCAAAGCAGCAAGTCTCTGTACTAGTATCTTTCTGTTCAAAGGACCTAGTGGAAGCTGAGTGACAGCTGTGTGCTACAGATGGGAAGGTAGCGCTGAATCAGGGCAAGAGACTCCCCAGGTCCCAGAGTTGATCACTTGAGAGAGGCTGATGGATTCTCAGGTAGACAGAGAGACACAGACAGAGATGTGGGTGGGCCAAGGAATAGATGCCAGGGGCATGACTGGATCTCCAGGCAGAGGGATGGGCTCCTAGTCAGTGGATCCTGGGGAGATCTCAGTGGGTGCACAGAGAGGGGACGGGAGGTTTGCCAGTGGAATAGCAGGCTTCTAGTCTCTCCCTCTGTCTGCACAATGTATTGCTCAGCTCTATAGCTAGCTGGGGACTCACCAGGACCTGGCTCTGATGCTCCAAGGGTTGGGGGTTAGGACTCCAAGCACACCAGAAAGGAGAAGGAACCAAGAGAGCCAAGCTCTGCCTTGATAGAGCGCAGCTGACATGCAACACAGCCTGGGTGGGGGAGCTAGAAACCAGGGGGGCATACACCTGTCCGGGCCCCACATGTACCCATGGAAATAGTCTCCTGTACACACATCAGTCACAGGTGGACCCACCACCCGGGTGTGTGGGTACACCCTCCCACTGCTGCCCATACCTGTACCTCACACACTTCCCCCAACAGATCCATGTGTGCACATGTTCCTTGCTTCCCTTGTTAACTGTTTCCCAGAACCCGCCCTAACACTAGCACACACTGTCACATGCCCCACTGCTGTTGGTCCCCATCACTCTCTGGTCCCCAGATCTCTGAAGGACTGAGTGTGCCTCGGACTTCAAAATACCCCCTGGGTTCTTGGACAAAGGCCTGGCAAGCTTCACACCTCCACAACACCCCTCACCTTCTAGGGGCAAGATGGGAGTTCTTTTTGCTCGGGCTACCACAGAGGGGTGCCCTCTGCCCAATAGATGAGACAGATCCCCCGCCTCACATCCCAGCAGGACTTGAATTGAGCCCTAGCAAGTGGGAATATCTGGGGTGAGCTTCAAACCAGGCCAACAGCTTTGTATTGCATCTCGTGGGATTAATTGGGGTGGGGGGGCTGAAGGATGGGGACCCTGTACCTACACTCAGACAAAAGAGCCAAAGAGTGGGTAGAAGGGGGCTGAGGTGGTGGAGAAGTAGCTGAGGATGTTAAAACAGCTTCCTGGGTGGGATGATGGAAGATGCCTCCTCATTTCTACCTGTGGGGCCTTTCTTACCTGCTCCCGCATTCGTCTCGCTGTCCGTTTTCTTGGCTGGTCTGGCAGGCTGCCAAATGAGTGCCGTTGCATAGCCACCACCCATGCACGCTCCCTCCCTCCCCCCAGTGTCTGAATGTTACCCTCACTCCTTGTAGGGGTGGCTCACAGGTTCTGGGAACACGCACCAGGCAGGGCAGCTTCTCTGAGAAGGGCTGCCAAGAGCAGACAGGTTCCCCCATTGCCTGTGTAGGGGCAAGCTGGAGAAAAGGGCCCAGGTACAGGGAACTGTCGGTTGGTGTACTGGGCTGTGACGTACACAACAGCTCTATGGTATCTATCATGTCATGCAACCAGGCCCTTGGACTTGGTGGTGTTAATTACACGGTTGTTCCCAGTGTTGCATAACTACACAAAGGTCTTTGGGCTGTGTTGTGTCCAACTCAAACGGCCTGTTCTGTGCAATTGTAAAAAAGCCACATGGGGTGTGTTGGGTCTGGAGCCCTGATGGTGCCACGTTATGTGGCTGCACAGGTCCTGTGGCTCATGTGGTACAGTTACGTATGCATTTTCTGGCACGTTTGTCTGTTGCATAAGAATCACACAGCTCGAGTCACAAGATGACCCGAGCTACACAGCTACTCCCTGGAAGCAAAGGGGTTTTGTCTTACCCTGCAGGGCCTCCCCCCTGGCAGCAGGAGGGAGTCATGCCACACTCTTGGCTGCTGGAGAGAACTCCCCTACTTGGCTGCACCAAGGGCCCCTGCATCTTAATCACCTTCTTTTGAAGCCAGAGGATTCCCCAGTCCCTGCTGTGCCATTTGTCCCTCCTGCCCTCTGGATGTGGAGAGAAGGGACCAGGCAGGGTGAGGCTGGAAACTTAGCAGGTTTCAGTGGGTATGCAAGCCAATTCCCTTCGTTTCCATCGTGGGATTAGAACTCTGGACCAGCACTGTGCTTGAGGAGCTGGGATACCAGCCTGATCCCACTTTCCCCTATAGGTTTGTGCATTAGTTAGCAGGGGGATTCTTGGAATCAAGGTCAGAACTTCACAACTGGATCTGCCCAACCACAGCCCTGAGCCAGAACAGGATCTCATCCCATGAGTGAGTTGTCTGTTCAAAAAGGTGGGGGGGACCTCAAAGGTGCAAAGGGTGATGGCCTGAAGTTAACCTGGGAGCTGCATCACACAGCAGCTGAGGTTGGGCGTGCTCTGGGGCCTCGTTATGGGAGATGCTGAGTGTCTAGGCTGCCTGTTCACTCTGGAAATTAGTCCCAAGCCAGGCAGAATTGTCAGACCTCAGAAGCCTGTGCCTAACAGGAACTTCATAGCCTAATATGTGCATGCTCCGCCCTGTCCCAGAAGCCACACGCCATCCCCTCTGGGGAGAGCAGGGTCCAAATTGCATCTCTGTGAAACCAACAGGACGGGTGGAGCCTCTTGACCTTCCACTGCGCATTCCAAGAAATTTCCCTGGAGCAAAATGCCACTAATTCATCCCTCAGCCACCAGGGGGCATCCCAGCAGGCCTGGTGGGTGCACAGAGACAGATGCATTTGAGCCCCAGATCATCACATGACACCCTTCCACCCTGCTCCTCTGGCACTTGTCCTGCTTGAACTCTTTCTGGTTATGTGTGCAGAGTACACATGTGATGCAACTCCGCAATGTTTCACCTGCTTGTGTCAGAAAATATCAGTGCATTTGGTTGCTGGGATAGTTTAGAAAATAAAACCCTGATATGAACAAATAACCACTTAGTCCCCAACTGAATGAGTCCAGCTTGTTGGTTTCCTTTCTGATCGTTTCCCTCTTTCTGGGTGTGGCTGGTGGGTGGAAATGGCTGGGTGGCTCCCTCATTGTTATCTGTTGGTAGTGTTGTTAGAGTTTATTGTCATTTTTTTGTGCTAATGTTATTATTTATAATTTATTTGTATTGCATTGTTTGCAGCACTGTTAATCATTAATGTTTGTTTTATTATTAATAGTATCCAGTACATTATAATCACTTGTATATTTGTTTGATTTCTTATGAATTATAATTATCGTAATTTGGTATTGTTTATTGTTAATAGTGTTATGTGTTTTTACAGGGATGGACAAAATTGGCTTACAGTTAGGCACCCACAATTTTACTTTTGGTCACCAGAGTGCACTCCTCCATTACATTTCTGCAGTGAAGCTAGCTGACAAGCTGCTAAAGCTGGTCACCACAGTGACCAGAAACGTATAATTTGTTGAGGCCTGTGTTATTGCTACATTTAAATACTCATTTATTTATCAGTAGGATTGGTTACAATCATTTATTAATCACAAACATGATCATTTATTGGGCTGATAACAGTTGTTCCTTATCAGTAACACTGAGTATGAAGATCACTATTTTTGATCTACGATTTTTTAATACACTTATGCATTGCTCTTGTTTTACGGTTAGGTCTTAATGGTGTTGCAAAAAATATTACTACTATTCACAACCGATGGTAGTGTTATTTTAGTCAGACTTCGCTTAGTTTTCAGCGTATTTTGTTTTGGTTCCCAGTTGATCAGTTAATTCTCTGTGTTGAGTTGATGTTTCCCTGGTGGGGCTGCCTCCTCTGGGGTGGGGATCTCGCCTCTGGTGCCTACCTGGGTAGCACTCACCTCTCGTTCCTTTCATCCCCTCAGAACAACTTCATAAACTTGAGTTTCCTGCGGCTTTTCCGTGCTGCCCGCCTCATCAAGCTCCTGCGCCAGGGGTACACCATCCGCATCCTCCTGTGGACCTTCGTCCAGTCCTTCAAGGTGACTGGGGGTGGGGGCAGGGCTGGAAGCCAAGGAACTGACTCACTGAATGACTGACCCTTGGGTGCCTATGGATGTGATTCAATATCTGTCTGACTGTCCCCATAACAAACCTGTCTCTCCCCCTGGCGCCCCCCTCCCCCCCGAGCCATCTAGCCATCATATTTTCTTTGTCCATCCATCCCATACACACCCTTCCATCTGTCCATCCCCATACACATCTATCTATCTGGCTCAGGAGGGTGGTGTCCTGGTGCTGTTTGCACCCTAGCTACTGACTCACCTGGGCCAGGTCTGGTCCCCTGTTGAAGGCAACCTTCCCTCTGATTTCTGGCCTTCCCTCTGATTTCTGTCAGCTGTTGAGTTGGGCTGGTGTTCCTGGGAATCTGGTCTCTTCCCTGACGGCCCTGTTATGTGCTGAGCACTGTAGGACATATGGGAGAGGGCAGACACTCTTGGTTTGCTGCACTGAACAGAGAAATAGCCACATGCGCAGTACAGAGGGATGGTACTAGCCTGGCAGGCCACAAGGTTGAAAGCCTCCTAAGGGTGATGTGCTCTGCCTTGTTTCTCTTCCTAGGCCCTGCCCTACGTCTGTCTCCTGATCGCCATGCTCTTCTTTATCTATGCCATCATAGGCATGCAGGTGAGTTTCAGGCATGCCAGCATGGTGGGTGCAGCACTCCCTCACAGGGCATCTCACCACATCGCCTGGGTACACAGCCTGGTGGTCAGAATCCTGGCACTGGGTGGGAATCTCTCACTGTGCTGGCCTTTGAGCCAGGCATGTGACACTCTTCTTGGGTGCTGGAGTGGAGCTGGGAACGAACTGTCTGCAGGAGAGAGATGAGGCCCCATGTCCATTGCTGTCTAAGGGCCTTCTGCCTTTGCAGGTCTTTGGTAACATAGGCATCGAAGAAGAAGAGGAGGATTCGGCTATCACAGAGCACAACAACTTTCGTACCTTCTTCCAGGCCCTCATGCTTCTTTTTAGGTGAGACCCTGTCCCTGGCAGGCGCTGGACTGAGCCAAGATCTGTGTCCCATCTCCTCTGCAGTTGCAAGGAAACTAACCTCCATGGATACCTCTGCCCTAACGCCTCAAGTGGCTGTGTTTTCCAGATGTTAATTGGCCCCATGCCCTACCCCAGAGGTGGCTGTACCTCAGGACCAGGCAAGGAATCACAGTATAAACAGCCCCTGTGCCCCACCCCATAGGCAGTTGCATTGATGCCTTATAAGGTATCCCAGTATAAACAGCCCCTATGCCCCACCACAGAGACAGCTGCATCTTAGCGCCATGTGTGGCATCCTGGTATAAACAGCCTCTGTGCCCCACCCAAGTGGCATGTCAGTGCTGAATGAAACTATCCCTGTAAGTGCTTCTGGCTCAGTGATGCTGTAGAAGCACCAGTAATTGTTCCCAGCACCCGGGTGCCTGTGAGGACTAGATGGAGCTACCTGTGTTATTCCCTGTGCCCTGCCATGCTCCACCTTCCCAATCTGCTTCCCCACCCCTGTGTGTGGCTGCAGGAGCGCCACGGGCGAGGCCTGGCACGAGATCATGCTGTCCTGTCTGAGCGGGAAGCCCTGCGATGAGAACTCAGGCATCAAGGAGCGTGACTGCGGCAACGAGTTCGCGTATTTTTATTTTGTCTCCTTCATTTTCCTCTGCTCCTTCCTGGTGAGTCTCTGGGCAGGGAGCAGCTGGGGTGCATGTGCTCTGCGTGAATCATGAGTATGGGGATATGCATGCAAAGTAGATGTGCTGTGTACATGCTGCCTGTGTGAGTTGTGCATTGTATTGACAGTTGTGTGCATATATGTGATCTGCCTTTTGTGAATGCCGTGTGTGAGCTATGAGGGGATTCACAGGTGTGTGCACATTGATGGGAGTGTGTGTGCATGGGTGAGTTGTGTATGCAAGTGTGCATAATGGCTCTTGCCTGAGTTGTGTGTGATTTGTCTGCGGGGGGGGTCATTTAAAGAAGCATGTGCATGTGAGTAGGGGTGTACGCATTGGCGTGACTGCACACAGGCATGTGTGTGAGTACGTGCATGCACTTTGGCATATGTGCATAATTGTATGTGCACATATGTACACACTGGCATGTGTGCACACTTGTGTGAGTATGTGTGTGCACATTGGCATGTGCACAGTTGTGTGGGTATGCATACATGTGTACACTGGCATATGTCCACACTTGTGTGTGAGCATTGGTGTACACATTGGCACGGCTGTGCACACAGGCACTTTTGAGTGCATGTGCACCTTTTGGCATGTTCACAATCGTGTGTGTGCATACATGTGTACACTCTGGCATGTGCACACACTCGTGCACATTAGGATATTACAGTTTGTGACCTTCATGTATGTAATGTGTCTGTGGGGTCTGCAAATGTGGGAATCATGAGGCGGCTGCATATTGGTGCCTGTTACTTGTGAATGTGTGTTGATGCACATGTACGCATATCATTGTGTTGGAACACATGAGTGAATGGCATGTCGATGTTATCAAGTGCTTGAGCATTGGCATGAGTGTGCTACATGAGTAAAGGGAAAAAGGGGAGTGAGAGAATATTGAAAACATGAGTTGGAGGCTCACAGAATGAGAGGCCCAGCCGGGCCCCACTCAGGCAGTGCTTCCCCAGGCTGTGGCCAGGACAGCAGGATTCAGCCCTTGGGTTCCTGTCTGCACCAGGCTGCTTGTTCAGTAAGCCTCTGTCTGTCTGTCCTCCCCCCACACGCCAACCCCTCCTGTTGTAGATGCTGAACCTGTTTGTGGCTGTCATCATGGACAACTTTGAGTATCTGACCAGAGACTCCTCCATCCTGGGGCCCCATCATCTGGACGAGTATGTGCGTGTGTGGGCAGAGTATGACCCCGCCGCTTGGTAAGGACCCTAACCCTGTCCCACGTCTCCTGCCCCACACCCAGCAGCCTGGGCTCCCCACTCTCTCCCCCTCGAGGGGAAGCTTGGAGGGCTCTGGTGTGTCCAAGTCAGAAGGGGAGCTATGGCGAGACCGTCGAAGCGGGGAAGGGGAAGGAAATAGAAAAAGCCAGGGCAAGGCAGAGTAGGGTCTAGTTGTCAGAGCTGGGAGTGAGGACTCCTGGCTTCTGTTCCCAGCTCAGGAAGGGGAGTGGATACTGGACCCAGGCCCCCTCGCTCTAGTCCACTATTTCAGGAATGGGCAAGTAGTGTCTTGATGGCCATGGATCTGATTCAGTGCCAGCAGGTTACTCATACAGTTCCAGGCAATCCAGCACAGAAATTGGTTCCAGTTCCTGGGTTCTTGTAGGGTCTGAAGTTTCTGGACCCAGATGGAAGTTTGCAAGGCATGGAGGTGGGTGCAGAGCACCAAGGGGCCAAACACTTTAGGAAGGAGCTGTCAACCACAGTCTCCAGAGCTGAGACCCTTTGCAGTCTGAGGAGGAGTGGGGAGTTGGATCCTCGTCAATACCCTGATTTGCTGGGCAGCTGGTGCCTCAGGTTAGTTGCTAGCAGGGGTTACGCTGGCGCTGGGCTTATGGGGCTCAAGCCCCAAGTCCCAGCATCCGAGCCCTGGGTCCGCTGCTGGGCCAGCTGTGGTGGCAGCTGCAGCAGCAATGCACGAGCCCTGAGCCCCAGCGCGGAGTCCCAGGTCTTTTCTCAGGCCAGCGGCGTTCCTGGTTGCCAGGCAAAGATGAACAAAGCCTAGAAGCAGCCCTTGCTAGTCAGACAGAAGGTCAGTTACCTGCCCAGCTCCCTCTTCCCATCCCTGAGCAGGGCAGATCATCATGTCCTCTGGCCAGCAGGCAGGGGGTTGTGCGTCTTCATGCCAGGCTGTGGATGCAGCTGCCACGAGGGGTGGCCCAAGGAGGCCCATGTCATGACTGAATGTGAGACCTCCAAAGCAGGGCAGGTGCTGCTTCTGTGTGCTGGCAGGGCTACCCCAGCTCAGTTGGGGTGGAGATGAGTGCAAAGCAAACCCCTCTCATGCAGGCTGTCACAGATCAGATGTGAGACAGGCAGGGCCAGTACCAGTGAGCAATGAGCTGTACCCAGAGCCAGGCCACCCTCTGTGTGTGCCTCGCAGCCCTCTACACACAAGACTCTGGAGAGAGACTGACTTGGATCTTATTGTTCTTTAATGCTTCCTTTTTCAATTTTAGGTTTTTGCAGCTGGATTCACTCCAAGCCCCCTTCCTAAGCAAATCTAAGGGCCCTGGGGGTGTCACTTGGCCATGCCCTGGAGATGTCCCATGGTGCCTTGGGGTGCCCGGGGCTGCCCCATTATTACTGCCCACTGGGCAGTGGGTAACAGCTTGTAGGCAAGCAGGCTGGACAGAAAACACAGGGCTGTTTCCCTCCCACGCACTGCTGAACCCTGTGGCTCCCCATATGCTGTGCAGTGACAGTCAGCACCACCAGGTGGAAGCGCTGGCAAGACACAGGGGACATCTCCCTTGCACCAGCTCTGAGACATTCTGGCTCCTCTACCCTGGGGGATCCTTGGGAGTCGGGAGCTGCCCTGGGCTGTGCTGTTGGGGCCTGCCCCCGCGGAGGACTCATGGTGCGTTGTGGTTGGGTCTGTGCCTTTGGGTTGCCACCTCAGGTGTCATGCTGTGCCATGTCCTCCCTGTGCCCTGTTCCATTTCTGGTGGCTCCATGTTGTTCCAGGTTTAATGTGTTGGTTTATGCTGCCAACCCTAACGGGCAGGCCCTGCCAAGCCCAGCAGGCAGAGCTCCCAGCTGGCCCCTGGCCCAATTGCGTGCCGCTGGGGCATACATATAACCCTGCCCCTGCCTTGGCTTGTGGTTCTTTTGCATACAAGTGACACCCTTCCCCCAGGAAAAAGAAAGAGAAATGCTGGATCCTGATGCCAAACCACTAGTCAGTGGCAGCCTTTGCATTGACTTCACTGGCCTTGCATCAGGGCCCGTGAGAGGCCAGTAGGTCTGAAAATGGACCTGGGAGCACAGACTTCTGGGTTCTGGTCTCAGCTCTGGAAGTGGGGTCTAGAGGTCGGAGCATGGGGCTGGGAGCCCAGACTCCTCGTTCTGTCTGCAGTCCTGCTGACCACTCCCTGTGTGACTTGACTAGGCCATGCCAGCCTGCCCTACAGCTCTGTGCCTCATTTTCCCCAGTAACCGCCCCACCTCTGTGGTCTGCTAGCTGCTCAGAAGTATGCATTTTAACACAAGGCCTCTGCTCTGCATAGACCAAACTCCACTGGGAATGCAGGGCCAAAAATTGGCATGTCCCCCACCTTCTGTCCAGGGTTGCCGCAGCCGATCTGGGTGCCCATTGCTGACAGTCTTGCTGTGACCTGTGTGTACATGAGTTTGTGTGTTTCTCTTGCCCTGTAGCATCTGCACTAACCCCCTGTATTCTTCTTGCAGTGGCCGAATTCATTATAAGGATATGTACAGTTTATTACGGGTTATATCTCCCCCTCTGGGCTTAGGCAAGAAATGCCCTCATAGGGTTGCTTGCAAGGTTTGACTTACACTAAAACCTGCTAGCGTCAACGGAATGAATGTTGCTTATGGTTTCTTTGATATATATATTTCATATATATATATATATACACACACATCTCGGTCCCTGCACTTTTCAAGAAGTAACCTAGTCACATCCTCAGCAACCAGAATGCATACGAGGACGCAGTCCGCCCAGTACCGCATGGAGCATATCGGTGATTTTGAACCCTTTCTGCTTGCTGTTAGCTGAAGATTTGTACCAGTCTATCTATCTATCTGCACACGCACACAAACCCCTCCACCACCCTTCACACATTGATATTTTTCATCTGGGGAGGGTGGAAACTGCATTGACACTTTGCCATTTATCCCTTCCGCCTGCCCGTCCACCAGTTTCCCCCCTCCCTGTCCTCCTTTTCCAGCACTGGCAAAGAGGCACGCACTAAGCTAAGTTTCTCTCTTTCCTGTTCTTTGCTACAAAGGCAACCCCAATCCTGCAGTCCTCCCTCTCAGAATGCCAGGAGGGATTTTGCCAAAAGGACTCCAGGAACCCAGCAAATCACTTACGCATTTCCCTTAAGCAAGTGCTTATTGAAAGCATGGGACAAACCACCATTGATTTCATTGGACAGCCAGTCGATGGACGTTTAAGTGCTTTGCTGAATCAATTTCCCCCTACCCCACTCCCCCCAGCTGGTCAGTTACACATAGGAACGGAAGGTGCAAGCTCTCATTCTTTCTGCTAAGAAGCAGTAAAGTAATCTGCATTTTTCTTCCATTTTTTTTCTGTCCTTTCTTTTTAAATTGGTTTAAAATATTTTTTTTTCTTCTTTGCATCTCTCTCTTGTCTATTTTTCGTGCTTTTTTTTTCTTTCCGCTACCAGGGGCCGGATGACTTTCACGGATATGTATGAGATGCTGAGGCATATGTCTCCACCCCTTGGGTTAGGGAAGAAATGCCCGCCCCGGGTTGCTTATAAGGTAGAATAAATTAAAAAGACAAAAATGCACAAATCAAATTCACTTAAGTTTTTTAATTATTTTTTTTAACCAAAACATTTTTTTAAAACTCAGCCTCTATAATATCTTTTTATACATTTCTTTGTGGTTTTTTTTTTCCTTGATCAAATCTCTTAAACAGTACGGTGTGTCCGTTTGAGTCCGTTAGCATTTCATGTTTCAGAGACTCCATTATGGCAAGTCAGCTGGGGTGGGTAAGAACTGAAATGCAAGGTGCATGTTAATCCTCTGGAAGCTCCTTTTGAAGGATTCCTCCTACCCACCCTTTTTCTATTTGGTGGAAGAGACACTGAATTCTCCCACCCCTCCCTTGTCAAATCCTTTGTAGGACGACCCATGGAGCTCTGACTGACCTGTCACTGCTCAGCCATTAAAGATCTCTTCAGTGGGTGAAAGACAGGTGGATGGAAACTGCCTTCACTGGCCAGTTGAAAGGTTCCAGGTCAAAGCTTGACAATGGGAAGAGGCCAGTGGTCATATACCCCATCTGGTCCTGATCTAGAACCCCTTGAAATCATTGGTTGGTTTTCCCTGAGTTCACCGTGCTTTAGGTCAGGTGTGGGCTGAGAATCTAAAAGAGAGGCCAGGGAAGGAAAGGAAAGGTGATCCAGGTGATGGAGAATATCTGGTCCATTCCATTCATGTAATAATCAGTGAGGACTCCTTGCTAGTACTACAGTGAGAAGGAACAGCAAAGGTGAAGAATTTGAAAGAGTCATTCTCATTAGCATCAGAAGAGCTTGTAGAGGTCACGGCCATGTTCAGGGTCATTGTGCTTGGAGTTGTACGAGTGTCCAGCCCAGGCTCTTCAGAAGAATTCAGCACAACAGAAAGCAGACAGAGGCACTCTTACTATGGAATAAGAGAGTCCCCTGCTTTGATGTTAGGAGTCTAATTATGCCAACGTAGTTAAACTGATAAATTTCCCCAGGAAGACAAGCACTCAGGTAGTGAAATAAATGACCAGGTTTTCAAACAGTTTTGAAGCCTTCGCTGGAGTGAGCTGCTGAATTGGAGCCTCAGACAGGTCTGGGTCCTGTGGTGAGTGCTGGGCACTTGGTGAAACCTCCTTGTTGGTCAGATTTCAAGTACTCTCAATCAAGCTAGGGTGACTAGAGGAGTCACTTGGGCATTGAGAACTCAAGATAGCCGCAGTGAGGGCCTATCCAAGGTCCAAAGGTGCAGTTGGAAACATTTGGCTAAAGATGTAACAAGATCCAGTGGCTGGAAGTTGAAGTTGGGCACATGTAGATTTAAGACCAAATGTTGAACAGGATAATTAACTATTGACATAACTTCCCCCATGTCATGATGGGTTCTCCAGCGCTGGTAATGATTAAATGGAGATTGGATGCTTTTCTCAAAGATGGAGTCTACTTCAAATGTGAATTCTTTCAGGACTGGACTGTGGTCTGCAGAAAGTCAGCTTGCATTTCCAGTGGGTGTCTGTGATCTAAATTCCATGAAAAAGCAGCAGAGAAGACTAGGAACAGTGATTTCAGGTTAAATTAGGTGTGTTTTTGTTTAGTTTAAGTCAGTGAACTTTTCCAGAGGGGTAGTTCTTCATTTAGTTTAGTCAGTGAACTGGATCCTGGCCCAAGGGTTTACCTACAGAGGGGAGTTATTGTCAAGTGAGACAGTGTGTGAATTTGACAGTGTTCCCTACTGGGTAGAGCAACTGGACTGTAACTCAGGGCAGGCCTTCTGGGAGACCTTGGGGAAGATGTTTTCCGTCTCTGTGCTTCAGTGATAATAGGACTGATCTCTTTGGTTAAGTGCTTTTGAGATCATACGGCACACACAGGGTAAAAGGTCAGTTGTTTTATTACCTATTATTTTAGGGCAGTTCTGGAATAGCTGCAGCAGATCAGCTATCCTGGGATAGTTGGGTCAGTCTGTCTACCCATGCAGACAAGCTCCAAGGCCCTGATTTGGCAGCTGGATCCACCTGGGCTGACCTGGTCCCAGTGTCAGGGACTGATCACTTGTGATCTTCAAGTTCCCTTATAACGCCCAGGGAAGGAGGAATGGCTCATCCAGTAGGTGTCTTGGCTCTAGTGAGTCATTGACTTTAAGCACCCTGGATCCCTACCCCAGAAACTGGTCCCTATCTGTAATGAAAACTATGGGGAACTCTCCTGTCCTGCTTTCAAAAATGTCCTCCACCAGAAACAAAATTAACAGCTACTAACCTTTCTCTCTCACCCCTTTTCGTCCCCAGCCCTGCACCCTTTTCTGTCAATGCAGTTCTAACCCATCGAGCAGCTTCTGCCCTTCCAGCACTTTTCACTTGCTCTCATCTCTGGTTGTCACTTCATCTCCATGCCCTCTTCCTGCTTGAACCACCCACAGGGCAGCTCCCATTTGTGACTGGAGATTGATAAACTACTGCCTCCCCTTCTCTCCTGTCACAGCCTCCATCATTGCTTCTACAGTCACCCATGGATTCAGAGCCCTGGGTGTCTGTCTGGTTTGCCCCCATGTTGCCTAGTAGGGTTTATCTTATGGCTTCTGATGCCATTGGCTAGAAGAGGAGTGGCCATGCTCTCCAGCATGGGGGGAAGGCTGGTCCATGAGCAGAGAGCTTCCTTCCGCCCATGCTATGAGTGGGAATAGAACCTAGGCCCTGTGGTCCTGGATGCACAGGACTCATCAGTCTGAGCTAAAGGAATACCGCCTTCTGCTAGATAAGTGACCCAGGATCACACCCAGTAGACTGGCTGCAAGGCAGGCACATTCAAGCATTAAGTGTACACTAGGCTGGGTTGATACCTGTGAGGATTTACTGTATAGCTGTGCCAGTAGGCTGTACTAGCAATCCTCCTGGAAATGCAGTGCTTGCCAAAACAAACAAGGAGTCCAGTGGCACTTTTAAAGACTTTACAGATTTATTTATCACATGAGCTTTCATGGGAGAAAATCCCACTTCATCAGATGCTTGAAAATGAAAAAAAAAAATTAAGTATAGGAAGTAGGATTTTCTCCCACAAAAACTCGTGAGATAGAACTTATTCTTCTTTAAAGGTGCCCATTCTGTAAGTTCCACACCTTCAAAATGTCTGACAGCGGGATTTTCTCCCACAAAAGCTCATGCAATAAATAAGTTTGTTAGTCTTTACAAGGGCCTCAGGACTCCTTGCATGTTTTGCTGAACTAGACTAACATGGCTGCCCCTTTGGAACCAGGCTCCTTGTTTGTTTTACTGACCTAGACTGACACAGCCACCATTTTGGACCTTTTCCTGCTGCTGGTCAAGACAGATTAGACCAGGTTCCCACCTGAAATCAGCCACATTAGCAAGACTTCTTTGCCACTGTAACCAGGTAGCTCTAGGACTTTTGCTGATATGAAAAAAAATAAAAATATCATTAAAAATATCACATCCCTAGGTAATGTTAATGGACTGCCAAGATTTTCTGGTGTAGGCCCCGTGGACTTGTTCACACTGGATTTGACAGCTGTTTAACCACGTCAGGGTGTGGGTTGGTTACAAGATACCAGTATGATTCCCACTATGGTCACTGGTACATCGATATAAAGGGCCTTGTGATGATTCCCATATGGGGAATACATGCTCTCCGAGCATGGATATAATGATAATTGGCCCATCAACACTCTGCTTTGTGCTGGTGAAGCTTAGGGACACTCCCATAGTGCAATCTTGCAAATGTAGCTCATTCTAGGTGTTGGTCCTGCTGGTACAGCTCTTGGTCAGGTTTCAACCTCGTCATGTCCGTGGCTGATTGAGCTTTGCTGGCAAAAACTGGTAGTGTTGACCTGGCCTTATCTCTGCCTCCTAATGTCTGAGCCTTTAGAGTTATGCCCAGATGATGTTTCCCTCATTTTTTCTTCACATGAAAGCCAAGGTTCTCCCATGACTTCAGGAGCTGGAGTATTAGGAGAAACCCCAAGTCTAGTGAGCAATGGCAGGGAAAGGAAAGGTTCTCCCCTGAGATGTCACATGGAAATGGCATGAGGTCTGTTCTACACACACTTCAAAGGGGTAGCCGTGGCAGTCTAATTCAGCAAAACAAACGAGTCCTGTGGCACTTTAAAAGACTAAGAAATTTATTTAATGCAGTAAATAAATTTGTTATTCTTTAAAAATGCCACAGGACTCCTTGCTCATTCTACACACAGTGTCCTGGTGCAGCCTCATTGGTAAGGGGTATGCGTGTCAACCACAATAGCTTTAGCAACAGAACTCTTAGTGTGGATACGGCTATGCTGGGTAAGAGCCTTAACCCATTATAACATGCTCCCTTTCCCGTATGCAGATAGCTATATTGGTATTTATATGTGCATTCACTGCAAAGGATTTACTACATTAACTGGATCTGTGTATTTGGATCAGAGCCAGAGAATGGTGCTATATGTGGTGTGAGTAGGGCTGTGGGCCTGAGGACACCTTCCTGCAGCTGGAAGGATGTGGGGCTGTGGTTAGAGGACAGGGGGATACCCAGGTTCTATTCCCAGCTCTACTATTTGCCTTAGTTTCCCCATTTTACAAAGCTCCTCAGATGATAGGTGCCAAACGTTTGCACCATTTTGTTCTTCCTCCCCAGTAACCTCTCCTCAGCTTGCCCATCTGTCATTGCCCCCCTGTTCTATCTAAAATTTGCTGGGCTCTGTTTGTTCCACCTGGGTAATCTGATACTGTGTCTTTTTCATGCCCTCCCATTCACCACCTTCTCCCTTGGCTCATTCCTCCATGACACCTGCAGTCCAGAAAACCACTGACAGCAGAGCAGTGGTGCTGTGTAGAACAGTGGCCCACAAAGAGGGGTTATGGCTGATTGTTTTCCCCCACACCTTTGCTCCCAGGCCCTCCCTGTCACATGGAGCTGAGAATCTAGGCAGCTTCTTTGCAAACCCAACCTGAGCTCTTCTTCAAGGGAACCATGTTATGAGCCAGTCCTGCCTGTTCTGATGGGAGCTCCATGCTGCACCTAGCCTTGTGGGTGATCTAGCTCCTCCAAGCTCATTTAACATGGTTCAGCCTGTCCACATCTCCCTCTGTGCAGAGCTATGTGTATGCCAGGGCATTCTGGGAAAATAAAGGCACCTATTCTCTAAGCCAGTGGTTCCCAACCTGTTCTCTGCTGTGGCACATATTGATAGCTTTAATTATTTTGAGGCATACCACCATATAGTCTTCAAATGAACTTATGAATATTCATGAGCCAATCCAGAGCTGAGTAGTTTTTCAAAAAACTCCGTGGCACACCTGTTCAGGCCTGATGGCACACTGGTTGGGAAAAACTACTCTAAGCTAATGGTTCTCCTTTGAGTAGTGTCCCTGTGGATGCTCCACTTTGGGTGCTGGAGCATCCATGTGACACAGATTGGAGAGCCGCCTAGTAGTGCTCATTTGTGTTGTGAAGAGGCTGTCGTGCACCACTTTTGGCACCCTCTTATTGCTCACATGACTCAACCCCCTCAGTTCCTTCTCAGCCATCTGTGGTAATGAACGGAGCTCAACCATCTCCTCAGCTTTCCTTCTAGATCCTCTCTTCCCAATTTTCCTTCCTGGTGACCTTTCTTTCCATGTTGTTAATCGTCCAAGTTAGTTATTAAAAAAAAAAAAAACTTCAAGTGCTGCAAGAGCTGCTATGACACTATGCTGCGTGAGACAGATATTCAGCTTTTATAAAATGCTTAAGTGAAGGCCATATATCGCCTTCTCTCCTGATGACCAGCCAGAACATAAACTCAAGAGCCAGGAAAGATTGAGATTTGCGTTTAAAACTCTTAATGATGGAACGCTCCCTGCATCTGGCTTCAGACCCCAGCCAGTCTGACTCTGTTCCTCAGAAGACTCAAACTGAAGAGAGTCTTCTTACTCCTCATTCTGGCTTGAAAAAGAGAGATTCACCATCTTCTGCACACAGGCCACGTAGCAAAGAGACACATGGTTCCTCAGGTACAGCTATTGCAAAATCCCTAGAAGGTCTTCCTCCATTTTGGACAACAGGAACAAATCTAAGCTGGTAAAGCAGTCAATGCCCAGGGCAGTTAAATGCCCTTCAACCACAGTTTCAACCGCACCATCAGCTTCTTTAGTGCCTGCAACAACTGCAGCACTGGTGCTGAAACCGGTTCCAACATTGGAACCGATGCTGCCAGACCATCCCACAGCACCTGTTGTCTCAGTGTCAACAACCGCATCTTCAGAAGCAACTTTGACTGTGCCGTCTGACCAACAATCAGCACCGTACTGTTCCGAGCAATCTTCAACAACTCTGGCACCACCTCAATCTACAGAACAGATGGCAGCAAGGAGGCACGCTGAGAAGTGGAAACACCAGAGCGCTACACAAGATGAACATTTGGACTATCCCTCAACCATCACAATACATTGTGCCACTGCCTCCCAAGTTCCGCGGTTCCCAGCTCATATTCTGTCTCTGCTATCCTTCTCTAGTGATGATGATGATGATCACCAGAGACTATTTTTCTCCTGAGCACTCTCTCCTCAATCTCAAGGACATAGAGCATGACCACCACCTACTATAGCACCATACCCTTGGTATCCTCCTCCTCGGTATGCTTCTCCTTCTGCATCAATGGCCCAGCTGGGATGCTTGGTCCCATTTTTCCGCATGCTCCTCTAGGCCATCTACATCCCAGGAGTATAGACCTCCTTCAAAACCATTATTTCCACCAACCTCAAGACCACAGCTGTTAGAGGAAGAACTAGAAAAACCGGAACCCTCTTCCCCGCCTCACAACTCTTCCTCATCCCCAGATGAAGCCATCATGCCTTCCCCACCAACAGTAGCAGATGACTCCAGACAGTTCCAAGATCTTTTTCACAGAGCAGCTGAATCACTGGAAATTCCTATGCAGGATGTCCCGGAAAATCACCATGCACTTCTCAAGATTCTTCAGACTAGATCATCCACCAGAACAGCCTTACTGAATACTGTACTCACTGATCCTGCAATGATATTTGGCAAACCCCTGCCACAATACCATCTACTTCAAAAAGGGTTGACAAAAAATATTATGTCCCCAGTAAGACCTCTGAACATCTGTTCAACCATTTGCCTATTAACTCCTTGCTTGTGGAACAACAGAAGCAACAGCTTAACAAATCAACAAGGAGGACAAAAAAATGGATCTGCTAGGGACAAAAGTTTATGTTTCAACCGCTCTCTAAAGAATCACAAATTACACCACATTATTAGCCAACAACTACTTAAAGTTAGCAGATTTTATTAATTGTATTCCAGAGGAAAGAAAATAACAATTCCATCCAATTATCAAAGAAGGAGAACTAATTTCTAGGACAGCTGTACAGGCAACACTTGACATGGCTTCTTGTAACATCACCACAGGAGTTATGCTGTGTTGCTGCTCTTGGTTACACTCAGCAGATCTCCCCAAACCAGGGGTCTCAAACTCAAATCACCATGAGGGCCACATGAGGACTAATAGGATCATGAGGATCAGTATGTTAGCCCAACGGCCGCACCACTGAAACCTTTCCATACAACGATATTGCAAATATCGGTAATAATCATGTTATTGCGGGTCACAGGCAATAGCTTTAGAGGCTGCATGTGGCCCACAACCTGCGTGTTTGAGACTGCTGCCCCAAACAGTTACAAGCAACCATCAAAGATCTATGCTTTGAAAAGAAGAAATGAGATGGATGAGATCATGCATGGCTCCAGAGATTCCAGAGACACATTCAGGACTTTTTGCATTCACACTTCCATCACAAATTGTGGAACATACTGCTACCAACCCTATAATTTGAGGTACCAATTCAAGACCCAAAATAGACTTACCTATCGATGCCAAGACCAACAGTCATGCAATTGTCAGCATACTCAATGGTGCAGACATCCATTTAATCAACCCCCAACATCCCAGGCTCCTCCCCCAAAACTTCAGTTTTGAGGTTTCACTCAAGGGTCTGCAAACTTCCCCTGAATCCCAAGAGACACTACCATCTTTCACTTATGACAGTTGCCTAAGCTAGTGGTTTTCAAACTTTTTTTCTTGGGACACAGTTGAAAAAAATCATTTATGCCTGGGAGCCAGCAATTACATCTTTGAGCAATGCATTCCAGTGTTTTGGCAGCATCAGCAGGGGGTGCTGTGACCCAATACTGAGTCCATACCCTAAGTCTGAAAACCATTGGCCTAAGCCACTTTTTTGAACAGTGGTCAACCATTACTAACAATAAATGGGCCTTAGACACAATTAGGCTCAGGTACACCATTCCTTTCGCTTCCTGAGCCTCCCTCCACTACCCCTTCCAGTCCCTCTTCAGGGACACCACTCAAGTACAACTTCTTCAACAGAAGGTCCTACATCTCCTACATGTGGGTGCTATAGAGAGAGTACGTGAACAACTCCTTGGAAAGAGTTACTATTCCCCTTACTTTCTAACCCAGAAGAGATCAGGTGACTGGTGTCCTATTCTGGACCTTAGGAAATTGAACAAGCTCATACAGTAACAAAAATTTAAGAAGGTCACCCTTGCAAATTATCTTTCCAGGTCTTGAACAGGGAGATAGGTTTGCAGCCCTCAACCTGCAGGATGCTTATTTTCATGTATCCATACACCCAACACACAGAAAATACCTCTGATTCAAAGTCAATCATATGCATTACCAATATAAGGTTCTACCTTTGGGTCTTTACACAGCACCTCAAGTATTCTTGAAAATACTTTCCATTGTGGCAGCTTATCTGCGCAAGCAGAGAGTAACAATCTACCCCTACCTCCATGACTGCCTGATAAAAGCTCCTTCTGCAACACTGGCATCCCAGGTAGTCAATCTCATGGTGAAGTCTTTTCACAGACTGGGCCTGCTCATAAACGGACAAAAAAATAAACTCTTCTACCTACTCAGAGCATAGACTTTATACGAGCCTGCCTTGATTCTCAACCCACCGGGGCTTTCTTTCCAAACCACAGAGCTTGTACAAACGTTCATCTCACAAATGCTGCCATTCTTGTGCCATTATCTGCATTGTCTGCAAGTACTGGGGCATATGGCAGCTACCACGTTCATAATCAAGGACTTAAGATTACACATGTGCCTGTTCCAGCTATGGCTCACCACAGTCTACAGACCAAAATACCATTCTGTTCACAAAGTGCTGTCAATACCACTAGAAGTAAAACAGTCCCTTCACTGCTGGACAATCCCGTCAAACCTTCAAACAGGCCTTCCTTTTATTCAATGACTCCCGTGCCTTATTATGGCCATGGATGTGTCCCACATCGGGTTGGGAACCCACCTGGAGCACTACACTGCCCAGGCAAATGGTCAACTCAGGAATCAATTCTACATATAAATATCCTAGAGCACTGAGTGGTTCAATATCCTTGTTTTCCTTTTCGCCACCTCATTGCTCCACAACACGTCAAGGTCATGACCAACAATGTAGCATTTATGTTTTGTATCAGTAGGCAAAGTGGAGCCCACTCAAAACCACTTTGCACTCAGGCCATCAAGCTCTGGAACTGGTGTATAAACATCCTTACCTTAATCTCTGCCTCATACCTTCTGGGCTCTCAAAACATCATTGCTGAAAGCTCATGCAAAAAATAAACCTGTAAGTCTTAAAGTGCCACACAACTCCTTGTTGTTTTTTCCTAAGCAGAGCCTTCATGCGGGATCACGAATGGGAAATATAATCTAATCTGCTATCCACCATCTTCAGTCAGTGGGAACACCCATCCATTGACCTTTTTGCCAAACATGACAACCGCAAATGTCCAAGATATTGCTCAAGAATGGGCACCAATGACCAGTCTCTAGGAGATGCTTTCCTTCTCCTCTGGACCAAGGAGCTCTTCTACGCCTTCCCTCCCATTCCACTAATCCACTGTGTTCTAAAAATTCACTGAGAAGTAGCTCAAATAAGAAGTAGCTCAGTAAACTTGCAGCCCTTAAGTCTTCTCCCCCTTTTATGAATTTTTACAAGAACAAGGTCACCTTAAGACACCCCCCCTCGATTATTACTCAAATACCAAATAATGATAGCACCAGCATGGCTGAGACAACCCTGGTACACAGACCTAATGGAAATATTGATCAAAACACTGATCACACTACCAGTCCTACAGGACTTCTGACACAAAATAATGGACTCATGACTCACCCAGATCCAAGATGACTTCACCTGACCACCTGGTTTCTATCTGGCTCAACCAAGAAGAGCTTCAGTGGTGTAAAAATGTTCAACACATATTCCTAAACAATTGTAAACCCTCCACATGCAAGATGTACCTTCTAAAATGGACAAGATTTTGTCACTAGTGCTCCCAGCATGATATTCACCCAATATCAGCTCCATTTTCAGCAATTCTTGATTACCTCCTGGAGTTAAAAACATCCAGACTATCAATTAGTACTGTTCTCGTATACTTAGCAGCCCTTGCTGCCTTCCATGATTTACCACAGGGCACATCTGTTCTCACACCAAACAGTCAAGAAGTTCCTTATGAGCATCCAAAACCTCCATCCTGAAATTCGTCAACCTACTGCCATGTGGGACCTTAATTTGGTACTCAAAACCATCACCAGACCAGCATTCAAACCCTTGGCATCCTGTTCTCTCTCCCATTTATTGATGAAAGTAGCTGTCTTGCTGGTGATCACCTCCACATGCCACCTCAGTGAACTCGCGGCCCTTATGTCTTCTCTCCCTTTTGTGAATTTTTACAAGGACAAGGTCACCTTAAGACCTGCCCCCTGATTCTTACTCAAGTTTACTTCCACCTTTCACATGAACCAGCCTGTACACTTACCTGTCTTTATGCCAAATCCACATAACAGCCTGGAGGATGGCGTCCACCATATCCTTGATGTTTGCTGGGTGCTGGCATTCTGCATAGAAAGAAGAAAACAGTTCAGACTAACAAATAAATTATTTGTCTCCACAGCAGAGGAAAGTAAAGGAAACCCAATTTCCAAACAGAGACACTCAAAGTGGATCTGGGATTACATCCACAACCGTTATACCATATTGAGTGTGTCTCCACCAGAACACATACAAGCCCACTCTACAAGGGCAATTTCTACCTCCACTGCTTTTCTTCACAATATAGGTATCGTTCATATTTGCAGAGCTGCTACATGGGCTTCCATTCATATGTTCACAAAACACTGCACAATAGACTAAGCATCTAAATCTGGTGCCACTATAGGAATTTCAGTGCTCACTTCCAAACAAATTAATCACTCCAGAGTCCCTCCTTCCACTTAGGACCACAGCTTTGGAGTCACCCAAGAGAAAGAAGAGTTATCCACCTTGTACAGTAACTGGAGTTCTTCAAGATGTGTGTCCCTATGGGTGCTCCACCACCCACCCTACTGCACTCTGTACTTCAGAGTAATTCACCTTCGCTTCCTGGTCAAGAAGGAAATGAGGGGGGTCAGGTCACATGCGTACCGAGAGGGCATCAAAAGTGGTACAAAACAGCCTCTCAACGTCTCAGTAACCCATGTGAGCACTGCTAGGAGGTTCTCTGATCTGTGTCATATGGACGCTCCAGCACCCAAGGTGGAGCAACCACAGGGACACACATCTTGAAGACTTCCAGTTAGTGCACAAGGTGAGCAACCCTTCTTTTTCAAACTGTGGTCAGGCTCCAGTACCGGGTTGCGGATCCTCAGTTACTGGGTCATGGCGCCCCCTGCTGTCTCCATCAAAAGACTGGAATTAGTTGCTGAAAGATGTAATTGTTGGGTTGTGGCATAAATGACTTTTTCAACTGGGTTCCAAGGAATAAAGTTTGAAAACTACTGCTCTTAAGTTTTGCCACAGAGAACTGTCGGTGCTTTTTGCATGATGCAATGCATTTTGGGAAATCATCCTGCACAGACACCCAGAAGGCTGTGTGCGTCCAGCTACCCTGATCAATCCAAACATGGCCACACCACATCATCACGCGGAATCCTGTTTGAAGTTCTCTCAGGGGAATCCGCTCTGACATAGCGTTCCCATGGCAAGTGGGATTTGCACTGTGATTAGGGAGGCAGCAAACACCCTCTGGTCTGAACTGCAGAGCTGTGATTGAGACCATGTAACATGTTGCTGGGACCTTGACGTACCTGATTGCTGAGAGGCAGAAAAAGCAGCATGGGTAAAAGTGTTCCGAACCTGGAGGGGAAGGTAGTGCTACCACGGTGCAAGGCAGAGCCATGTTCCCTCTCCTAACCCCTGAAACACAGGACCTCAGTGCTTAGTGCCCATCTCTACAGCTCTCAGTTTTCTGGACATCAGGCCCAATGGATCTTCATGCTAATCTCTTCATCTCCATGTCTGTCTCCTTCCCTCTCTTGCTGTCTTTTTCCCTTCTTGTTTTGCTGTCCCTCCCCAACTTTGTCCGTTACATCCTTTTAGCAACCGGAAGAGACCCCCTAACCCCCATCTCCATATGGCCCTCAGCCGTACTGTAGCTAGTGCACTAACTGGTTGGCCACTGTCCAGTCCAGCCCCGTGCATCTTGTCACCCAACCGCCTGAGCTCTGAGGAATGCCAAGTTTCTGTCAATTTTTTTTTCATTTCTTTTCTTCGCACCTTGAGGATCCACCTTTCTTTGCACCAGGAGCACAAAGCTCCTGGCCTCTCACTCTAGAGCAGCCTATACCAGAGCTATGAATGAGTCTCGATGTGTTCTCTGGGAATGCCGCATGCTGCATGCCCTTTGCATGAGTCCTTTGTCATGCCGCCTGGCCTTGGCCCTGGCAGGAACGCGCTTTGTTAGACAGTACTGGCTGCATCATGTGCAGTGAGCATTGACCATCGTTCCCGTTTTCCTTTGCTGACACTGTGTACGCTGCTGCCTTGCAATGTGGATTTTGGTTTTCTTTCTGTTCTCGTGTCTGTTGATTTTTTTATCTCAATTTTAATTTTTAAACAAAGTCAGTGAGCCCTTTGGAAGAACTCTGGCGAAGTTGGGGCGGGACGCAACCTGGAGAGGAGAGGTGGGGCCAGAGGGTTGGAGCAGGATTTCTGGGTTCTCTGCCCAGCTGTTGAAGGGGAGTTGTGTCTAGTGGTTAGAGAAGGGTGCTAGAAGTCAGGACTCCTGGGTTTGATACCTGGCTCTAGTAGGGCATATGGTCTAATGGTTAACATGGAGAGATACCCCCCCCCGGGTTTTATACCCAGACCTGATTGAGAATCATGGTATGGTGCTTAGACTTGGGAGCCAGGTGTCCTGGGCTCTAATCTTGCCTTTGGCATGGGAGTATTTGACTAGTGGTTAAAGCAGGAGACTGAGCTAGGATTCCTGGGTCCGATTCCCAATTCTGCCACTGACTTGCTGTGTAGAACTTGAAGATGATTTCCTCAGTTTCCCCATCTCCAAAATGGGGACCATTCTGACCTGCCCACCAGAAGCTGAGATTTAATCTCCAGATATCAGCAACACATTCTGCAATCATTAGTTGGAAGGAGACAGGGATAGTGTCTGTGTTAAAGCGAGTGCCCTGTTCATTGCATTGCACCCAAGTGGATTTATTAGCATCCTGAGGGGATGGGGAGGAGGGTGCTGGTTAGTGAAAGCTGGGGATCCCCCAAACACTGACAATCCAGTGACTCCTCAGAGTTCTCCCCAGGGCTCCCCTCTTTTGAAACTCACACTGGCCTCTGGGGTGGGGGGACCGCGAGGGTGATGCGCTTCTTGCCTCTCTGCAGAGGCTGCTTCGCATGGACCTGCCTGTGGCTGATGACAACACCGTCCACTTCAACTCCACCCTCATGGCTCTGATCAGGACAGCACTGGACATCAAGATCGCTAAAGGTAAGTGTGCTGCTCCAGTGCCAGGAGCGGTGATATTGGGGATATGGTTCTGCTGACCAGGAAGGGGACTTGCCAGTAGGGTGTTGCTCTGGGTCCCCACCTTCAAGAGAGAAATCCACAACTGCTGCTCTCTCCCAGGCTGCCGGGGAACTGTTGGCTACACCAGCACCAGGAGAGTGTCTAGCACTTTCACTGGTGACCTGACACATTGGGGCCCTTGGGTGGCCAGCTGCTGACCTTCTCCCCTGGTTTGTGCCTTCCAGGAGGAGCTGACAAGCAGCAGATGGATGCTGAGCTGCGGAAGGAGATGATGGCTATCTGGCCCAATCTTTCCCACAAAAACCTCGATCTCCTGGTCACCCCACACAAATGTGAGTATCCCTTCTTGCTCCCCAAGAACAGCAGGCCACCTGGCTTGCTCCCAAGGGACAGGCTGCTCCATCCCTGGTGTGAGATTCTCCCCTGGCTGGGCAGAGCCTCTGTGGCCAGGAAGCATACCCAGCCCACATTAACTCGGTCACTGGTGAGCTGTGCAGGGTAGGCATCGTGGCCTTTGGAGAGATTTGTGTACGGGATAGAGTGGTGGGGGGTGAGGATGGGAGTCAGGACCACTGGGACTCCATCCTGGGGTGGGGAAGGTGAGTGGAGTCTAGTGGTTAGAGAATCACGTACGCACATACACGGATTCTATCTATGTTCCGTTGACTTTCTTAGTGACTTTTGGCATGTTGAGCACTGAAGACTCCCAGCGACTCAGCACAGAGGTCCATCCTCAGAGATGTCAGATCTGTAAAGCCCCTTGTCTCCTGGCACCTTCACTCTGCCGTGCTCAGGGCCAAGACCCATATGGGCCCACAGCCCAAGCCCCCATCTTCTGCACACCAAAAGGGGCTCTTGACTTTGAGTCCTAGAAGCTGAGGCTTGAAAACCTGGGGGGCAACTGGGCTACTTAAGTTGGGCCAGGAGGTGGCTTGGGAGTGATCCAGAGGGATTTAGGGGATTGCTGAGAGCACCCAGCTTCTCTCCCTGTCTGCTTCCCCAGCCACGGACCTGACGGTAGGAAAGATCTACGCTGCTATGATGATCATGGAGTACTACCGGCAAAGTAAGGCAAAGAAGCTCCAGGCCATGAGGGAAGAGCAGGTACATCACCCAGGGTTCAATTGTGACTGCCACTGACTCACTGGGCAAGCCACTTTGGCACACTGTGCCTCAGTTTCCCTTCACATGGGGTTGATGAGGCAGACTCACCCCCTAGGAGCAGGTAGGGTGTAACTGCCTATGATGTGCAGTGAGACCACAGTGGAATGCTCCTCCCAGCTGGAGTTGCGAGCCCACCAACCCATCCAGGAGGAAGGAAGGTGCCCTGCCTTGGTTTGTCTTGGGGGCTCTTTTTCCTTGCCGTAAGCTGGTCTGATGCTTCCTGTGTCCCCGCAGAATCGAACACCGCTCATGTTCCAGCGTATGGAGCCGCCATCCCCCACCCAGGAGGGGGTCCCAGGGCAGAATGCTCTCCCATCCTCCCAGCTGGACCCAGTGGGTGGCTTGTAAGTCTGCACATTTTCTGTCTGGTTGTCCTGATCTGTTCCCTACTGCGCCCTTGCTGAGAGAGAGCAGAGCAAGCGGTCATTGTGCCCCAGAGAGCCTCCGTCCAGGAGATCCCAGGGCGGAAGGAGCTTGACTCCGTTAACGGCAGACACACCTGCCTACATTGCTCTTAGCCCTTCTAGGGCAGCCCCCCAGCGTGGGTGGCTATGGCCTGATATCCTGACTGCCCTGGCAGGAGTGTGCCCGAAGGGGGCATGAAAGAGAGCCAGTCCTGGGTCACCCAACGGGCACAGGAGATGTTCCAGAAGACTGGCACCTGGAGTCCAGAGCGAGGTCGCCCCGAAGACATGCCCAACAGCCGCCCCAATTCCCAGGTGATCAACTGATCAGTTTCCATACACACCTATCTATTTAGCTATCTGTCCTCTTACACACCCATCTATCTAGCTATGTATCCATCCATCCCCTTACACACCCATCTAGCTAGCTAGCTATCCCCCAGTCCCTCTGTTCTCCTGTTGAGGAGCTGTGGGACATTTCTAACCCCTCAAAGTTGGGCTTTATAGACAAGCTCATTCTTAAAACCCTCCGGCCTGGAGCCTGGTCTCCCCACTGACCACTTCACCATTCTGCAGGTGGTAATGAGAATGACAGATTTCCCCAGTCCTGGCCCAGGCAGCACCAGAAATTCAGGCCCAGGCAGCTCTATGGAGCTCCAGGTGCAGGGCCTCTCAGGAGGTTTCAGGGTGGTGGCGAGTCCAGGACACTGGGAGGAGGAACTAAGCCAGACATCATTTTTCAGCATGTTTTTTTAAACTTAGCATGTTGGGGCTGGGTAGAGCCAGGAACTGGGCATCAGGGTGCATGTTCTGGGTAGAGCCAGGGACTGAGCATAAGGACTTCTGGGCTCTTTCCCCAGCTCTGGAAGGAGTGTGGGGTTGAGTAGTTAAAGCCCAGGAGCTGGGTCACATTCCCTACTCTGAAGGAGGCATGGCTGGGAATCCTGGGCCCTATTCCCAGGGTGTCCCTGACTTATGAATGAATTTTTGGCAAATCCCTGCCCCTCTCTGTGCCTCAGTTTCCACACTTGTAAAACAGAAATGACTGCCTTTTAATAGATGATCCTTTTTTGCTTTGTCCTCTGCAGTCTGTGGAGATGAGAGAGATGGGGAAGGACGGCTACTCAGACAGTGACCACTACCTCCCCATGGAAGGTCATGGCCGGGCTGCCTCCATGCCACGACTGCCCGCTGAAAACCAGGTGAGGGGGTTTTTCTCGGAACGATCCAGGGATTCCATTGCCAAACACACACACACACACACACACACACACACACACACACACACACACACACACACACATATGCCCTTGCCAGGCGCCTGGGTCATCCACAGAAACTGGGGAATTTCTCATTCAAATGCATTTTGAGCAGGGAATCACTCCAACTGATGCAAAGTGAAACAATCCCTTGTGGAGACTCAGGGTTGGGCCAAGATTGCAAGAGGCACATTTTTAAATTCATCGAGCCCAGAGGTTCAGGCCAGAAGAGTCCATTAAATCATCACAGGGGGGAGAACTTCACCCAGTTACCCCTACACTGAGCCCAAGAACTTATCTTTGAGTAAGATGTTGTGTTTTCCCTTTAACCTGTGAGACAGCCCATAATCACAGCTTTGCAGGATTGTCCTCATTCAGAGGAGAAACTGAGGCTATGAGTCAAGGCTATCTTTGGTGTGAGCTGGCCTTAGCTGCAAAACATATATACACACCCTGAACAACAGCAGGTGGTTTCTTTATTCAGTCATCTCTAGGTCTGCCACTTTAGTGGGCTCCATGCCCAAGAAGCTCTGTCTCTCTTCTCCATTTCTTCTAGCTTTCCGCCTCCTTGGGTATGTCCTCACTGCCCACTAAATCCTGGTTCTTACATGGGTTTTAGCCCAGATCTTCCTACGAGCCACACACAAAAGTCTCTGGCCTGGGTTTAAAAGTGCTTTAAGTCCAAACTATCTGACTCGGCTGGGGTGTGAGTTAGAACCTAGGCTCTACTTTAACTCGCTCTGGAACCTGCAAGATCTAGGCCAAGTGCTGCTAGTTCTCCAGTCCCCCTCCTACAGTTCCTCCCAAAGGATATTTAAGGTCTCCTCCAGTTGACTGGGAAAGAATTCCACAGCATGTCAGCAAACAGAATCATAGAAAGTTGAAAGGACCATGACAGGTCATTGAGTCCATTCCCCTGCACTCATGGCACCCCAAGTACCCCCATTAAACCATCCCTGGCAGGCATTTGTCTACCCTGCTCTTAAAAATCGTCAGTGTAGGAGATTCCACAACCTGCCAAGGTGATTTATTCCACTGTTTCATCAATCTGACAATTAGGAATTTTTTCTTAATGTGTAGGCTGAACCTCCCCTGCTGTAATTCAAGCCCGCTGCTTCTTTAAGGACAATAATTTTTCTCCTTCTTTCTCATAACAACCTTTTAGGTAATTGAAAACTGGTATCATACCCGTCTCAGTCTCTTTTTTTCTAAACTAAACAAATACAGCTCTTTCAATCTTCCCTCATAGATCAAATGTTCCAAACCTCTAGTCATTTTGTCACCTTTCTCTGGACTTTCTTCAGTTTTTCCACATCCTTTTTGAAATGAGGTGCCCAAAACTGGACACAGTACTCAAGTTGAGGCCTAATCAGTGCAGAGTAGAGTGAAAGAATCACTTCTTATGTCTTACTCACAACACTCCTGTTAATACACCCCAAAATGGCTTTTGCTTTTTTTGCAACAGTATTACACTGCTGACTCATATTTAGCTTGACTCATGTTTACCTTTCTACAGTACTCCTTCCTAGGTAGTCATTGCCCGTTTTGTATGCGTGCAATCGTTTAACCCTAAGTGGAGTACTTGGCACTTATCTTTATTGAATTTCTTTCTGATTATCTCCAACCATTTCACCAGTTTGTCCAAATCATTTTGAATTGTGATCCTATTCTTCAAAACACTCACTACGCCTCCCAGCTTGGTATCATCTGCAAACTTTATAAATTTGCTGTCTATGCCATCATCCAAGTCATTGATAACAATGTTGAACAAAAACAGACCCAAGACAGATCCCTGCGGCACCCTGCTCCTTATGTCCTTCCAGCATGAATGTGAACCATTGATAACTACTCTCTGGGAGCAGTTATCCAACCAGTTTTTCATCCACCTTACAGTAGCTCCATCTAGTTTGTAGCTCCCCAGTTTATTAACGAGCCATGGGATTACCTCCTCTCCCCCTGACACTCAAGTGTAAGCACAGAACAATTAATCACACACTAATTCAGTTCACACTTTGCAGTGGGGATGATCACAGTTGGTTAACTGTGCAGTGAAGACAAACCAGCACACACAGGCTGCAAAACCAGTATTCTACTCCCTGTGTTTTGCAATCAGGGAACTAAGTCCACAAAGGCTAGCTCTAACCTGCTTTTGCCTTGGGCAGTCCCTCCATCATTTGCAGCTCTCTCTACTCCACAGAAGGACTTAATTGCTTCGTCCCGTGAACATGAAGGTGGGTGCTCAGCACACCTGTTACATGGCCTCTTTAAGATCGTCTGTGATTGCTATTGGTGCAGAAACTGCTCTGGCACCTGGGAGTACCTGTCAGCATAGCAGTGTCTTTCAGAAAGGCTGTCCAGTCTTGAGGACCCTGTGCTTCCGTTGGGAGCTGGTTACAAATATGGGTCTTCTTTCTAATGTAGGGGTCAGCAAGCCCCAGCACACACGCCACAAGTGGCATGTGGGCCGATCCTGAGAGCAGCCAGCAGGGATGATGAAGCTGCAGCGTGCGGGGCTCCTGGTTTCTGCTGGCCCAACCCCTGCTGGGCAGGGCTAGAGGGGAGCAGGGCGGTGTGGCCTGCCTGGAGCTGCCACTACTGGAGCCGGCCCTGACCCCAGAACCAGAGGCTGCCCACTGGCAGGTGCCAGGGGTGGGAGCTGGCCGTGAACTGGAGGCCACCTGCTGATGAGTGCCGGTGGCAGCCCCAGCTGGGAACTGAAGGATGCCCACTGGCATGTGTGGGTGCCAGTGCTGGCCCAGGCCCCAAACCAGAGGCCTGGCCCTGCCCCCTTTTGGCCTCACCCCACCACCTGCTGATGGTGTGGGCTGACCCCTGTTCTAATGGAAAGTGTGTCTTTCTCATCCAGCCAGCCATAGGTCTTCTGCCTTTCTCTGGTGGAGCAGAGAGCCTTTCAGAGGCAGGATTTTCTCCCCAAATCCTCTAGATCTTCTTGTTGGTAGGCTCTGTGAGTCTCTCTCTGTCAGGGAATTTCTACAGCCCTTGAATCATTTTTCTGATTCTCTGCAGCTTCTCCAGTTTTCCAGCATCAATTTTACACTCCAGATCTGGATCCAGAGTTCTGATATCAGTCTCACCAAGGCCTTAGATGAGGGGGAAATCCAATGTGAGTTCATACATTTGCTTCCACTGAGGTCTTCAAGCAGCTTTGCCACTCTGTCCTCCCTTTCACTTGCTAAGCAAAGTTGGACAGGGTCACCCATCACTTGGGATTCCCAGGAGAATTCCAGTGAGATGCAGCAGGTGATGTTGACTCTCCAGTCACTGCTGGCCCCTGTATATTTCAGCTTCATCTGCTTCCCTTGGTTCCTCCCATAATTCCAGGTGGGTGCAGAATTTTTATTTCATGTCTTTCCCTAAAATGTTCTACAGCTTTGCTTGCACTGTGCAGATGCTGCACTCCACCCCAGAGGTGGCTGCATTTCTCCAATGGGTAAAATTCATAGAATCATAGACGGTCAGGGCTGGAAGGGACTTTGTGAGGTCATCTGGTCCAACCTCCTGCCAAAAGCAGGACCACACCCACTAAATAATCCCATCCAAAGCTTTGTCTAACCAGTCCTTAAAAGTTTTCAAAGATAGAGATTCCACCATCTAGGCAACCCATTCCAGTGCTTCACCACCCTCCTAGTGAGAAAGTTTTTGCTAATATCCAACCTTGATGTCCCCAGCTGCAGCTTGAAACCATTGCTCCGTGTCCTGTCCTCTAACTACTGAGAACAGCCTAACTCCCTCCTCTTTGGAGCACCCCTTCAAGTAGTTAAAGGTTGCCATCAAATCCCCCCTCAGTCGTCTTCTTCTGCGGACTAAATAAGCCAGGTTCCTTCAGTGTCTCCTCATAAGCCATGTGCCCCAACCCTGTAATCATTTCGGTTGCCCTCTGCTGGACTCTTCCTGATTTGTCCACATATTTTCTGTAGCGGAGAGCCCAAAACTGGACACACTATTCCAGGTATGGCCTTAGCCGTGCTGGTAGAGGGGAATAATCACATCCCTCGATCTGCTGGCTACATTCTTACTGATGCAGCCCAATATGCCGTTGGACTTTTTGGCAACAAGGACACACTGTGGACTCATATCCAGCCTCCTGTTCACCATAGCACCCAGTTCCTTTTCTGACCCCTCTTCAGGAAAATTGACCCCCCCCACACACACCACCCTTTAGGAAAACCTACATTCTCTGCTGCCTCTCCTGAGAGCAATCTCATAGAAGGTGCAGTCCACTCTGTTACCAAGACAACAGCATCTCCAGAACCAAAAGCTGTGATCTCAAAGCCATGGTTTGTGTTACCATGACAATGCAGTCTCCATTAATATGATATCAAAGTCTGTTGCTGGGAGGACCACTCAGTAATTCTGACATTGCAGTTTTTCTCCCAAATATTGATGAGCTGTTCAAGTCATTGTCTCACTTTGTATCAGAAACCAACGCTTAATGATATTTCAATATTGTTTTATCTAGTAACCCCCCCCCAAGAGAGTTCTGTTCCTCAGCCTGCACCAGAAGGGAGGTCAGTGTACCCCAGGGGTGACTGAGGGAAATTAAAGGAGGAATGGAGCCATTTCTCATCAAGAAAAATAAAAGAGCTAAAGGCTCGGGGGGGGGGGGGGGAACCTTGCAAAGATGCAAAATTCTTTCTTGAGAGCAGCAGCAGATTGGGAGGAGGAGGTTGGCCTCAGGAGACCAGAGCGGAGTCTGGGGTTTCGGAGTGATCCCAGCCTCCTGGGCTCTTTGACAGCAGGGCATGTTAAGCATCAGTTTCATCTAGTAGGCAAAGTATTCCTGGCATCTTTGCCTGGCTAAAGGAGTGAGTTTGTTCAGGGTCAGAGCAGAGGACTAGGTGTAGGACTCCTGGGTTCTCATCCCAGCTCTGGTGCTGCCTCTACTATGTGGCCAGGGGGCAAGCCATCTCCCCATCAGTGCTTCAGTTTCCCTGTGTTTAAAACAAGAGGTGATGTGACTTACCTGCCCCATGGGTGGGAGCGCTGTGAGCTGTAACTTGTTAACATTTGTCAGCTGTTGGGTGGGATTTGGGTCCAGATCCCGCACAGGCTGGGGGGCCAAGCCTGGGCTGGCCATTCGAGCACATTACATGCACGTGATTGACTAATGTAACCCTCTCCCTCCAGCGAAGGCAAAGTACTCTGTTGCAATGCATCCAAGCGCAGCCCAGCCACCATCTGAGCAAAGACCATTTGCCACTGCTGGTTCCATCAAGCTTATAACATGAGCTTTCTGTGTTGGCATGAGCATGTTTTGGAGCAACAGAGCCCCTCATCCTACAGGTTGCAGTGCCCCCAGCCATCTGGGCACCTTCCCAGCGCCGCAACCTTGAGCGTGTCATGGGGGGTGTTGATTAGCATGCCAAGTGGATGCTGTTCTTAATGTACATAACAGCACAAGGATGTTTACCTGGCATCTGCTGGAGCAACAAGCTAAGTGTATGTGTGTACGTGCGTGAGACAGTGATAGCTCATAGCAACTCTAGATGAAAAACTTCACTCACCTTCAATATTTCTTTAGACTGAAGAGTTTGCACTGTCACCTACCAAATTCTCCCTGGGTTTATGCCTCTGCAAACTCAGGTAGACTGTGGCCCAGAGGGCACAAATCCCTGTTGGAGCCCTTGACTGGCAAGTTTCTCCACCCAGGTGGTAGCAGATTTGAGCTGTGAGGAGCTAGTCCCAAAACACTGGCCTTAAGGGAATCGGGATGGCTTGAGAGTCTCAATGCCAGATAGTGGTGGGGGCTTGATTGACTCTTAGGGACCACTCTGAGCTGGGATCACCTGCTAGGCACCTGGCTCAGCTCCCAGCTGAATGCTGCCAGTTCTACAGGCTACTGGGGTGGTGAGTGACACGCTAGCCAGGAGAGGTTGGCTTTGATTTTCACTTCCTTCTTGCATGAGCTTTTTAGTGAGCTTCATAGGTAACCATGGACCGTGGGGCTGGAGAGCGAGACACCTGCTAAAGGCTGCAGTGTTCCTGAGGTGCCAAAGAAAGGAGGGAATAGGTCTTGAGTCCCCCGTACCTCAAGCTGTCCATTGGACCCTATTTCCTCTAGGCTTCCCACCTGGCTGTGTGAGGAGAGCAGGTAACACGCAGCAGGGAGCTTGTCAGGCCCCAGCCCCACAGCCAGGGAAATGGGAGCGGGTCACAGAAGCTGCTCCTGAAATGTGAGCAGGAGAGACTTGATTCCTACAGGGCTACCGCAACACAGAGCCCAGCCAGCAGGGCACCGACATGTCAGGAAGTCTGATGGTTAGAGCAGAGGGAGCTGGGAATCAGGACTCCATTTCCAGCTCTGGTGGGGGATGGGATCTAAGTGGCAGGGTAAAGGCGAGGTTCTGTCCCTAGGTGTTGGAGGGGAGTGCAGTCCAGTGGCTAGAGGAGGCAGGGAGGGAGGGGAGTCAGGATGCCTAGGTTCTTTCCCAGTCTCTGCTGCTGACTCAGTGTGTGACCTTGAGTGAATCTCTGTCCCCCTCTCCCTATCACTAAAATCCTCCCCTACCCCCCAGGCAGCTCTGGAGCTTGTCACAAGCCCTGCTGACCCCAGCATGCATCAAGCAGGAATCAAAGAATGAGATGAGGCCACTTCCTCCCTCACTCCACTAAGCTGAAAGGTTTTCAGGACAGTTCTCAATGGTTCCTGCACACATAGTCCTTAGCCTTCAGAATCAACTGAGCAATGCATGGGGCCAGGCAGCCAGCTCCACTTCCCTTAGTTCCAGGTGCTGGTTCCTAGCAGTCACCATTGGGTGGGGGGGAATAAGGGACAAACCCAAAACCAACAGCAGACCTGTCTAGCTGCTACACACAATCCTTCCACTGCACACTGTGCAGTGGGTCATGGCTGGGTGTCTGTGAATTTGGGGCTCTTCTGCCATGCTCCTGCTATGGGTTTAAGCTCCCTGTGCCTGAATCCCCCTGCACAAGCCCTTCCTCTCCCTTTGTTTAATGCCAGTGGGTCGGAAGAGGCTGCCTGTCCAGTCTGCTGTTTCCTCTGCAGCTGAGCATGCCAGCCCCTGGCTGTGCACACTCTCCTTTGACACCTCACAGCTGCCATGATCTAGGCAGGAGCCCAAGCACAGCAGCCAACTGGCTGCCAGGGCAGGGCACATCCCAAAGCATCAGCAGAGGCTTGAAGGAGGCTGGCAAGGTTAGGAAGGGGGCTTCCATGGGGGCTAGTCAGGGCCAAGCAGGACCCCACCACTGCCCCTGGAGGCAGAGCGTGGATGCATTAGCACTACCCCGCTGTTGCTGTCATCTTCTGCTGCTCACTCCACGCATCCTGCTCCCCGTCTGTCTTTGGGGCCTTTGCCTGCCTCCCCGCTTGGCTTGGCAGCTGAGAGCACGCACGGCTGCAGGACGGAGCCCCTGTCTATAGCTGACTGGTTCTTTTCTGCTCCCTGCCCTTCCTGGTGTCCTCCCACCCCCCTTCTTTGCCTTTATATTTATTTTCTTCTCTCTCTCTTTCCCTTTCTGTGTGCACCGTCTTGTCTGGCTCTGGCAGAGGAGGAAGGTGCGACCCCGAGGAAATAATCTCCATGTATGTACTGTGGCGGGGCTCTCCAGTGCCACTCAGTCCACACCCCTGGTCCTTCACCCACCCATCCCCTTGCCTCAAGCAAGTTTCCTTCCTTTTGTCTGTCCCCATACACCTCTAGCCCCCTACCTGTCTGTCTATCCATCCAGTCATCCCTTTCCTCTCCTCCACATCTCTGTCTCTCCTCCATCCTCTTCTGTATGCCAGGTCCCTTTCATGGCACATGGCATAATTTAGCACCCTGGAGCTGGGGCTGTGTTACAGCCGAAGAAAGCTACGTCAGCAGCCCACTGTGCCAAGAGGGGGCAGCCTTTTGGGAACAGCCCTGAATTGATTTTTCCTCCTCTCTGGCTGCCTCTGTCCGTGGCTTTGCCTCCCTCCCCGAGTTTGTTCCCCCCCCCCCGAAGGCTCACTTGCCACACCACCCCTGCTGGGGACGAGGTCCTCCTGTCACAGACCATCCTGTGGTCCTCAGGGCCTGACACTGAGCCCCTCAGCGCCTGTTGTCTGACCTACACTGCCCTTCCACCGCTGCTGTGTGCTCCTCTTCTGCTGGGAGCCAGGCTCCTTTCCCCTCACTGTTTTCTCCCCTCCCTCCGGACAGGGCTTGTCACAACCTTTTCTCCTCCAAGGTCAGTTTTCTCCCTTCCCTCCCTTCGGGGTCCTTCCACACTGCCCTTGGCCATGTGTGCTCAGGGGAGGAAGCACAGTCTAGAACAACAGGTATGGGAGCCTGGGGTTACTCCCAGCTCTGGAGGAAGTCCTGCCCCATGTTTGATCCATGGTAGACTCTGATTGCAAGCTCTAGGGGAGTGGATGCGCTAGGCTAGACTCCCGAACAAAAGACTAGCTACGGGCTAGTCTGAACCTGAAGACAGTCCACAATAGCTCGCATGTGGTCATCCACACCCAGCCTTAGTCTGGATGAACTTTCCAGGGTAGACAAACCCTGACGCACTGGAAGCAAGGCATTTTAGGCCTCATCCATATGGCAGTTTCAGCAAGGGCTGGTCTCACCGGAGAAGGTGATCAGCATCACAGTTCTGGAATAGCCCGTGGCTGGATGCTGTTCAAAAGTCGCTTTTATTTCAGACTGTGATCTCTGGACTGGATAGAGGTTGAGTCCAGAATAGCTATCTTGTAGCAGAAGGGGCAGAGCTGCTCTGCTTGAGCTATGCTGGGATTCTCCCCTCATGGAATCAAGGCTGCAAAATGAGATGTGACATCAGACACATTTTATTAAGCCCCAGCAAGTTCCCAATGACTGGTGTGGGTGGAAGATAACACCTGTGGAATCACACCACCTGAAGTGGAATGAAGAGAACATCTACATTGCAGACCCAGGGTGTGACTGAAGATGTGGCCCAGCTAGCTTTGATCTGAGCAGCTTGAATCCTGGAGCTATGATGTTCTGAATTCCCAAGCTCAGGACAAGCTGTGGCCCAGCTGGAGCCCTGGGTTGTTCCTTGGGCCATTAGAGTGCATTAAAACAACTACTCCAAGATGGATTACAAATAGCTGAGCTATAGCTGTGTCAGAGCTGTGTCACACCCTATGATTGTAGGATGGACACAGTGACCTCTTCTAGGGAGATTTTACTGATACACAGCTCCCAACGTGAATGCAGTTCTGCTGGTGTAAAGGTTCCCTGAAACAGCCTAAAGGCATGTTAAATCAGTACAGTTAATTCTCTTTCCCAGCTCTGGTGGTAAGCTAGAGATCTGCATCCACGTTCGGGTTTCACGGCTTGAACTAGCCTGACGTAGCTGAACCAGGACAACTGTTCTAAACAAAGGCTGAGGCTGCAGTGCAGATGTTGCTCCATCTGCCTGGAGTGGGAAGAGGTGGGTTCCCAGGTGGCAGCCTGGTGCAGGCGCTTTCCCCTGACTATCTTATTTGGCTCAGTGGGGCTGGGATAAGGAGCCCTTTGCTGGCATAGGATCTCGGTCAAATGCCCCTCAGACTGACCATGGCCAGTGGGTGCATTTGGAAGCTCCATGTGCACAGCTGTTTCAAAGCACATCAGGTTAAAGGCAGTTGTTCGCATGGCCTCACACTCACTGTGTTTCTCTGGTGTGCACAGTGTACTCTCAGTCATTTGTTACCCTCTGGGGGTCACGTCAGGGTTTCAGTGTGCAATGGGGCCTAGGAGTCCCCAGCATGGAGCAGGTACCTGTTGTGCTGGAGGCTGTACACCTTTAGGTGTGTTACGGTAATGGATACAACCCCAGGCTCCCATTGAGCTGGGTGCTAAATGTTATATGGTAAGTGTATTATGGTAGCACCCACAAGCCCCAGCTGGGGCCCAGACCCCTGTTTGGTGCCAGGAGCTGTGCAAACACTGAACACAAAGATAGCCCTGCCCCAGGCTCTTGCAGCCTTGTGGCTCCAGAGAGCTTGGGAGTGAGGAGGGGGAAAAACTGGCTTCCCCCAGCCCTGTGTCCCCCCAGTTCTGGGGTGAAAGGCCTCTGGGCTGAGGGAGTAGTGAGTGCAGGGTGGCTGGGAGGGAGAGGGACAGAATTCACTATCCACTTCACCTCGCTGCCCAGCAGGGTCAGTGCCATGAAGTGCAGGCAATGAGGAGCCAGGACAGCTGCGGTGTGCCTGACACTGGGAGGAGAGTGGTGTCTAGTGGTTGGGGGGATGGGGAACAGAGCCAGGACACCTGGGTTCTATTCCTGGCACTAGGAGGGGAGTAGGATCTAAAAATAAAAGCAAGGAGGGCTGGGACTCCAAGAGCCATTCTAGCTGTGGGAGAAGTGCTGATTCTTGGCTAGATCAAAGGGACTAGAACTCGCTTGCTGTACCTCAGTTCCCCTCCAGTAACTGTGATCTCCCCTGGGGCAATTGTGAGGCTTCACTAGCGCTCGGAAGGAGCGTACGAGGTTGTGGTGTACATTTCTGCAATGTGGGGCTAGGGAGAGGCAGCCAGCACTGGTCCATGGGGCAGTCCTGTTTATGGTCCAGTAACTCCTCTGGATGGAACTATGTGACCTTCTTGGCCCTGGGAAGGAGCCATGGAGGGGTGGGGGTGTCAGTGCTGGAGTTCATCTTTGCTGTGGTTCTCCTTTGCACACTGGAGCGTGATCCCTCCCCCTGTGTTCAAACGAATCAGCTTTGGGGTCAATGTACAATGGGCCTGCTTCTCAGTTTGTTGCTCTAACTCGGGTCTCAAACTCAAATCACCATGAGGGCTGCAAGAGGACTAGTAGAGGGCCGCATGAGGTTTAGCGCAGTAGCCCAAGGGCTGCATCACTGAAGACTTTCCATACAATGATATTGCAAATATTGGTAACAATAGCATCACTGTGGGCCTCAGGCAAGAGCTTTAGGGGCCACATGTGGTCTGTGGGCCACATGTTTGAGACCCCTTCTCTAACTTATGGCAATGGGTTTCAAACTTTTTTCTTGGTTCCCAGCTGAAAAAAATAATCTGTCTGTGACCCAACAATTACATCTTTCAGCAATGCATTCCAGTCTTTTGTTGACAGCGGCAGAAAGTGCCACAACCCAGTGCCTGAAGGTCTGTGACACTGAGAACAGTGTCCTTAGACTGCTGAGCTGTAGGGGCCTTTTGCCTGACTACTCCATCTAGGTGTTGCTAGAGGTCCTTTAGACAGAGATGATAACACAGCCTGGTGTCACTGGTCATGGTATCAGTGGAGGCACTTTGCTGTAGATCCTGCTGCCGGCTGCCCTGAGGGAGCAATTTTCCTGTGAGGAGGACCGGGGGTATGGCTGGTACTCCTAGGACGGTATTGGCCAAGGTCAATTCAACATCCACTGAGGGCGCTGGATTCCCCAGATATCCTGTAGGCTGTTGAGTCCCTTGAAGACACCCTGCAAACCCTCCCACCCTGCAGGGCACTGGGGGACAGCACAGTGATGTTCCCTCAGCTGTCTGGGTATGGTGGCCTCAACAGGCAAGAAAAAGAGTTTGGTGGAAGGATGGGGTTTTCATGGGCTGTGCTTCCCGGGTTCTCCTGGTGGCCACAGTGAGACAGCAAGGGCCAGGCCCATAGCAGTTAAAGCAATCTTCGTCCCCATCATAGGCGGGATGGAATTGTCCTGGAGAAAGGAACCCAAGTAGCAGAAGACACAGTTCTTTGGTTGACCTGGCTGTTGGGAGCACCTCCAAGACTGGGAAACCTGGTGAGCCGTAGCAGGCTGAGAGGAACAGAGTATCTAGTGGTTAGATCTGAAGATTGGCAGCCAGGACTCCTGGGTTCGCTGTCTGGCAAAAGAGTGGTTAGTGATTAGAAGGAACTGCAAGCCAAGACCCCTGGCTTGAGTGTGGTGGAGTGGTTAGACCACTAGATTCCTGGGTACCATTCTCAGTTCTGTCACAGACATGCTGTTGGATTTTGGGTGAGTGGTTATCTTTCGCTGTGCCTCAGTTTCCCCCACATTCAGTGAGAACAATCCTTATCAATGGGGTTGGGTGCTGCGGATGTGTCCAGGAGGTTTAATTCCCATATGGTGACATGAGACTTTCATTGCACCAGAAAGCCAAAGCCATTATCTCACAACCATCACCCACCACCGCACTCTGCTGCAGGGGCAGGGTAGACCCTGCACTCAGGCTGTATTCATTGCTCAGCCCCTCATAATCTCTTGGGCAGGAAATGGTTTGTAGAGATAATGGAAGACCATCTCTGAGGGTCCAGGACACCAGCATGACAAGACCCCCAGAGGTGGGAACTGAGAGGAGCAGGCTATCTGATGTTCTTATGCCCCGGGGGCAGAGAGACCCAGGAATCAAGAGCCTGAGATCCTTTGCTGAGATCCACAACTAGCCTGTGAACCCAGAGCTCACAGGCAGGTCCATTGTCCAGCGAGGGCTCATCCACCTGAGACAGGGAGTCAGGACCAAATCTGTCGCACAAAGCACCTGACAGGAAGGGCCACATGACCATCAGTCCGGGGTTGGATGATATCTGAGCCCAGCACACCAGGACCCATGTTGATGAGGCCCTCAAGGGGCTGCTCCTTCCTCCCAGGCTTCTCACATCCAAGGCCCACCGTGGGGACATTGGTTCTATGGCTGATGACTGATAGATTCTTTGTACCTTGAAGTCTTTTTGACTTAAAGACTTTAATAACTCAGCCCTAGGTTAGAGGTTAATTAACGGAGTGTGTGGGGAGGGGAAGTTCTGTGGCCTGTGCTGTGCTGATCAGACTAGATGATCATATTGGTCCCTTCTGGCCCTGGTGTCTAGTACGTTCACCCATGGAAAATTTACCGGTACGCCTCTTTTCATCTCTGAATTGGTCTAGCTTCAACGTCCAGCCATTGGATTGTCTTAGGCCTTTTTCGGCTAATCTGAAGAGCCATTATTAAATATTTGTTCGCCATTTGGATACTCACAGACTGTGGCCAAATTGCCCTGTCATTGTCCATGGCCAAGGAAAAGGCTGAAGCAGGGCATTTCTGCCAAGGCCCAGAGCTTGCTCCCCTGATGCCATGTGCTCTAGGGTTGACAGTAGCAATGGGGAATTATGGGATATGAGGCGCAGCACCCCTCTTACCTAAGCTCTGGCTGGAGCTGTTAGCAGAATCCCCTCCTTCCCCTACTCCACCAGCTGCCACAGACATACTTGCTACACAAATCACTTCCAAGTTGGGGGGGGGGCAGGCCATGCACCCAGCTCCCTTCAGCTCCAAAAGTGGAGGCCACATTTCTAAGCTAAATGAGAGCTTCCTTTACTGACAGTATTAGTAGATCTTTTATCCTTCCCCTACCACGGGCCTACCCACAGCCCCAGGAGATTTAGCTTCTCTTCTGGCAGCAGCAGTGTTTCCATAGGTAGATGAATGGATTTGGTTCTGGACGCATGCCCTGGGCTGGGCTGAGCAGGCCCCAGGTGGGGGAAGTGTTGGGGGAGGTGGCAAGGAAAGGGCACCCGATGGGGGGCATTAGAATGGTGCTACCAAGGATTCCCCAGATTTGCACAAAGCAGCCTTGTTCCCCTTTCTCCAGTGTGCAGCAGGCTGAGGAAATGGACTTAAGCCAGACAGTGGGGAAGGGTCTGCAACCAGAGTTGCACAACGCCTGGTCTGGTGTCACACTGAGACCAGCTATGGGATTTTGGGGTTAGGTCTCAGGGCTGGTTGGGCAGATGCAGCCAAGATCATCTCTTACTTGTAACTGTAAAATCTGAGGGCTGGGATTAGAGCCAGTCCTGCAAGGTGATGAGCTCAGTGAGAATGGAGGGGACTCCGCCTGCCTACAGGTGGAGGCCATAGATCCCTGGGTGCCCAGGAGGCTCTGTAGACCCCTGGGTGAAAGGACGGAGAGATGGAGTGATAGACAGCTCCATGCACAGCTCCACAGATGGCTCCATGGTTCTTTAGCACCAAGGATGGAGACTATGCTGGAAACCCATGGGTGGGCAACTGGGTAGAGGTGTAGGTGCTTCGACAGGCTTGGGCTGCCATTGGTTTGTAACTCTTTCCTCATGCCTCCCCCTCAGGCCCCCACCCCCAGCGTTGCATAAATCTCTGGGCTTGGGTCTGTTTCCTTTGCAGACCATCAGGGACACCAGCCCCATGAAGCGCTCTGCCTCCGTGCTGGGCCACTCACGTTCCAGAGGCATCCGGCTGGACGACTACTCCCTGGAGAGGGTCATCCCAGAGGAGAGCCAGCGACATCACCAGCGGCGGCGGGAGCGTAGCCATCGGACCTCAGAGCGCTCACTCAGCCGCTATGCTGACGTGGACACAGGTGGCACCGCCATGGGGGGGTGGCGTGGGTGTCAGCTGCGTTAGTCCCACTGGGCCCTGCGGGAGGGAGTCTCACTAGCCAAGCGAGTGACCTGATGCCTTTTGGAGGTCCTGGGCTGCAGAAGCAAAGTGCATGGATCTAGGCACTGTAAATGGCATGTGAGTGGCTGCCCTGAGCCAACCTGTCTGGTCCCGAGGCTGGGTGAGGATTGAAGCTGTTGCCCCCTAGATGGGGAGGGTCTGATGTCCCATTCTCTTCCCCCCCTGAACCAGCTAATCCCCTGCTCTGGGGAGAAGTGGAGGTAGCATCTCCTAGAGCAGAAGGGCATTGTGTCCCATCTCCTGGGTCTCACCACACACCCACCGTGAAAAGCATTGGCTTCCAGCCAACGGCATCATTTCTTAGAGTGGAGGCGATGGGCCAGGCTCTCAGTTTCTGTGGGCTCCATTCAGGGTAACTCCATTGATCTCCGAGGTGGAGCTGCTGCTGATTTCCCCTGGGGGTAAGGGAAGGATTGAGTCCCTGTCTCTGCTAGAGGAGGCTATTGTGGAATTCATGGGGGAGAGAGGCGGCCCAGGTCACAGAAAGACACAGAGACCCTTTGAGAGAGCCTTTGTAGAGAAGGGCTGGTTAATTAAGATGACCATTAGGAGAGTCATTTCTGGCCAGGCTGACACTACGAAGCAGCAGAAATCTGTCCAGATGCCCCTGGCTATTCCTGCCCAGCTGTGTACACTCAAGTTCTGAATAGCCACCCAGTTCCTAAGGGCCCTTAAGGGTCATGTTGTGGGCTGCCCCCACCCTCCCACCACATTCAGTGTGCAGTCACTTCACTAGGACCAGAGTCTGATCCCTTCCACATTGATGTGAATCCGGAGTATGCTCTGGGGGGTCTGATTTCTATTACATTGGTGTCAATCCAGAGCAAACACCATTGAAATCAGATTTGGCTCAGGTGGACCGAGTACGTTCTCATGTACACCAAAGATACTGCAGGATCAGCTCTCAGACATCAGAGGCTCTAGTGCTGAGATACCATAACACTGAGCACAGCGTGACTGTCCGTTAGACACAGGCCACGGGGCTTTGTGTTTCCTATCCACAGACGCTAACTGGATTGATGTCCAGTGGTTTCAAGGAGCGTGATAATCTCTGCCTCCCCTCTCATGGCAGGGCTGGGCCCGGACACGAGCATGACCATGCAGTCGGGTGACCTACCTCCCAAAGAACGAGAGCAAGAGCGAGGACGACCCAAGGACCGGAAACATCATCACCACCATCACCATCACCGCCATCACCACCCCTCCTCTGACAAGGAGCGGTACTCCCAGGAGAGACACGAGTACAGCCGGCCCCGCTCCAGAGACAGGCGCTGGTCCAGGTCCCCCAGCGAAGGCCGCGAACACGTGCCTCACAGGCAGGTGGGTCTGGTCTTACACTCCTCTCTTCACCTCCAGGGAAGAGCACAGATGGGGGTGGGTGAAGCAGAAGCGATTTCGAATCACACAACCCACCAAGCAAACATGCCTGGATCTCAGTGACGGCAGAGCAGGATGGCTTGGAGGCACCAGGAATCAACACAGACACATCTCTCACGGGCCCTGATCCTAGCACAAACTTGGGTCAGGTCCAGCAAGAGATGGTTCTCTGGGATCTGAAAACCTGGACAGCCCTTTCTGGCCAGAGTGGAGGAGCTGGCCCATCTCACTTGTTCATCAAGGCCCTTGGCCATTCTTGGCCTCTGGCTCTAAAGTCCCAAAGACTCATACTCCAAAGGTCTAATTCTCCACTACATGACGGTTCCTTCACACTAGACACTAGCAGGGGGCAATGGTCCCATCCCCTGCCCCCACCCCACCATACTGTGACCTGCACCTCTCCTAGGGAGGGGTAACCAGGGGCAGGGCACAAAAGTGGGCTGCTCAAACCCCCAGGTTCCTTAATCCAGCCCTAGCTTCATCCTCTGTTCCCCAGCCAGGGGGAATGCTGCAACATGAGCTGCACTGAATAACCCCCGAGCATGCCAGGCCCCAGATTGTCAGTTAGGGGGCAAGGGCCTATCCCAGTTGCAAGCAGACCAAACAACTCCCAGACTCGGAGCACCAGAGAAAAAGCTAGACTGGGCATGCCCCACAAGCACTACCACCCTCATTTGCCCCCAGCAGCCAGTTAGCCCAAGAATCCCGTCGCCTCCCTTGCCTCCTTTCCTTAGAGACCAGAGAAGGACTGAGTCTCACAGATAAAGCTGCTATGCGCTTTTTCCACTGCACCATGAAGTTGATGTGAGCACCAGGAAGCCAAAGAAGGATGCCTTAGGGTGGGGGGCAGGAATCAGAGTTGGGGAAAGATCCCAAGGGGTGCTGGGAAGATCAGAGCCAAAGTAAAGTCCCTTCCCCTCCTCTCCCCCACGCCAGTCCCTTGAAGCGGGGGAGCTGCAGTAGAAAACCTCCTCCCTGCCCTTGGAGTTTTCAGACCTGCGGTCCTGGGCTCTCTCCGGGGCCTCAAAGCCACACTCAGGGCAGATCCGTATCCAGAAGGCACTCTGGAAAATGAGGGCAGTAACCCTAGGTAAATGCAGGAGCAGCTTGTCTCAGCCCCAAGTCAGAGCCAAAACTGTATTTAAAGGGACCGTCAGAGGCCAGAAGTCAGTGGGCCCAATTCTGAGCTCAGTTACTCTAGGGAATAAATCCCCTGAAGCTGGCAGAGTGACTCTAGTTTTACACGGGCATAGAGAGGGCCTCTTCCATTCCTCTTGCCCTCCCTGGGATGCCACCATGAGGATTGGAATTGGGCCCCACTCATTTACATCCATGTCACCACACCCCTGCCTGATTGACATGGGAGTGAGTGAACAGAGAAATGAGGGGCTGTTTGATTTCTGTAATGAACCCCCACAGCTGGGGATTGGGGCCATGACAGTCTGGGCCCAGGAGCTGGACCATGGCTGAGTCCCGTCCCTCGCAACCCTGTGTCTTTGACTGACTCTTGCTGCCACCATCATCCCCACACAAGGGGGGGTGGAGGCAGGGGGGCTGCTCTGGCTCGGGGAGCCATGAAGAGGGAACGCCCTGTCACTCAGATGGTGATGAGTGCGTTGAACTCCATTCAAGCCTTTTATCATAGTTGTTTTCACCCCTCTCCAAAGATGTTGGCCTTCCCCGTGCTGCTGGGCCTCGAGTCACGTGCTTACTTCTGTATCTACTGTGTTTGGCTTCACTGTCCCAGCAAGGGGCAGAGACCCAAGAACCGAGCCAGGGGCGCCCCCATCCATCACCCAGTGCTCGTGTTGTGAACCCTTATCTGTTTCCACCAGTGCTGGTGTTTCTGGGTTTGTGACTCTGGAAAATTTAGGGTGAAGCTGCTGCAGATCGAGGCCTGCACAATGGCACTCGCCTCCGGAGATACAGGTCTGAGACTGGCACAAGGACACGTGCAAAGATAAAGGCCCAGGCATGGCACCATACAGAGAAAGGCACCCAGCAGTCACACTCTTACCAGTGACAGAGGCACATGGGCCACAGATGGAACAACGCAGCCTGTGTGTGTGTACAGATGGGTGTATGTTGACATGGATACAGGCACACGTGTGCCTGCCATCACGGTCAGGACACACAGGCTGTCCTGGCAGCCGCTGGTACAGCCCACTGGGTGGCACGCTGCTCACAGGGAGCCCATATGAGACATTCACGTGCCCTAGAACTGGATGAGGTCCTGGGGCCATCACTAGATGGCTGTGGTTCCCCAGAGGTGCCTACTGGGGCATAGGCCCATCCCTGACTCCCTCTATCAATCTGACCCTGGCCTATTCAGGGAGTCCCCTTTTTTCTGGCTGTCCCAGCTGGCTCCCTCATTCTGGGATGAACACAAGCCAACGCCTTCTCTTAGCAGCTCCCTAAGGAGCCGTGCCAGCGTAAGGGCTGCTTAGCTGCACAAAGAGCCCTGTCACAAGCCCCATTGAGGGAACAGAGATACGGGGCTGCCCCACAAATTGACGTCGCACAATACCCAAACCTATGGAAGGCAGGAGGCTTCTGAACTCCAAGGCTGCCGGGAAAAGAGGAGCAATTGAGTGACAGAAACCTGAGGGGCTGGGGCAGGAGAAGGAGCAGACCAAGCTGAGGGCCTCACAGGATGATGGCTCATACAACCTGTCAGGGGTGTGGCAGTGCCACCCACCCCCAGTCTGCATTGCCATCACCCTCCTCCCTGCACTCTCCACATCAGGTCATGGCCATGCATTGCTGGGCACTGCGGCTGACCTGGATCAAGGCCTGCCACCTGCTTCTCCTGCCCAAGGGTATTCATATGGAGACATCCAATCATAGAGGCAAGCCATCGGGACCACGTAACAGCAACTCTTTGGGGGCTAGCATGTATGTGAACCATTGCGCCCTACTGAATGATTGGAGCAGCTGTGCTGTGTGTCACGGCCCCTGTATGGTTGGAGGAGGAGTCACCTTCAGGAGCCTGGCTTTCAGAGCAAAAGGGCCCATACTCTGCCCTGCCTAGAGCTAAGAACAACTTCAGAGGAAATCTGGCATCTGCTACAACCACCACACAGCCACCCCACCGACTGTGCCTCTGATTGCTCGAAGCTGCAGCTTGTGATCCAGGGCAAAGCACAGGGGCTACCTCAAGGAGTTAGTCACAGTCATTCCAGAAGGAACAGCCAGAGCTGCTCAGGGTATGGAGGAGAAGGTTGAACTTCATGATAATCCCAGTGAAGCGACCCACTGCCCAAATCAGCAGCCGTGCTGCGAAGAACTCAGACCAGCACAGGGATGAACGAACAGCAGGAGCTGGCCTCTCCTTGCTCAGGGAGAACTGATGGGAAACTTGCCCTGCCTTGCAGCTCACCTGCAACTGTAGAGGGGCCAGCAGATGGTGAGATGGCAAACCAAGTGACATAGAGCTCAGGGCTGGGGAATGGGCCCAGGGCAGCCTCAGCACGTGGGTCCATGTGCCTGGCCCTATGCGAGCCGACTGGAAGCCCCTGACTGGCACCCAGGGGATGGGTGCAGGGGAGAAGTAGGGCCGTGTGGACTGATTTCTGGACAAATCCTGCCATCCCAAAGGCCGAAGGGGGCTCTGGACCCCAAGGCAAGGCATGATAAGAGTCAGAACCAGCTATCAGCAAGGCAGCCCCCACCATAAGGGTGACCCCTGGCTTGGCACCCCTCAGGCCATGGTTTAGTCTTTAAGTCCTCCCTCCTTGTGATTAGTATTCGAAGCAAAACGTCGTTGCAGGACAAAAAATGGGAAGCTGAGACAGGCAAGGGGTGACCAAGAGACTGGTATGGCTTGGGGCAGGGGACTCCTCAGGGGCTGCAGGCCTGAGAAGTGATGTCACCATTGTTTGCAATTACCAGAGAGGGACCCGAGTCAGAGCGAGGCATGAGAAAGCACTGGGGCACACAAGCGTTAAGGTCAGTTTGAGCCAAAGACACACATGGACTAGCAATGAGCATGGTGCAAAGGCAGCGATTATTAGAGCTACTCTATGTGGTGGGGTAGCCTCTCATGGGATGGAGGGATGACCAAGTCGTGCTGGATGGATGAGGTCTTCACATCAGACAAAGGGATGGACAGATCCATAGATGGCTGCTCCACATGGGCAGGTAAAGAATTGGTAAGAGTTGACACTGAATGGATAAATCAATGGCTGGCAGGATTTAGACGGATGGATAGACAGATGGGAGATTTCCTCTCAGCAGGTAGCTGGATAGATCTTCCACTGGCCACACTGATGAATAGGTTGATTCTCCATGGGATGGACAGATGGCTGGTCTCTCAGTGGCATTGCTCTGCTCTCAGAGAATGGGTGGGTTTTGGTCAGGGATGTAGGTTGAAAGGAAACTGCCTCCATGCCAGAGGATCCTAGGGCGCCTGATGGAGTCTGGAGACAGCAGGGAACACTCAGAGGAGCTGGTCTTTTTTCTTCCCTCGTGCTCAAAGACACCAGCAGTCCAGCTCTTCACAGTGCGCTCATGAAGCCTGGAACTCCCCAGCCAGGCTGAGGAGAAGTCCTTGCAATTACACAGAGGCTCCATCTTGGGATCTTGGTCTCACATTTCCTCTGCAAGGTGAGGGTTCTTCCCATTTGAGAAATAGGAACTGCAGTGCAAGGAGGGGAAAGTGACTTGCTGAGGTCACCCGGACCATTGTTGTAGAGCCAGGCAAAGAACCCAGGAGTCCCAGTGCTCAGTACCATGAACTTATCCCCACATATGCCATCCCAGACCTTGACTCTGAGCCCCCGCCCCGCTCTTACGCCTGGACCTGGGTCCATCCACAGCTGGGAAAGAGAACCCAGGAGTCCTGATTCCCAGCCCCAGCTGTTTTTACCCATCCCTGGCCCAGAGATGCAAATTGAACTTGGCCATCCTGGACCTCAGAGATGGGAATGGAGACGAGGTGTCCTAACCCCCAGCCCCACCCTGCGTGCTTAAGCTTTAGTTGCCATGCTAGGATGGGGGATTGGTTTCGTCTCTGGGGTGGAATGGGTTGACAGCGGGAAGGGAAGTCTCCGGAAGTTGGGTCTCAAGATCTCACCACATTTGGAATCAGAGTCAACCCTCTTCTCGAACTCAGGGCCCTGGCATTTGTCTTTAATTCTTCTTGGTTCATTTCCAGCTCAGTCTGTCCTGCCCAACCACTGTGAACTCAATGTCCAGCGCCGATTACGTTTCTCTCTGTGATGGTGCCTTCAGCTACATTGAAGGCAAATCCCAGTAACTTCTATCCCTATCTTCCCCTTTATGCCAAAGGCCCCAGGAGTCAATGGACCATAGTGCAGCCTACTCTGGGGAGAAGCACAACAGCAATTCAGCAGCTCCACATGACAGCTTAGGACAAGCTGTAAAGGAGAAGAAGCCCACATCAGGAACTTGAAGAGGCAGATTGGCTCAGAAGTGCCAGTGGGACCTTTTAAAAGGCCAGAATCAGAAAAGTTTCAATGGGGTTTTGGGCAGAAATTTGTTTAATGTCAAAATTCTTTGTTTTCATTCAAAAATAGTAGAATTTACCATTGCCTAGAAAACCCAGTTACTGCCATTGTGACAGATGGCAGGCTGGAGATCATGAGGCTGCCAAAGGGCTCCAAGATCCTCAGGCAAACAGCAATGGGAAGAGGTCCAAGCTACTGAGATCCTCCAGTACTGTGTGCCTGGTCTTTACTGTTGTTACCGACTTACAGCTCAGCCCCACGTGTGCTACGCTCTGCAGGAATTCATGCCTGCCCTCTACTCATCTCAAGGGACCTTCTCCACCACAGCTTAAGACCATGTTCCAGAGGGAGGATCCTGCACTGGGTCAGTGCTTGATGCCCTGATGTAAATTTCTCATGTAACCTCTCATTCCCAATGAAGTCAGTGGGGTTGAGGTTAGCCTTCTGCTTTCCTCCCCCATCACCTTAATTTTGGGATCCTCACCAGAGAAATCCTGCTAGAAGTCATTTTCCTCTGCCCATGGGCCCGGCAGATCTGGTGGGCATTGATGTAGGGCTGGTGGAATGTCATTCGGTCTTTTGAGAAGGAAAGCAGCCCAGCAGCCACATTTGGCCAGAGCTGGAGGGTCTACAAATCAAGAACCTGGGGCTTTCATATGGGGTCTCTGACTTTGGTGACCCCAACCAGACCTGGGACAACCAGCAGAGGGCTTCCCATCAATCCTCAGCAGCTGCCCATGAATTTCCCCCACACTATTTTGGCCACAGCATCTGTGCAAATCAGGCCCTTGTGTCCGATCCACGTTTGCAGACAAAGTAGTTCTGCAGCCAGTTGCCAGATTCCTTTCCCTAGCTGGGAGGGATTTCCAGGATGTTTCTCCCTGCTCTTCACGCCTCCCCTAAATAAACTCAGGCAGATGCCTCCTACATCAGCAGGAAAAGGGTCTCTGTCCTCTCTAGTGTGGAGAAGCACAGCCCATTCCTAAGCAGGATGGAGTTTGCCCCACTAGTCTTTGGCTAGGATGCCTGCTGGTTACTCGGAGAAACATGAACCAGTTTTGAGCAGGAGATGCCTTGCGCCTGCTGGCATCTTAGGACAACAGTAGCATCTCGTCCACTGGACCATCCTCCTCTCTTTCCTTCTAAACAGTGTCAGAGGGCTTGGAGCATCATCAACATGGAGGGCCTAGATCCCATCTTCCCCAAAAGCTGGCAGGCTTCAGGTGTGGCCTGTTTGAGAGCAGGGGAGGTCTTTGTAGGGAATGTGAAAAGCAGAGAAATTCTGAGTGATTCAGCCATTGACCCTTAGGGTGTGTTCACACAGCAGTCTTTCGAAACAACAAAGGTTTTTTCGAAATAAGAAAGGCCATGTTCACACGACCCAACGTTGTTTTGAAACAACTTAAACCCCATGTGGGGATGAAACAACGTTGTTTCAAAATGATTGTTTCGAAACAATGCCGTCTGAACATGTTGTTTCAAAACAACAGTGACATGTTTCGAAATAACTTGTCTGAACTTGCTATTTCAATTCCTGCTTTTTTCCTTAATTCAAATTAACAAACTGTTAATTTGAATTAACTTATTTCGAAATAGGGCATTATTTCAATACAACTTGTATCAAAACAACTTGTATTGAAATAACCCCGTGTGTGTGAACATAGCCTTAGACTTTTCTGCCTCACTGTTGCTCAGCCAGCTTCCCCACTTTGACTTTTGAGATCCCAGCACCACTTGGGTCAGGCCAGTGAGGTGTGAATAAATACTAGAAACATCCACGTTTAGATTCCAGAGGCTGAAAGGTGGATGAAAGATGAATGCCCTTCTGCTTCAGGGCAGGAGCCAATCGCTGGCTGAGGAGGCCAGTAAAGGGTTTTCTCCTGGGGCAGGTTATTCCACTGCCATCCACCACTAAGAGATTTCTTGCGTCTTCCTCAGAAGCAGTTGCTTCTGGAGGTGGAAGAAGGACCCATGATTCTGCCTCCAACAAGATTTATAAACAGCAGAGCGTCACTTCTGGGTAAGTGTAGTCACCTTTTAGTAGGTAACTGAATGCTGTCCAGTGAGTAGGTAACCGCTCCACCCCCCCGGGAGCTTTCATCTGACAGGACAGACACCCACAATCAAACATCTCTCACTGTGGAAGCACAGCGACTTAAGGCCGCACCACACGCTGGCTGACCCAGTGAGGTCAGCTCTGTTCCAAACTTATCCAGATCCAGTGCTCTCCCCTCATCTTTCCTTGCTGGACCCCACCCCTTCTCCCAGTTTCCCCTCCCCACCATCCCTCACCCCTTTACTTTTTTCAATTCTAGCTGTTTATTTTCTTTTGAGTTCCTTTTGGAATCACTTTTGGTAAAACAGTATAACCCATGCTCTGGAGGCCTGCTGGTTCTTTCTTTCTTTCTTTCTTTTTAACATTTTTCTCTCTTTCTTTCAAAGCGTGTGAGTAATTTTTAAAAGTTTTTTGCTACTTTTTAAAAAACCCCAAAACTTACAAAAACTCCATTTCTCATTTCTCTTCTCACTTTTTTTCCCCCTTCTTCCTTTTGTTTTCTCTTTTGGTTTCTTTTCTTCTCCTCCGTTGGTCTCTTGATCCCCCTCTTCCCGTCCTCCCTTCTGTGGCTGTTGCTTTTTCTCCCCTCCCCTCCATTATTTCCCTCCCCTCTTTGGTTCCTTCACCCTCAAACCCCCTGCTTTCTTTTCTGGTCCTTGTCTCTGTGTCACCTTCCCTGTCCATACCAACTTGCTTTCCCTTCCTGTCTCTTCTTGGTTAATTTTCCTTGTATATTTTTTTTTTTGATTTCCTTTGTTTCAATTTTCATGTAGGGTAGTAGTTCCGTAAGTGGCAGCCCCGTCCTTTCAACCTCCGGCACCAGTACCCCAAGGCGAGGACGCCGCCAGCTCCCACAGACCCCTTCTACACCCCGGCCACATGTGTCCTATTCCCCTGTGGTCCATAAGGTCATCAGTACTGGCCCCCAGCCGCAGCAGCCAGTGCACCACCCATGCCGGATGTCCACCCCCACGCCGAGACGCTACCCCTCACTCCCTGCCGACCCCCAGGCGGCGGAACGGCCCGGCAGATCGCCCGCCATGGAGAGACACACGGTCCCGCCACGGAACGACTCGCCCCGTGCCTATCGCCATGCCAGCAGCCGGTGGTCGGCTCCCCACGTCTCCGAGCCACACCCGGGACCTCGTCATGGCAGCGGTTATTATCGGAGCCCGGACTACGCCGCACCCCCTGGCGAGGAAGCCTTCTCCTATGAGACGACACATGTCAGCAGCTCAGGACGTTCGCCCAGGACTTCCCGGGCAGGTGGCGGATCCTCACCATCCAGGCACGGGCGGCGACTTCCTAACGGATATTACCACTCCCATGGAGCAGCCAAACCGCGCTCGCATCAAGGCCTGCACGAACCCTCTAGCGAAACTGACGAAGACGACTGCTGCTAATCTGGAAGCGGTTTGACACACACACTCGCAACACACGCACGCACGCCGAAGAGAAAGTGACAGGAGGTGACCTGATTGGGGTGGGGGAGGAAAAGCACATCAAAATCACAACACTCTGCCCTGGGGGGAGACATCTGGAGAGTGCTCAAATTGCAGAGAGGGGAGCAACTTTTGTTGGAGGGGGTTTTCTCGGGGTGGGGAGGGGAAGAGGGTTTTGGGGTGGGGGTGGACAGGGGATGAGGGGATCTAGGGACCGGAGCATGTTTATCTTTTACAGATGAAGTTGTGTGTGGTGGTTCGGGGAGGTGGGAGTGGGGTGGGGGACCCAACCAGTTCTTCAGCATCTAAGGAAGATCTAAAAAGTACCGGAGGAAGAGACTACAATCAATACAAAATACCCTTGGGTGGCCTATCTGCCATGCAGCATCTGGCCATGGCTTTGAGCCAGCAGACCAGTTTTCCTCAGGTGGTTGGCGTGGGCAGGGGGGAAATGCTGGGATGTGACCGTCCACCCCCAACGAAGAAGTTTTGATGAATATTCTGCACCAAAAATTACAACAAATCTTGACAGAAAAAAAAATTAGTAAAAAGGAAGGAAAAAAAATTTTTTTTTTCTGAACTTCTATTGATGAGTTTTATCATCTCAATTTACCTGGGTAACTTCAAAACAAGTAATGTTTGTGGCCTGCTGTTGCGAAGGACACGCTCGTGCACAACCCCGACACACACACAAAGGAGTGCTTGCTGGTTATACCAAACCCTAATAATTACTGCCTGCCGAGATAAACAAAAAACCCACACACACAAAAAAAGAGAAAAATCAATAAAATGAAACAGAAAGAAAAAAAAGACAAAATAATTTGGGGGGAAGCATTTTTCTTCCGACATTTTGGTCCTGCTTGAAACACACACAAAAAACCAAAAAACATGTCAACAGGAAACAAAAACACAGTCCTTCGCTTCTTTTCCCTTTTCCTACTTTGTTTGAGAAAAAAAATTTAAAAAACTGTGGGATTGGGACTGTGAAATATTGCATGAGAAAACTAACAAAGTTAAAAGAAACAAATGAGAAGAAAACACAAAAAAAGAAAACCTAAAAAAATTAAAAAAGGAATTTTTGATTGAAATGCTCTTAGTTCTTGGTGTGAAATGCTCTGAGTTTTCTCTGTCCCGGGCACGTCAGGCAATCAGCTTTTCATTCCCTCCCCCCTTGGTTTCAACCAGCAGTTTACAAAATGTCAGCTAGGGTCAGAGAACGGGGGCCACCTTCAGGTCGCTCTGGCTCCACCACAACTTTTAGTGTAACCAAAGGGCCTGACCCAGCAGCCCTGAGCTGTGAGCTGCCCAGGTATCGCATGGGAAGTTGGCTGAGCTACCACAGATCAGTAGCATTAATTAGATCACTGCACAGCAAGTCCATGAGCAAAGTTGCAGGAGGATTATGCTGTGTCTTGTATTGCAGGGGGACAGATGTTACCGGCTAGGTGTATTATGGTGACACCTAGGAGCCACAGTGATGGCCCATGAAACGCTGTCCTCGACACTGTATAAGCAGAACAAATCTTCCCTGCCTCCAGGGGTTTCCAGTCCTAAGTAAGCTACAAAGTCAACCTTCCTTATCATGGGAAGAGAGCTTCAGCAGCAAGGGTCTACGGTGGAGGGTCTCAGATTCAGATCACCACAAGGACCAGAACATTAGCCAGAGGGCTGCACCACTGAAACCTTTTTATACAATGATACTGCAAATATCGACGATAGTGTCATTGCAGGCCAAAGGAAATAACTTTAGGGGCCACATGTGGCCCATGGGCCAAGAATCTGAGACCTCTGGTCTAAGGGTTGGGAACAGCTGTGGCATGGGCTGAAACCCAGTGCCAAGGCTGGACTCATTACTTAGCAGGGACAGGAATGTGGGCAGAAGTGCTTGAAGTAGAAACTACCATGGGGAGTCAGGCTAGTCCTGCTGTTTGGGATTATTTATTCTTCTCTCCACCCATTCATTCCCCTACAGGGCTGTCTGCCCAGCTCTGTCTGCCATCCCCCATACAGAGCTGTCCGACTCACTCCGTTCACCTCTACCCAGTCCCACCCCACAGAGATCCATGGATGAGTATCAGGCGCTCTCAGCATCCAGTCAGCCCTATGCAGATCACTCTGTGTCTGAGGTGCAAGGCCCTGTTTTAGCAAACCAGTCGAGTGCATACAGAACAGTTTTGCCAGGCAGGACCTGCTGCTGGGGTCTAGCGTTCCCTGGCTCTCCAAGCTCAGCTCCAGCTCAGCCACGTGTTCTGGGAGTCGGTGCAGGACTTGCTGACAGTTCTTCAGCAGCTCAGTCTGATCCCATCCAACCTTCAGCTGAGTTCAGCCATTGTGATCAGGTGATTCAGTTCACGTCAATGTACACCACAGCATCGCACCTACATGGCGTCCACTCAGTCCTGCCACTCTGGAAGGGGTTAAAGGAGACAGACCTACGAGGGTCCATCCCAGAGAAGGGGCTCCACCTGCAGTAAGGTGACACTGTGCCAGCAGAAACAGATGGAGGCCCACCAAAGAAGGCACCAAATGACCCATGCTCCCATCAGTGAGTGGGCCAGCATACGGGTGCACAGTCCCATGGCTGGGGCATAGAGATCCTTGCTGAGCAACACACGGCTTTTATTTATGTCTGCTTTCTTGATGAGCTGCCATCCCTGGCAGATAAAACTTTGCAGCTGGTTTGCTTAACCCAAGGGGCAGCATCTAACAGTTCCCAGCATGCCAGGTTCAGTGTTGGTTGAAGCCGTTCCCCACAAAACGACAGACCCCCCAGCCCACACTCCAGGGTTCACTCTTTATCGCATGGGACAGAGCTGCAATTTGAGTCGTGTGGCACCACACTGAGGATAGGGGCTACAGCTACCCACTCACTGCTCTGGTGGGTTCCAAGGAGCCGACCCACCAAGCCAGATTAATTGGAGTAAATCTGTGGTCACTGCTGACTCTGACAGGCCTTGTCTTTGATCCAGATTGATGCCGTACCTGAATACTTTTAAATGTCCACATTTTGTTTTCTTTTACATGGTCAATGCCGATGGGCTGACTACAGTCTCAAATTGCTGAACCTCAGTGGATTTACACCAGTTTACATGAGAGACAAACTGGCTCAGTGGCTTCCAAGCCTTTGCTACAGAGTAAGCTATCTGTTCCTGCAATTGAGGAGGAGGAAGCAGCGCAGCTGAGTCAGTGCCATGGGTTTTATGCCACATCTCACTGGCGATTTGCACCAACAAAATCCAAAGATTTCAGCAAACACAGCCACAAAGAAACTCTCCAACCATTCCCAGGACTGGCCAATATGCCAGAGGAAAGTCAGGAGAACCAAGTCATGCTGCAGGCACCAAAGGGCAGTTTGAACTGTACAAGACATTGCGGGTGGTGCTGGGCCATGAAAACGATTGTGTCAGCTCAGAATTACAGCCCTTTCACCACCTGCTCCCAAATCTACCAGTGTCCACCCATCACTGACTGTCAGTTCAGAGTGAGTCCATCACCGTCAGAGACTTTAAACAGCCTCATGGTGCATGTCAATTTTAAAAGGGATAGCCGTGTTAGTCTGGTCCAGTGAAAAAACAACAAGGAGTTGTGTGGCACTTTAAGCCTAACAGATTTATTTTTTGCATGAGCTTTCGTGGGAGAAGATCCCACTTCCTCAGATGCTTCATGACCAGGAAACGGACACTGCTTCCGGGTGAGGGCATGAAACACAAAGTGTGGATGGGTGGTGAGCACCAGGAAGGCCAGGTTCCACCACCACTGACATAATAAAGAGCAAGTCTCCCAGTGGTTTCAAAGGGACACAGATTGCACCTGTAGCCATGAGCTGCACCAATGAAATCGCTGCTTGTTGACACCAGAGTGAGCTGAGCCATTCGGTCCCCCATATACCAGAGATGGGAATGTCATTGGTCACAGGCGGCCCCCACAGACTGGAGACAAAGCTGTGGCAGTCATGGGCATGGAAACAACCCATTCCAAAGGGCGACAGCAGCAAGAATCCGAATTCAAATGCAGGCCTTCCACGGCCAGGCTGCTCCTAGGCTGGAGTCAGTGAGCAGTGGCTGGGCAACACATTGGCCTTGGAAAGAAGCCACCTTCTTACTGGGTGTTAAAAGCAGCGCAAAGCAAATTTCTTGGGCTCACCTCACGCAGTGAGCCAGTGAGAACGCACAGCTTGCCTTGTCTGCCCTAGAGTTTTAACACAGGTGCTGCTAACACAAGCCTAGCTTTTCTGGCCACACAGCCTTTGTGGTGTTGGGTGGTTAGAGCAAAGGGGCAGGTGGCTGGGCTTCTCTGGAGCTAGTTCCCAGTTCTGGGTGAGGAGGAGTGGCTGATGGTTAGCACAGGGGGCTGGGAGCCAAGATGCTCAGATTCCCAGCTCTGGGGTCCACAGGCCTCTCTTCTGCCAGCTCTGGTGTCCCTGTTCCAAGATGTGATTAATAACAGGCTCACTGGCAAGCTTTAACCCTTGCCTTCCTGCCGACCCTTTAACTCGGCAACTCAGTCTGTGCAGGCCTGAGGCCAGCACAGCAATGACAGGCACACCCCTGACCTATGTGCAGATGCTGGCTTCATTTGAAGAGGTGGCTGTGCCATCAGACACCCAGTGAGTAGGTTGCTACAGTTAAGTACTGGCAGCATCACACATGTGTAAATGCAGGGGTTGCCTAAGCTATTGATATAGGCCCCAGAAATGTAGTGGCTGAGCCCGTCACAGGCTTTAACGTTGTTAGCTTCACAACCCCTGTGAGACAGTGCAGGGCCACTAGCCCCACTACTCAGGTGAGGAAACTGAGGCACAGGGAGGCTAAGTGACTGACCCAAGGTCACGCAGCAAATTTGTGGCTAAGGAGGGAATGGAGCTGGTGAGTGTCCGGCAGGCAGGCGGTCCGGGGGAACCAGCAGGTGAATTGTGGCAGGTGAGGGGCATTTGGCCCACTCTAGGGGGCTGAGCCCTGAGCATCGGCGATGGAGGTGCTTTCCTTCAGGCCACTGACCATGGAGGGCTTGCACTGTTTGGATAAGAAGCTAGGAGGTCTGTGGCCCTTTGCTGCTCATACAGCTCTACTCCTCTCCTGGAGCTGGGAAGAGAACCCCCCATGGGCCTGGATCTTACACCCTACACTCCATGGCATGCAAGGTCCATCACTGCTGCCAGGGGGCGCTGTCAGCCAGGGTATGACCAGAAAGCAGTGACCCCCCCCAAGGCCATATGGGCGCTCTCCGCCCCCTGCACCTGCCCCCACTCTTGTGGGCGCTGGACAATTAATTTTTCCCTCTTGTCCCCCCCCCCCCCCCCGCCCAGCATCACTGAGGCACCTCCAATGTGTGCCCCACCTCCCGGGGAGGGTGCCCGGAGCTGGGCTGGTGGGACGTAAGGGGCACTGGGGGGGGGGGGGACAGGGCTGGCTCAGCTAGGGGCTGTGGGTCCAGAGTGAGGGGCACTGGCTGGGGCGGGGGGGGGGGCACAAGGCAAGGCTAGCTGGGGGCTGCAGGTCAGAGGTGAGGTGCCTGGGCAAGCGAAGGCAGCTGGTGGCTCTAGGCTGCCCAGTCACTCACCAGCTACCCCCCCTCTTTTTTTTATAATTGCAGAAATGCTGCTCTCTGCGCATCACTGGAGACGCTGGAAACACGTGTTAGCCCCAGCACTGGGTGGGAGGGAAGGGGGCACAATAACTCCCCTAAAGTTACACCAACAAGTCACTTGAGAGCTGAGGCCAGAACCCAGGAGTCCTGGCTCCCAGCACCCCCAGCCTGGTGTTACCCACTGGACCCCACACCAGTTTTGGTGCCCAGCCCCATGCTGTCATCACAGCACAACACCCCCCCGCCAAGAGCACAGAGGTTCACTCTGAAAACCGCCCCCCCCCACGAGCCAGAATCGCAGCTTTTCCCGGGCATGCTCCGGCCCACACACATCCTGAGTAGAGGACCCCCCCGCCCCCCCCATGGGATGGGAAAATGGACTGTCCTGTGTGTTGCTAAACAGAAGCAAAAGCTCCCTGCCCCCTAAACCTAGGGACCCCCCCTCCGCCCTCCTCAGCCCAGATAGAAACAACCCCCATGGGGGGGGTACCCTGGTATTGGGGCTTCAGGCATAGGGGAGGTGGGAAGCAAAATGTGCATGTTGGGGAGGGGGGCATACACCTCAGATCCAGGATCTTGGCAGTAGCCATGGATGAGAGCACTGAGAACACCCCCCCCCAGCACCCCCCACATGAGGCCATGGGCTGGTAGGAAAGGCCTCTTGGTATCTGTCCTGGGGCCAAGATGCCCCTCAGAGATCTGGGTGGGGGGACTGTGGGATGGGGTGGCTGTGCCTTTAAGAGGGAGCACACACGCAAGCGGGCGCACAAGCCCACACACACACACACACACACACACACACACACACACACACACACACAGATCAGAGTCTGTTTTAGCCTCCTGGTGCTGGCTTCACTTCCGCCTTCCTGTCCCATCTGGGTACTGGGAACTCCCTCTCCACCCCCCACGGGAGCTATGCTGGGGGGGGCAGGGCAGAGGGTGCATGCCAGCTGGCATCGGGGGGGGGGGGAGACAGGCACCAGCACCTCCCCACACACACACCTCCCAGGTCCCAACGCCCTGTGGCACAGGGCCCAACCAGTGCCAGGCCGACCTAGAGTCGGATCCTGTCACGCTCACTGCCCAGTGGCTGAAGTCAAGGAGACTGAGAGCTAGGACTCCTGGGTCCTATCTCAGGCTCTGGGTGGGTAGTGGCGTCTAGTGGTTGGAGGCGGAGAGACTAGGAGCCAGGACGCCTGGGTTCTGGCCCCACTACTTAGCTCAGAGGACAGCACCTGGCACACCCTGGTCCCACGCTGGCTCCCTCAGATCCAGGGCACAGACTGGAGGGGCCGGTTTAGTCACTGCAAGTTCCAGCCTAGGGCTTGGGGTTGCATCAATTTGGGGCACTGGGAGTGGTCCTGCATTACAGGGAAGGGAGCTTGCAACCCTGCAACACCTGTCCGGGAATGTTCCCTCTAACTACTCGTAGACTGTGTACACAAAAACATTTCTTTGTGAGCAGCAATATTAGCATTATTGAATTTGTTGTGTGCACTTTATTTTGTTGTGTGCGCAGGTTTCATGACCTGTGTGCGTGTGCAGATGCGCACAGCTTAGAGGGACCAGTGGTCCAGGGCGAGGGGAACAGCACCTGGCAGAGTCAAGCCGAAGCAGGCACCCAGCACTAGAAGGGGGAGGGGGGGCGCTGTGGGGGGCAACACAGCTGCAAGCTTCAGGGTGGCAGAACTGGGGAGGGAACTAGCCCTCGCCCCCCCCCCATCATTGCCAGAACCCTGGAGTCCTGACACCCAGACCCCACTCCAACCTTTAGGGCAGTGGTTCCCAACCTTTTTCAGGCTGGGGACCCCTTTTTAACAAAAAAATTTTTGTGGCCTCCCTGGCGGATTATGTAAGCTGGCCTGCATGGGCAGACTCTGCCCTGCATCACTCTGGCGGTGCCACTGGGACAGCCGGGGAGCTGCACTGCTGCCACTGTGGCCTGTGCCACTGGGGAGCCAAGCCATGGCAGCTACGGCCCCCACCCTCGCCACAGGCGGGGAAAGGCAGCCCTGGCGGGGAGCATCGGGGCTGTAGCTGGATTCCAACCCCAGTAGGGAGAGGCTCCGTGGACCCCCTGCAACATGTCCACGGACCGCTGGGGGTCCCCAGACCACAGGTTGGGAACCACTGCCTTAGGCCCGAGCTGGGCTCATGGTCCCACCCCGCAGTAACCACAACCCCACCCCACGCCGTCTCTGCCACCACAAGGCTGTGATGCCCCCTCTTCACCCCCCAGAGCTCTTCAGGGATCTGGCTCCTTCCATCCCCCACAGGAACTGAAGAGCCGGAGCGATGGGGTTAATAAGCAGGGGGGCTTCCCTCCCCCATGTTCAACCCCCCCTTGGCGCCTTTCCTGTCTGTACAGGCTGGGTCTGGAGGGTTGGCTGGGCCTCTGGAGGAAGAGGAAGCAACCGATGCCCTGGGGGCAGGGCCGGGACTCCAGCTGCTGCCTCAAAAACATTGAAGGCTCCTTCCCTTTACCCTCCACCCCAGGGATGGAACCCAGGCGTCCTGCCCCTCTGCCCCCCACTTCTACCCCCTCCAGCCCACTCCCTTCCCAGGTCTTGGGAGAGAATCCAGGAGCGCGGGCCCCCAGCACCTATCTCCCCAATTCTAACTCTCTTTCCCAGATCTGGGGAGGGAACCCAGGAGCTTGGGCCCCAGCTCCTAACTCTGCAATTCGAACCCTCCCTTCCCCAAGCTGGGGAGAGAACCCAGGAGTCCTGGCCCCCAGCCCCCACTCAATAGTAGTGCATGCCTGCTGCCCCATCTCTCACCTCACCATCCGCCTACCACCATGTGTCCCTCCCCACACTCCTTGGCAGCCTAGGGTGCATGCCCCTCACATCCCCTGTCCCCACGCTGCACCCTAGATGCTCTCCTTCAAACCTCTGTGCAGTAATGTCCTCTGTGAGCCCCCACTGGCCCCTGCAGGAAACCCTCACACAGCCCTCTGGTTCCCATGCCAGCTGCCCAGCCTGGCACCACACCCTGCGTGGGAGCCACCTCACCAGGGCGGGGTCCGAGAGCGGCCAGGAGCAACTCACCATTTTCCCAGGACACTCCTTGAACCGTGGGTTTGTGAGCAAGGTTGGGAGTGGAGGGCCTGCACACGGTCACCAACCAACCCCTCTATCCACAATGATGCCCACCCCCTGAGCCGCCCAGGAGAGGAATCCACCCATGCATTGCCCCCCAACCCCAAACTGGGGGGGGGACGACATCCATGCACACTATGATTGGACAAAGCAGAAAAACATTTATTGTGGCCTGGGCTGGCCTGGCCCACGGACTTTTAAATTAACCTCCAGGAAGCTTCTCACTGGCAGAGCAGGAGCCCTGGAGAAGTCCATGCTGATAAAGACAATGTTTGTCAAAACATTTTTCTCCCAAACCACCCCCCTGCCCCCCAACCAGAGAAAGAACCCAGGAATCCTGCCTCAAAGCCCCCTGCTTGACCTCCCCTCCCAAAGCCGGGACCAGAACCCAGCCAGAAGACACCTGTCCTAACCGCCAGGCCTCCCCCTGGGCCAGCCTGGAGAGCAGCACGTGTAGCCAAATCCACAGGGAGTCTCCACTCATCTCCCGGCAGCCTCCCCTCCTCCCAGGCCTGCTGGGGGATATTTTCGGTTTCATCCACACCCTCCCCATGTTCCTGGGGCTCCCACGTTCCCTGCACACACTCTGCACGGGGAAGGAGGGACCAGACAGGTTTATTACAGGGCCCCAGCTGAACAATTACAGGGCGCCTGTGAGACCCACTGAACACCGCAGGGCTCCACCTCCCAGGGAGCAGGCAGGTGACGTTGGGACTCAGGGCCTCTGCCCTAGGTGTAGAGGGAGAGCAGGGTCCAGCAGTTAGAATGAGGAGTAGAGGGAGAGGCTGGGAGTCCAACTCCTGCGACCTGGCGTAGCTGGAAGCAAGGAGTGGGCTATAGCGATTGGGGTGACTCGATGGGTAAGCCACTTTGGTGCCCTGTGCCTCAGTGTCCCCACCTGTGGAACAAGGCTGTCCCCCTCCCATGGGCTTGGGCACAGGGTCTGGACTTGAAGCTCAAATCTAAGCACTTTTGGGGCTCTAACCACTAGCCCCCTCCTCCCATCCAGAGTTGGGAATAAAACCCAGGAGTCCAGAGACCCAGGCCCTCTGCTCTAACCACTAGACCCTGGTGCCAGTTCCTCAGTACAGCATCTGTGTTTGTACAGCTCACATCCCTGCCTCTAGACCCACGTGTTCTCCCTTCCCCCAGCTCTGGGCGACCAAGGTGCCCGGCCCCGTGTGAGAACACCGGAACCTCGCCTGTGGCCTGGGAGCCAGAGAAGCAAAACGGGCCCATCCGCCCCAGCATCCTGTCTCCGAGAGGCAGCTGCTAGAGAGGAAGCTACAGTCCCCCTCCCCTCCCTACCATACCTCATTGTTTGAAACCACCACAGCAGGGCGAGGGGGCTGGATTCTGCCAAAACCACCCCTTGGCCTGCTGCAGATGCATGGTGGGAGGAGGGGCTGGATTCTGCAAGATGCCCCCACACACCCCAGATCCCACGTTTTCCTGCCCCCCTACAACTGCTTCCCCCCCCCGCCACTCTGCTTCCTGCCCAGACCCCTTTTCAGTTCCTGCCCAGTAGGGCATCCGTCTGCCCCCACAAACCTCCTGCGCATGCTCCGCAGGAGCCGATCACCTCATGTCCCATCATGCGGGGAGCTGCCCTCAGAAAAGGGGGGCACCCAGGGCAGGTCAGCTGAGCTCTGGTGGGGGGGAGAGCAGGGATCACTCATAGGAAAATATTATAATCCTGGAGTGGAACACACATAGAAGCTAGATAAAAAATATTCACTGGAAGTTCATCAGGTGCCACAACTTTTATTCTTAGAATCCAACCCAAGAACATGCAAGGACCCCAAAGCAAAGAGAGACAAATTCAGGCTGCTCCCTAAGGCAGATAAACACCATTTACCCCACCTCACTCAAGCCTGGCTGCTCAGTCCAGATCATGCAAAGCTGCACCCGGGGCCAGCAAACCCTTGTGAATGTAAAGCAGCAGTGTACACCTTTCCACCAGTGTTTTCAACATACCACAGAAAGCCATTGTCAAACCACAGAATTGGGCTGCCTCCAACACATCTTTTTAAAACAGCTGGGGATTTCAGGCAGGACAGCAATTACCACTCAGGCCACACCCCAGGAATTCACAGCAGCAGCCAGGATGAAAACTCAGACCTTCCCATTCCCAGGTCCCCTGCCTTCTTGGCTGAGATGCAAGAGACTCTCCATTTACACTACAGATACTATGACACACAATGAGTTCTGATTCTAGTCACTAGAGGGGAACAGCGCACACACACACACTATAGCCAGCCCTTCAGGCTGACTCCAATAGCAGCCCTATGGGCTTTATTCTTTGATAACTTTGAAAATAAAACAATTAAAATGTTTGTTAAAGGGTAACAAGCCACAAGCACTTCATTTATCTGGATTATACCTATGCAGAGAGGGGTGGAACAGCCCAAGCAGCAAAGTATTAGTTTGGGCCACGTGCTCACCAGGTGAGCTTGGACCAGTCATTTAGCCTCTCTGTTCCTCAGTTTCCCACCTGTCCAACAGGGATAGCCCTGCCCTGCCGCAGGGTTGTCAGATACTTGGGTACCACAGGGATGGGGGCCAGATCAGATGCCAGCCTTAGACAGAAATTGCCCCACGTTTCATGCTCTTTGCACTAGTGCAAAACAGCACCATTGCGGTCACAGGCCTTCCACTCATCTAAGCACCTGACAAGAAATGCAACCAGCTTCAAAGCAGGGAAAAGGCTGGACACCCAAGTTCTCTCCCCAGCTCTGCCAGTGACCAGAGACAAGTCCCCAGCCCTGCTTGGTGCCTGTTTCCTCCCAGTGCTTATCTTCAGACTGAGCACTTGGGAGCAACCACACAACAAACAAAGAGCTTTATCAGTTGGCAGGAATGTCATGGACTCATCTTCACTGAGCACCTTTGGTTTTAATAGGGCCGCTGATAAGACTTCTAGGATGGGGTGGAGTGTTTGGGGGAATGCTACAGCTGGCATGCTCCATGGGAACATGAACACACAAACAGCCCTTAGGAGCGTCACCAATCTGCACCCACCCTCCCATCAGATGTGACAATCCTGCGCTGATGGAAACCCAGCCCAGATGTGTTACCTTTCAAGGGCCTGGAGAACGAAACCTAATTTCCAGCCCCTGAGCAGCTTTTAAAAAAGGAAATATCCCAGGGATAGCAACCGTGCTTTGAAGTCCTGGGGCCTGTCAGCACCCCATCAGGGCTGGACCCCCAGGGTACACACTTTAAGGGCCCTACCAGAAGCAAGTCTGACCTTTCCCCACCATGCCTCCAGTCCGTGACCCCACTTCCATCCCACACCCCCTCTCCCACCCACCCCAGGTGAACCACCCTACTCCCCCCACAACAAAGGCCAAACCTCAGACCACACTCGCCCCCATTTTTATACAGCTTGATTATTCTGTAGGAAGAATATTGCCCAACTAGAGACTGCATCCTGTTTCACCCACTATCATTTCCCAAACGAATGGAAGAATCTCATCTAGCGTACTGCACCCCTCGGAGCTACGCCCCACAGCCATAACAGCTGGTTCAGGGGCGACCCACAGAACCAACCCCTCCCCAGCCAGCAGTTTGAATTTCCCCGACCTACCCCTTTACCTGTCAAAATTCCCATGTTTATGAAGGAAATATTTCCAGGCTTCTGTACTGAAACCTCTGTTTACATGCCCCTCGCCCCCATCCAAGGGCGTTGTTACACAACTTGCTAGTCAGGGCAAAGATCACAAAGGGTTTTTAAAGGCCAAGCCTTGGGAGAGAGAAGTGGGTGGACGTTGGCTGGACCAATAACACGCCTTAGTCTCCTTCCACCAGGATCCTCTTGTTTGTACAACTCCCAGGCACCACAGGAGTCAACACGCCAGTCCAAGATGGATTCTGCACCCAGAGTTTTTGCTCAAGACCTGACATCAGCAGTAGTTGTGGCCATCCAGCTTGGAAAAGCCCAAACCAAAAAAAGGCAGCCAACCACAAAATCTAGTTTGACTTAACAAGAAGAGAGAGATTCCATTTCCCCTTTTGCTGACAAATGCAGAAGCCCACAACTCGGCCAGTTTCACAAATGGTCTTTATTTAATTAACAAAAAATTAACGACAGCAGAGGAAACTTCAAGTCCAGCATGTCGTTTTTCCCAAGACAATACAAAAATAGAACCACAGATATAAATTACAGGCATTCGAGACACACAGGTAACATTAAAAAATTGGTCAACTGTTTAGGGTTTTGTTTTCGTCCATTCACCCGGTTCTTCTGGGTCACTCATGAACCACAGAATGGTTTTTTTCTTGCACCGACATAAAGCCATCATCACATTCACAAGACAGACTGATACACCTCTCCTCCAAGAGAAATTTTGGGCCATCCCATGTGAACCAGGCCTGGAGGGTTACGCTCTTTGACCCGCTGACCAGGCCAGTCTAGAGATGACCCAGTTCTCAGTGCGCTCCAGTGGAATTTGAACAGCCAAGAAACCCTCCTTCCAAAAACGCCAGGCTGGGGTGAGGGTGTCACCATTTCTTCTTGTCTAAACCACCCTCTTCTCTTTGTCTTCAGTGACTTCAACCAAGTTTAACATTCACCTCCTCCCCCGGTTAGTTACAGCCCTCTGAGTCAAAAAAATTCCCAGCGCCACCCCCCGACTTAAGGAGAAAGACTCCTCCTGGCTCTCCCCAGCTTTTGTTACTTTTAGTCTCCCGGTGAGGCAGGCGGCCTTCTCTCAGTTCCCCTTTAGGGGTTAAATGAGTCAGGCTTGACACCCGCCCACACCTCGAAAAACCAGCTTCGCACACGAGCCCCAGGCTGCCCGAGCAGGAAATTCCCGGCCGCCCCGCCGGCCCCAGTGTGATGCAATCAGGAGCCGGGGCTCACAACAGGGAGGGCCGGTTGGAGGGGAGCGGGGGGGTTTCCTTCCTCCCCATGAATCCTGGCTGGGGAGTTTTTCCGATTGACCAAAAAAGGCCCCTTAAACACAGCGTGTACCCTGAGAAAACGCCGCAGGAGACTCGTCTCCCAGCCTCACGGGGCGGACGAAGAGCAGCCCGCCCCGACCCTGCGGCTCTCGCCTGCCGCCGGCGCCCCCCAGTCCGCGGTTCAAAGCGGGAGCGGGCGGGACCCAGCCCCGATCCAGTCTCTGCTCTCTCGGCCCCGGTCCGGCGGCTGCTCCGCTTTGTCCTCGGCGGCGTGTCCGTGCCCCGGCTCCGACTCCGGGACCCAGGGCGTTAAAAGGCCACCACGGCCCGCACCAGGACGCTGAGGACGCCGCCGTCGCCGGGCCGGCAGCCGGGCGTGGGCTCGGGGCCGAAGAAGCGGCTCTGCGGGGCCCGGGGCAGGCCGGGGAAGTCGCTCTCCGCCGCCTCCAGCCGCGCCCGCTTGCTGGGCGCCTCCTCGCCGTCCCCGGCCCGGCTGCTGCTCCGCCGCTTGCGGCTGCCCGCGGCCCGCTCAGCGCCGCCCTCCTGCGTCTCCATCGGCTCCGGCTCCGGCTCCTCCGCCGCGGGCGGCGCGGGCACCGACACCGGCACCGGCACCGGCACGGCGGCGCCTTCCTCCCCCGCGGGGTCCGGCTCGGGGCGGGCGGCCAGGTAGAGCTCCCGGGCGCTGCGCATCACCAGCGAGAGCTGCAGGCTGCGGTGCAGGCGGAGGCCGCCGCGCTGGAGGCGGGAGTGGTACAGCTTCCACACCGACAGGCTCATGATCCGCTGCGCCTCCTTCTGCAGCTCCATGGCGGGCTCCGTCCCGCCCCGACTGAAGCCGGCCGCGCCCCGCGCCGCCGCTCTTATACCCCGCCCGGCCGGGCCGCCCGCCCACCGCCGCCAGCCGCATCCGGCCGCCACCCCCGGGGGACTGGCGGAAATGCCCGCGGAGGGGGAGGGGCGCCTGGCGCTGGGGCGCAGCCGACGCCGACTCCGCGCGCGGCACGAGGCGCAGGAGCGCGGCTTCTGGCTCGTGCAGCCCCCAGCGCAACCTGCATCGGGGACAGCGCCGGCCGCGCGTTGTGTGCGCGGTGCATGAGCAGAGCCAGCGGCGCCTGTTGAACATCTCCGTGCAGAGCTATTGAAACCCACGCCCGGAACAAGTGCAAACCCCCTCGCGGGGACTGCAAAAGGGGCGCCGGCACAATGCAACCGCTGGGTTGTTTCATGCAAATACACCCGGCTGCAGCCCGGGGGAAATCTGAGCCACCGCTCTTTGTGAATGAAGCTCACTCCTCCCGCGGCTTGACTTCAGGCTTCCCATGGTTTGAGCCTGTAAACTGCTCTGATTTGCTGTTACTTTATGAGCTGATCCTATGTTTTACACCCCCCTTGCATTTAGTTTCATGCCTTTCTGAAGCATCTGAGGAAGTGGGATTTTCTCCCACCAAAGCTCATGCAAAAAATAAATCTGTTCAAGTGCCACACAACTCCTTGTTGTTTGTTTAAAGGGCCTCTCGCGTGCTTGCACCCGGCGCGTGCGCCGGATGCAACGTGCCCGGCCGCAGAGTCCTTTCCTGCAAAACTCCCCGCCGCCCCACTTAGCCGAAGGGCGGGGAGGCCTGTGCAATGCAGCCTGCTTGATGCCCGCCACTGAAACGGGTCCAGAAGAAGCCGAAGCTGCTACGGCAGCCGAAACGTTTTTTTTTTCCTGGCTTGCTGCGAGCGCCACTCTCCAGACACCCCTCCAGAAAACGCCGGGGAGGTGCAAGGAGGGGCTCTGTCCAGGCAAACCGGCCAAATCTCTTTTTAGCGCATCCCCCAGGCTGCAGAGACCTTAATTAACACCCGCCCCACCCGCACATCTTGGCTGAATGCAAAGCAGGGGGCTTCCCACGACTGGGGGCGGGCGGGGGCGACTCGGGGCAGGTAGCAGCTATTTAAAGCGAAGCCCCCGAGGCGCGGCCTCTGTCTCTTTAAGAGGAAGGAAAACGCTGGCGGAGGAGGAGGCTCCGCCCCGTTCGTGAGGTCACCGCAGCCGGCCCTTAGTTACTGTTTCCATGACTATATTAGGGGCCCGTGACGACAGGGGGCGGGTTCAGAACGTGGCGCGGGCCGGCGTTCCAAAAGGGGTTACGTTTGTAGCCGCTGCGCTTCCTCTTTCCGTATAAGGGCAGCGAGCGGGGCCTCGTGGCGGGCTCTGGGCAGCCTCCTTCCGGGATCCTAGCGGGAAAACCCCGCTGCGCAGCCCGCCCCGTGCAGGGCACGTGGGGCTGCCCTCCCCCCAGCCACGCGGCCCTGCCTGGCACCCCCACATCCGCTAGGCTGCCCCCACTTGCCTGTCACAGCCCAGAGCTCCCCCCATAGCTGCATGTCATGGCACCTTCCTAACAGCCCGACTACACCCCACAGCCCGTCTACACAACACAAATCTCCCCCGCCGCACAATTCCTCCCGCCACCTGCCTACACAACACAAGCCTCACTGGGACTGCACAGGGGCCCTTCCCTTCCTCACACTCTGACCACACACAGCACAGCCTCCAGCCCCACAACCCAACACAGTCTGACTACACAAAGCCTGCTCTGCCCCCCAACTGACTGTCCCACAATCTGCCTGGAGCGGACACCACCCTCTACACAATCAGACAACTCGCCCCACAGCTCGACTACAGACACACAGCTCCCACAATGCCACTACACACGTTTACAAGCCGCTTGTTCACAACCTTCCTGTAACACGGCACATGCTGCTTGTCCACACACACAGGTACAACTGAACTCCACACGCACCGCACAATTCTGTTCACAGTCAGACGACACCCACAGTCAGAGAGGTCACAATCCCCCTATACACAGTTCTCCGACACGTAGGACCCCCTGCACAATCTGACAGGTGGCCCCTTCCCCCACACACCTGCCAACACACATAGCACACACCCCTCACACACCCCACATACGCTCCCAGCTCCCCATACAGAGGGGCTCACACACACCCTGCCAGGCACCCATGGGCACCAGCCCTGGTCTCAAGTGTTGGTGTCACCCACCCTCCCCAGCCCCCAGGCCTCGCCTGCAAGGGGTCTATGTTCCCTCTAAGCTGTGCGTGTGCGCGCATGCACACAGGTTGTGAAACCTGCGCACACAACAAAATAAAGCACACACACAAAAAATTCAACAATGCAAATATTTGTATGCTACTTTAAGAAAGCTGTTTCAAGTAGCATGTTTCAAATAAGGTTTCGTAATTTATACTATCATTCCCCTCACCATGCCAAAATAAATAGATTAGTTGCATCCTACACACTTGCTTTGTTGCCTTCACTGCTTGGACCACACTCACTGGAGTGTGCACAAATTTGCACACCAGTTCTGAAAATCTGCACAAAAGAAAATTTGTGTGCACACAGCCTACAAAAAATTAGAGGGAACACCGGGGCCCCATGGCCTCAGCAGACAAGAGTCATGGGAAAGTCCCTGGGGCAGGGGCCCGGTTACCCCACCGGAGGAGCTAGTAAAACTGGCCGGGCAGGAGGGAGCTGGGAGTGGCTGGGACTCCCGGGTGCCAGTCCCAGCTCTGGCAAAGAGAGTGGGGCCTAGTGGTTAGAGCAGAGGTTACTGGGACTCCTGTAGGAGCCGGCGTGGCCCGGGCCGAGTGGCGGGAGCAGCCAGGCTCGGCAGTCGGGACCCCGGGGTCCGGCCCCAGCCTTGGCCCGACAGTGGTGCCTAGTGGGTGGCGGGAATCCGGCCTCCTGGGTTCACTTTCTAGCCCGGCTCAGGGATTCCGGGAAACCAGCGGCCCCGTTTCCTCCCCGCCCCCGGGGGCCCGTGGGCAGCAGCGGAAAGTGAGAGGCGGGGAGAGTCCCGCCCGCAGCCGAGCTCGCCCCGCCCCGGCAAAGGCGCTACCGGAACCGGGGGCAGGGCCGGGCCGGTCACATGGCGGCGGCTGGCGGGGAGCTGGGGCACCATGGCCCTGCAGGACCCGTTCTCCGCCGTGCGGGGGTGAGTCGGCCCCGGCCCGGGCACAATCGCCCCCCGCACACACCTGAACCGGGGCAGAAACCAGCAAGGGGGCAGCCAGCCTCACCCCCGCTCCCGCCCCCTGCCCCGCCGAGACCGGGAGAGAAACCCCCACCGGCCGCCCAGGGCTGTTCCCAGCTGGGGCTGATGCAGCTGCTTCTGGGGTGGAGCGTGCGGGGCTGAGGAGCAGCCAGGGGGATTTAGCAGCAGGGTCACTAACCCCCCCTTTTCTCTCTGACCCCCAGGGAGGTGCAGAAGGCCGTGAACACGGCCCGGGGGCTCTACCAGCGCTGGTGCGAGCTGCTGCAAGAGACCCATGTGGTCAGCAAGGAGGAGTTCGACTGGACCACGAACGAACTGCGGAACAGCCTGCGCAGTATCGAGTGGGACCTGGAGGATCTGCAGGAGACCATCGATATCCTTCTGGGGGGACGGGGCCCCTGCAGGCAACACTCTGCCCCCTTCCCCACCGCACCCCCTGCTGGGAGAGACCAGGAGCATCCCCCCCGCCCCCAGCCAGGACTCTGCCCCCTTCGAGACGAGTTTCCCCATGGCCAGGACTCTGCTGGGAGAGACCAGGAGTGTCCCCCCAGCCCCCAGCCAAGGTTCTGCCCCATTCCCCCCAGGGCTCCCTGCCAGGAAAGATTAGGAGCCCCCCCAGTCAGGGCTCTGTCACCTTCCCCACAGCACCCCTGTTGGGAGAGACCAGGAGCAACCCCCCACCCCAGCCAAGGCCCTGCCCCACTCCTCACAGGACCCCCTGCCAGCAAAGATTAGGAGTCCCCCCAAGCCAAGGCTCTGCCCCCTTCCCCACAGCGCCCTCTTCTGCAAGACACCAGGAGCATTCCCCCCAGCCAAGGTTTTGCCCCCTTCCCCACAGCGCCGCCTGCTGGGAGAGACCAAGAGTTTCCCCATAGCCAGGACTCTCCCCCTTCCCCACAGCGCCCCCTCCTGGGAGAGGCCGCGGGAATGAAAGGAAACCCAGAGAGCTGTACCAAGTGGCCACAGTTCCCCCCACTTCACCTCTCTCCCCTCCTGTGCTCTCCCCTGGACGCTACCTGTGTCCCGTGCAGTTGGTCCTTAGCTCCGGCGCACGCATTGTGGAGTCAAACCCTCGCAAGTTCCAGATCGATGCCAATGAGCTGACGGAGAGACGAGCCTTTGTGATGCAGATGCGGGACTCTGTCCAGGTGGGGAACCCCTACCCCCCACAATGCAGGCGGGACCCTGTGTTGGGGGGAAACAGTGCTGCCCCCTACTGGAGTAATCAGGGAAATCAAACCTTCTGGGTGTGTGGAGTTCTCCTGCCCTCTCATGGGGCACCACTGCTACTGCAGCAGAGGCACCCCAATAACGCAGGGGGGAGAAACTGAGTCACAGACGATGGTTTCCAGCTGGGTTGTTTTGAAACTGTGTGTGTGCGCATTGGCTAGAGCAAGGGACAGAGTCAGGGCTTCTGAGTTCTAGCCTTGGCTCTGGGAGGGGAGTGGGGTCTAGTGGTTAGGGCAGGAGAAGTCCAGGACTCCTGGATCTGTTCCTGGCCTTGCAGGCTGACCTCAGAGAAATCCTTGCCACTCCCTCATTCACCTGTTTCCATCTGTGAAGGTGACATGGGGGGCATGTAAGTGCTCTGGGCTGCTGTTCTCCAAAGGCCCCCAAAACCTCTCTGGCTTTAGGCTAATCTCAGACTAATCATCCCATCTTCCTTTCCCTCCATTGCAGGAGATGCGGGATCACATATCCAGCCCGTCAGCCCTGGCCTTTGCCGAGCGGAAAAACCGAGAGGTACCAGGTCCTGTCCTTGCTGAGCAGAGATGGGAGAGTTCCTGCGGGGTGGGGAGGAGCACCACCTCGCAGCACTACCCCGGTCACTGTGGGGACGGGGCCCACGGGAAACCCTACAGCACAGCCCATGCCCTGTAATGCCATCCCTTGTCCTGCAACTGCTGGTGGGTGAGGCCAGAGTGGAAGCCCTGGGAGCTGCGATCCTCGCCCAGGCATTATTTTTGTGTGTTTGGTACAAACCTGTATCATGGGCCCCCTTCCACACATGGTAATGAGGGTTGGGGTCTGGGCTGGGTCCCCCAGAGCCTCCAGGCCCTAGTACCCACCCCCCTTCATGGGGGGTCCTGCCCCCAAGGCCTCAGGAACGTGGTGCAGCAAGCTGCCAACATCTCCCATACGCTGTAAAGTGCCTGATTTCTGCCTCTCTGGGGGTCTGGGTTCTCCACGGTGTGTTTGGCCCCCAGCCGCTGTGTCAAGAAGGGGTGTCCTGAGTGGGGGGAACCAGGGCAGCGAATAGCAAGGATCTTGCTTTGCCACCAGCCAGCTTGGGGCCTGCTCCCCCCTGGAGGGGAAAGGCCCCGTATCCCGTTTTCTGCCTCCCTGAGCCAGCCAGTTCTCCACCGCCACCTCCCAACTCCAAGTTACTTGTTGCCCCCAGTGGTCGGTCGCCTCTTCCAGCCGGGTCCCTGGGACTCTCAGGGCTCTGCTCTCTCCCCATAGATGCTGGTGGGGAGTGGGGCCAGCAAGAAGCCCCCCCCCAGAGCAGTATGGCCAGCTACGTGAGGACCTGGTGTCAGCCAATTCGCACTACATTGAGGAGCAGCAACTGCATCAGCAGGTGGGGAGCCATTGGGCCGCAGGCAGGGGTTGGGGGGCTGAGTAGGAACAGGGAACCCTGCTCTGGTGTCTCTTCTCTATCCCCCCCCCCCCCCCGCCCAACCTGAGATGGGAATGGGACCTAGGGCTAGACACTCCACTCTTGCTTGAAACCAGAGTGAAACTGGTGTCACTCCACTGAAATGAGTGGTGGGGATGATCTGAATTTAAACGAGGGGCACTAGGCTACATGTGAGACTGATGGGCCCATCTGGCTGTGTACCCCCCCTGCCCACCATCTCAGTGATCTGCAGTCAGAACAACGGGCCCATCTAACCCCGTGTCCTGTCTCCAGCAATGACCAGCGCTGGCCACTTTGGAAGAGGCTTTGTCCCTTCCTGATGCTTGCACTGATCAGCTTGGGGAGTGGGGACCTGACGCCCAGCGACCGTAACTCAATCTGCACCTTTCCCCCAGTGTTAGCCCCCTGCAGCAGGGAGTTCCACTGCCCCCGTGACCTGGGGATTAACCCTGCAGGCTGGAGGCTGCAAACTGAAGGGACAACAGCAGCGATTCCTTCCTCCCATCATCCCAGTTCCCTTCCTGGCATGCTGGTCTCTGCCCTGCCCCATTGTCGCTCCAAACGGCAAGGACCCACTGGCTTCATCTACCTCCCTTCCCTGACAGCTGATCATCGACCAGCAGGATGAGCAGCTGGATCTGGTGTCCGGCAGCATCCGAGTCTTGAAGCAGATGTCGGGCCGGGTTGGAGATGAACTGGATCAACAGAGCTTGTGAGTGGGGTGGGGTGTGGGGAGTCCTGTTCCCAGTGCCGGGAATGGACCAGCCAGGCCATGGCAGAACCGCACGAGACCTTTCCCTTCTAGGGGGTGCTGGCTCCTATCTGGCCCCAGGCAGGAGATTTGCTGGCCTGGGTGGCAAAGAAGGGAAACTAGCTGTTCCCTTCTAGGGAGCACCACCCCCCACATCTGAAAATCCTTCCCAGGTGGCCCCATCAGTGAGGTGAGTTTGGTGGGTCTCAGCCCTGTTCTTAGCAAGACAACAGGTGCCTGGAGAAGCCTCAGACACTGTGGCAGGGGACTGAAAGCAACACTGATGGAGTCCCCTGACCTCAGGAGCCGGGTAGGCACCTTACTGGAGGATGGGAGGGGTCCATGAATCTCCCTGCACCCCGAGATGACAGCTTATCCCCTGGCTTGGCAGAATGTTAGAGGAGTTTGCCCAGGAGATGGACACCACCCAGTCCCGCATGGATGGCGTTCTCAAGAAGATGGCAAAGGTCTCCCACATGACCAGCGGTAAGGAAGGAGCGGGCAAGGGAAGATTTTCCAGAGTACCTAGGGCTATGTCTACACTTATAAAATTAATTTTAAATAGTTATTTTGAAATAATTACTCCGATTTTAATTCAAAGTAATTATTTTGAATTAGCACAACTTTGAAATTATTATTTCGAATTAGGAGTCCAGGGGAGACTCTAATTCAAAATAAGGTAGGAGTTACTATTTCGAACTAGAGAGTCTTCACTAGACTTTCTAATTCAAGATAGGGGAAGGCAGGCAAAAGAATAGAAATGAGCCTATTCTGCGGCTTAGAATGGCTTATTTTGAAATAATAATTTTGATTTAAGCACTATTTTGAAATAAAAGCAGGTTTTATTATTTCAAAATAGCACCTCATTATTTTGAAATAAAGAAGTGCTTAATTTGAAATAAAATGCATGCATGGACAAGAAAAAGTTGTTTTGAAATAAGCCTCCTTATTTTGAAATAACTTCTAAGTGTAGACGTAGCCTAGGAGACTTGAGAACTTGATCCCGTTCCTGTCTCTGAGAAGGGAGTAGGGCTAAGTTAGAAGGAGGGAAGGAGAAATACGGTGGGGCGTCAGGACTCCTGGGTCCTGTCCCCAGCTCTCTGGTGGGAAGTGGGATCTAGTGGTTAGAGCCCAGGGGTGTTCTGGGAGCCAGGACTCCTGGGTTCTAGGCTTGGCCCTGTGTGATTTTTGAGTCAAGTCCCTTCCCCTTTTAATGCCTTAGTTTCTCTTCTGTAAAAGGGGGAGCAGCGATCCCTACTTCTTGTCAGTGTGTGGTAGGGCTGGGGGAGGTTTCTTTAATGCACCCGCTAGGCAGCTGAGATCTCTAGTGTCATCTCTAGCGCTGCTCACACAACTCCCATCATCTCTGCTTGTGCTTCCTTCTCCCCAGACCGGCGCCAGTGGTGCGCAATCTGCGTTCTGCTCGTTGTCCTCATCGTGGTCCTTGTCCTCTTCCTCACTCTGTAATTGAGTGGCCGGGGCTGCTGCAGGGAGGAGAAAGAAGGCACCCACTCTTCTGACCAGCCCTCACCCCTCCATCACTGGTTGGGGAGCAGCCGGGAGGCCGCCCGGCTGGACCACGGCCCACCCCAGTGCCTTGCTCTGATCCTAGAAAAGGCACCCCTATGTACCAGGGGAGATTCTTGCTGGGAATCAGGTTGAAGGCCCCCTTCAGCCTTTGCTTCCTTAGAGATCGCAGTCGAGTGAGTCGCTGGGGGCAATCTGTCTCCAAGGGGCGGTCGCAATGTGCTGCAAACGGGGCACTTCTGAGTTTTACCCTTAATTGGTTCCTCCGAGCCTCCTCCTTCAGAGCCCACAGCAGGGAGGAGATGCAGTTTGCCTGCCCCATGTTCCAGAAAGGGAAGGGGGCAGTACAGCCTGTGCCACAAGTGGGCATTGTCTTATCACACCAGCTCCCTGCTGCCTCTTGCGGGTAGAACAATTCTCACTAGCATAGGGATACAAACTCAGCCATCAATACCCTCTGCCACGGGAGCATGCACTGGGCGCTTTGTGGATTCAGGGGATGACGACTGGCAAAGGCTAGCTGCACTTTGCCAAGGGTGCCTGGTGCCAACTCTTTGCCCATCCCCTATCAGGGCTGCTGCTAGGTTTTTGGAATAAAAGCCTAAATCTTTCCTCAGGCAGGCCGAGAAGGCAGGATGCGGAAGGTTTTCTGTTTAAAAAAAAAAAAAATTGGGGTATGCATTGCTGGATTTTTGCTGCTTATGGGGCAAGAAAAGACCTGATCCCTGAATTATTGCTGTTAATTATTTGTGTTATGGTAGGGCCATGAGGCCCCCATGGTGCTTGGTGCTGTACACACATAACCAGGATGGACCCTAAAATTGGCTCTGCCACAAGGAGAGACTGCAGTGCATGGTGAGAAATGTGCTCTGGCCAAGGAACAGGGCCCATGAGGGAAGTAGGGGTATGAGGCATTGTCCACTACAGTTCCCATGATTCAGTATGGCTGCTCAGCAGGTGAGAGAGACTGCAGTGCATCACGGGAAATATAGTCCGAGCAGGGAGCTTGGCCAACAGGAAAATGGGAGTGTGAGATACTCCCAACTGCAAGTCCCATGATGCAGCCCAGTGCGGAGGCTGCAGGATTTGAGGACAGTGCATTGTGGGAGATGTAGTCCAGCTGAGGAGCAGAACCCATGCCATGTAATAGAGGCACACAGACTGCCACTACAGTTCCCATGATGCATCCTGACAGCTCCAAGTGAGGTAGGCCACAGTGTGTTGACAGGTTCTTCTGCCTTCAACTCCCGTGAGATCTGTCTCCCTGCTGTGCTGAAACCTCAATTTCTAAGGTAAAGATTTTTTTTAAAAAGCCGCTTAAGCAAACAACCCCCCCAACCCTTTGTTTAAAAGCACAATAAAGCAACCAAATGAAGGTTGCATGTCCAAGCTTTTGTCCCTTTAAAGGGTTTTGGGGGTGGCTCCATCCTCTGAGACTGAGCTGTCTGTGGGCACAAGCCAGCCAGCTCAGGGAGAGATGACAGCTCCGTCCCAGTGGATCTTCAGTGCGCTCTGAAAAGGGGCTTTTACGAGCAGCTCCACATGTGTGGCAGGGTTGTGGGAATGGCCCAGTGCACACCCTTGCTGTCCGCTACCCAGCTGGTGTACATTGGAGTGGTTCTATAGGAGTCAGTGCACCAGTGGTGAGTTACACCCCTGGAGCCTGCCCACCCCGGGCTGAGAACCGAGACGCAGTGTCAGGAGCAAACATCCCCTGGGGTTGTGCGCCTAACATCAGTGGCATGAATCCAAGGGGTTCCTTGAGCCTTACACCAGCTGAGAAGCTGGCCCAGTCCTTCCCATACATCCGCCTTCCAAGTGCTGCCAGGAAATGTGCCTGGTCAGCCCAATCCAGCGCATCCTGCAGGCTGCCCCAGAGACCACAGTGCTGTGTTTTGTCTCGCAGAGCCTGCTTCCCAGAGGAGCCCCCGGGGCAGGACCAGGGCCTGGCTGCCTTTTCTGAAATGTGAATTCTCCTGTCTGTGACATGGCCAAATAAAGAGCACCAGCTGCTAATGATGCCAGCTCCTGCCTGCCAGGATAACCAGGCCAGGACTGGTGGGGGGGGGGGGGGCCCCTTTAAACAAGCATGGGTCAGCGTCCCCTTTTCCCAGCCTGGGGGGGCAAGGCAGAGAGAGCCTTGTTGCAAGATGAGGGAGTCCTTGCACTCTGTCCCACCCTGCAGGGTGCATAGGGAGCTGCAAGCAAATGTCCCAGGGGTGCAGTTGAGGATTAGAGGCTGCTGTATACACAGTCACTGTGTGGCTTCAGTGGGGCAGGGTATGAGCCAAGGGCGCCACCCCAGGGATCCCTGCTGCTGGGTTGGCCAGCCCCTGCCACCACATGAGAATAGGCAGGGGATGGAGGTGGGGAAATCAGCCACCAGCCCCACTGCCTGCACCCTAAGCCACATGCTGCTTTTTGCTGGTGGAGCTTAGCTGCTGAAAAACTGTTTGAAATAAAGGATTTTGTATTAGCCAGGCACCCATTTCTGTTTATGCTGTTGTCAGTGTTTGACGGATCCCACAGTGCGGGGTGTGGGGGCTGCAGGAGTGGTGGGTTTGCTAGGGCAAGCTCAGGCCCTGCTCAACTGTTGTGGCCCCTTCCTCAAATGATCTGTGTCCAGCTCAAGGTTGGGGGGCTGTGCTCATCCCAATGGGCAGCAGCTTCCCCAGGACTTGAAATTAGGAGGAAGTGGAGGAGGCTGTTGGGGGTGACTCACTAAATTGGTATAACACTGTTACTCGGTGACAGTGGGGGGAGTGTTGGGAAATTGGGGGGGGGGAGATGTTGGGGAAGTCCTTGCTGCCCTGCCACAAAAGGGCACTCGGGTGCCAGCGCCTGTGGTCATGCTGGCATCATTCCACCAGGGTCTGCTCTGGATTGCTCAAGCAGGGCGTACTGCAACATAAACGTGCGAATCAATGACCACGTTGCTGCTCTACAACCCTCCTGAATAGGAACGAAGACTAGGAATGCTGAAGAAAACACTTGATCCCAAGCTGAATGAGCTATAATCCTTGAGGCTGAAACACCCGACAGCTTGTAGCACTCTTTGATACAGTCCCTGATCCACGAAGCAATACGCTGGGAAGAGATGGGCAGGCCATTCAGCCTGTCTGCCACCGCCACGAACAAGCTGGGGGGATTTTCTAAAAGGCTTAATCCACTCTAAGAAGAAAGTTAAGGCGTACATCCAGAGAGTGCAACCTATGTTGGTGATCTGAGGTGTGAGGTTTTTGGGTAGAAAACTGCTTGCTTCATATCTTGGTTAAAATGCAAACTCAAAACTACCTTTGGGAGGAAGGAAGGGTGAGGCCATAGCTGGACTTTGTCCTTGAAAAAAACAGTGTACCGAGGGTCTGCCGCAAGTGCATGGAGTTCTGAGACCCTCCTGGCCAAGTTGATTGCTACCAAGAATGCCACCTTCCAGGACAAATAAAAGAGGGAGCAGGAAGCCAAGGGCTCAAAAGGGGGCTCCATATGTTTGCCAAGCACCAAGTTAAGGTCCCACTGTGCAACTGGAGGGTGTTAATGTGGAAACGCTCTAGCCAATCCTTTCAGAAACCTTTTCACAACAGGTGATTGACCCTGCCAGCAGGTTTGAAAATTTGGGGACCTTTGGGGGCAATTACTGCACCAGTGGGGTAGGGGGTATGCTTTATTGAAAACGGGTATGGATGGAAAGTGAGCTGTGGGGTATGTGTGATGTGTGTGTGTGTGAAGTTTGTCACAGTGTCTCTACAATGGGGATTTTGTGGAGTGATCAACTTTGTGGGGAGCAACAAGTTGGGAAGCAATGGGGGTTCTTGGCTAACTTAACTAACAGTAACTTAAAAGATGTTCCAACACCATGTAAGAAAAGGGGGGGGGGTATCATGCAAGTTAGTGTGCTGCAGTGGCGGAGGAAAGTGAGGTCAACGGGGGAAGCAGGAGTTTTGAGGTTGGCACAGGGGAAGCAGAAGGGGGCTGTGAGAACATGAAGACGGGAAGGAAGGGGTGACGGACAGAGGCGGTGGCTGTGTGGGAAGCGGCGGGGTGAGAGGGAAGCTGCGGGAAAGTGGCGGAGGTGAGAGAAAGCCGCAGGAAAGTGGCGGGGCAAGAGAAAGCCATGGAGAGCAGCGGGGGCATGAGAGAAAGCCGCGGGAAAGCGGCGGAGGTGAGAGGAAGAAAGCCGCGGGAGGCGGCGGAGGTGAGGGGAAGCCATGGGGGAGCCAAGAGAGGACAAGGAAAGTTTAAGGAAACAGTTTATTAAACCCAGGGGAATCACAGAGGGGAAAAGTAAAAATGACCTGGTAAAACAATTCTAAAGGCAACAACTAAATGATACAATCTTACAAACTAGCTTAACCCTTCTAAGGCTTACAAATTACACTAGACAATGTTGCAACTTACAAAAGTACTTTTAAGACAATCAGAGGAGAAAGTTACAGCAACCAATATAAGGCAGTGGCAAACAGTTGAAGACACGGGAATTCTTTTTTTAAGCAGCAGAAAGAGAGGCAGTAACCTAAGAAAAGAGAAGGGGGAAGGCAAAAACCAGAGAAGCCTGCTCTTAGGAGCGTGGGCTCAGTGAGGCTGAAAGAGAGCGATGGCGAAGCAGCATCAAAGAATGAGGTATCTTTATTAAGGAAAGCTGCAGGGGCAGGCTCTTACTGATCCCAGCAGCAGCAACAACAGCATTACAGGCAGGAGAGAGAAAGACGTTACTCGGCTGGCAGTTTCAAGTGTGGTACGCTCAGGGGAGAACTCGTGAGCAGAGGAGATCAGCGTCTGGGTGATCAGGCCAGGCAGGATGTCAGGGACCGTCATGCCTGATCACCCCAAACTCTGAGTATTTAAACTGTTTGTTCCCGCCAGTTCCCTGATTACAGGGAAGGTGGGGAACTAAAGTGATCATGACTCATGTTTTCACTATTTCAGAGACCTCGCAATTAGGCAGTGCCCACCTACGCCACGTCCTATAGAGCTCAATGGGATGTCAACAGCCATCTAGTTCAATTTACGGGGGGCCATCTGCTCCCCTTAACATTCTTTGCATTCCTAAGTGATGGCTCGGGAGGGATGGCCATCAAATTAACTCAATGGACAATGGACAGCTACAAGAACAGCAATCTGAGACCTTCTCCAGAGTGGAAGGCTGAGACAGCTGCCAGGTGAACTCTTACAGGTGAGCCAGCTAGGCCCTGCGCTTTAAGGTCCAGGAGGTAGTCGAGTACCAATGGAATAGGGGGCTCTCAAGGTGGGAAACTGTTGCCTGTCATCCAGCGCCAGAAGCGGCACCACTTGGCCTGATAATTCAGTCTAGTTGATGGCTTCTTACTATTAAGCAGTGCGTGTTTAACCGGCTGCGAACACTGAAGTTCTGCGTTGTTCAGCCATGGATGTTCCAAGCTGTTAAAAGATGCATCTTGAGGCTGGGGTGATATAAGGAGCCCCCCCACACACACACTGTGTGAGCAAATCCCTGACGCATGGAAGAGGTATTGGTCAGTCTATGGAGAGGCTCAATAATGTCACAAACCAGTGCTGCCTGGGCCAGGCAGGCGATATCACTGTCACTGACACCTGTCCTGCCAGACCTTTATCAACATTTTGTGGCTGAGAGGAGTTGATGTAAAAGCATAAAACAGACAACCCTTCCATGAGATCAGAAACGCATCCCGTAGGGAACCCGGACACTTGCCCTGAAAGGCACAGAACTCTTCACATTTCCTGTTTGATTCTGAGGCAAAACGCTCCACCTGGGGACGACCCTACTTCTGGAAAATGAAATGCAGGGTCCTGTCTTTGATCGACCACTTGTGTGTATGGAATGACCTGTTGAGGTCACCCGCTAAGTTGTTCTGAAAGCCCAGCACATACAAAGCAACCAGATGAATCGAATGTGTGATGCAAAATTCCCAGAGAGCTAGGGCTTTCTTGCAAAGGTGAGAGGAGTGAACACCACCCTGTCTGTTTATATAAAACATCGCTGCCATGTTGTCTACCAGACCAATACCGCCTTGCCTGACAGGAGATTGCAGAAGGTTTGGCATGCTAGACGAAACGCCCAAAGTTCTTGGACATTGACATGTAGTAACCGGTCTGAATGACTCCAAAGCCCCTGAGTCTTTAGCGCCCTACATGGGCTCCCCACCCCTGATCGGAGGCATCTGTAGACAAGGTAATTGAGGGCTGAGGGGACTGGAAGGGGATCCCCAGCCAGTGTCCAGTGCGGATTAGACCAGCAACGGCGTGTCTCCAGAACTCTTCCTGGAATGACTGTTATCGTGTCCAGGCTGTCCCTGGCAGGACAGTAGGCCATGACCAGCCACAGCTGAAGAGGGCAAAGCCTCAGTCTCACATGCTGAACTACACTGGTACACGCCGCAAAGTGGCCCAACAGAGAGAAAATGGTGCGTACTGAGCACAGTGGACGGCTTCAAAGCATGTTCAACATATCCCTTGTCAGCGCGAATCTGGCCAAAGGTAGGTACGCTCTGGCGTTGGTCGAGTCCAAGACTGCACCAATGAATTCTAGTCTCTGGATAGGTACCAGAGTAGACTTCTGAGAGTTCACCACCAGGCCTAGGTTGTCAAACATGGCCTGAATGAAACGGAGGGGGACCTCGACCTGACTCCTGCTCCTGGCTTTCACTAACCAGTCGTGGAGGTATGGGAACACTTGGATGCCCTTTTGTCTTAGGAAAGCAGCCACTACTGCAAGGCATTTGGTAAATACCCTCGTGGCCGCCGAGTGACCCAAGGGAAGAGCTGTGAAGTGATAAAGGCTGCTGTCTACTGTAAACCTCAGAAATCTCCTGTGGCATGAGGTGATGGCTATATGGAAATATGCATCCTTCATGTCGAGGGCAGCAAACCAATCTTCTGGATCTAGAGAGGGGATGAGGGAAGATAGGGATACCATTGTGAACGCTGGTTTCCTTAGAAACTTGTTTAGCCGCTGGAGGTCCAGGATGGGACAAAGACCTCCCTTGGCCTTGGGAATGAGAAAGTACTGGGACTAAAACCCCTTCCCTCTTAGGTGGCTTGGCACCTCATCTATGGCGCCTGCTTCCAGTAAGGAGGTGACCGTCTGTTCTAGAAGGTGCTCATGAAAGGGGGCCGTGAAAAGGGATGAGAGGGGTGGGTTTGCATTGGGTTTGGTGGAGAATTGGAGGGAGTAACCGTGCCTTACAGTCCATAGCACCCACTGGTCTGATGTGATGCGAGACCATGAATGGTAAAAACATGCTAGCCGGTGGTACAAGCATGGGCAGAATTAATCCAGAGATGAGGCTGGCATGCCGTCCTTGGGTGCATCCTCAAAATTTTGTTCTTAAGTGATGGCTGTTGGTGGGAAGGATCCTGGTTCTGGCTGGACAAGCGGCTGCTCCGCCTTCCACCCTGACCCCTTTGATGGCCATAGTCTTGCCTGTGATGGTAAGCTCTCGGCTGAGGGTGAGGTTTGAAATGCTTTCACTGAGGGGCTGGCATGTGGAGGTCCAAAGATTTTAGGATTGCCTGGGAGTCTTTTAGGATCTGCAGCTTGGAGTCCGTCTGAGACGAGAAGAGTTCTGGGCCCTCAAACAGGAGGGTCCTGGATAGTGGTCTGGCCTTCCTGGGGAAGGCCTGAGGCTAAAAGCCAAGAGGAGCATCTCATGACCATCCCTGAAGACACAGTGCGAGCCGCTTGTGCGTCAGCGCTGCCCAGGGCTGATTGCATCAATGCCCTGGAAACAACCTTGCCTTCCTTAATCTTAGCTGCAAGCTCCACCTTAGATTCCTGACCAGTTTTGTCCTGGAACTTGTCTAGAGCTGCCCAGGAATTGAAGGCATATCTACTCAGGATAGCTTGTTGGTTGGCAATCCTGAGTTGCAGGCCTTTGGTGGCATACACCTTCCTTCCAAACAGGCCTATCTGTTTAAAATCCTTGGCCTTTGGGGAAGGACCTTGGTGGCCCTGCTTTCCTTTTCATTGGCCATGGTAACAACCAGGGAGCTTGGTAGAAGGGTGAATATAAAAATGTTCAAATCCCTTTGAAGTGAGAAAATACTTCCTCGCTGACTGTTTCACTGTAGGTGTGATTGAGGCTGGGGTTTGCCAGAGGGCTTTTGCGTTCTCACTGATTGTCTTGATGAGTGGTAGGGCTACTCTAGAAAGCCCCTCCAGGATCAAAATGTCCACCACAGGGTCTGCGTCCTGGACTGCCTCCTCTGCCTGGAGACCCGTGTTGCAACCCACCCTTCGCAGTAGCTTTAGCGTAATCCAGAACTACAGCGGGGGCTGCTTCACCTACTGCCTCGTCCAGTGAAGAAGAGGAAGAGGCTCAAAGAGGGTCAGGCATCTCTTGGCCCTCGGCACCAGTGGAGCCGCACGGTACCAATGCGCCTCCCACATTGCCATGATCCTAAGTGCCACCAGCAAATGAGTCAAAGTCGGAGATGCTGGACGCCTCCTGTGGAACACTGGCCGAGTGAGACGGACAAGTCCTGGAGCCCGAAGCCTGAGACAATTAATGGCTTGACTGGGGCCCCTGAGATTGATGGTAAGCCAGGGCACCCAGAAGGGCCACTGAGGGGGACTTTGCCACTGCTGCTGCCAGTGGGACACCAGGCCCAGTGCCGACAGCCTGGGGCGGGACCGATGTTTGCTGTGCTTTGACGTTCCCAAGTCCGAGCCTGAGGAGATACAGTGGTGAGGTGCCGGATGGGGCTGGCAAACGGTGCCGGGGAGACCGAGATCTGCAACAAGCTGTAGGTAGTTGGTGCTCCAGTCCTTCTGCCAGTGCTGTATCCTGGTGCCGCGGTGACTTTGATTTGGGAAGTGCTAGTTTTCCTCTAGATTTCACCATGGGCTTTGCGAGCGCCTCCCGAGCCCGGTCCTGGCTCGCGAGGCTTGGCAGGGCTGTCTCCTCAATCAGCTCCCTCACTGCCTTGAATGTTTCAGGTGTAGAAGGGAGCTGTAAATCCTCCTCTAATATCTCCTGGGTTGGGGATGCCCAGTGTGTTGAGGGTGATGGGCCCCTGGCCGGTGCTGAGGGGGTCGGTGCCATGACTCGCGTCCCCAGACTCGAGCGGCCCGATTCAGGGCCTGCTCCTAAAGTCGCATCTGCCCGCTTGGGGGAGCACCCTTTCTCCAGTCGTTTCCTCTTCTGCAGCACTGGCGAATGAGAGCGGTGCCGCTGATCAGGACCTGGCCCTGACCTTCTGGTGCTGGAGGACTGACGGTGCCAAGGCTCTTTCGATCCCTCTTTGGGGCACGCTTGCGAGGAAACCCTTGCACGGTGCACCGATGCGTTGCTGGTCGTCTTCAGTGCTGGTGGGCGGAGGGCTTCCTCCATCAGCACCATGAGCAGGCAACAGGGCTGTAAACAGGGGAGTTTGAGAGGTTGTTAGGGACTCTAGAGGAGTTCTGCGGAGTTGGGAGAGCTGTGTGTGTTTGCTTTTCTGTTTTGTGTTTGTTTTCTGGTTTGGCTTTTTTTTTTCCCTCAGTTTGCAGGGGCTGAGTGGCAGTTGGGATCAGGTGACCCCCAGTTAGGAGTGGAGCCTTCCTATTGTGGGAGCTATAAAGGCAGCCACTCAAGCAAGCTGCAGCAGCACCAGGGCTGTTAACAGGGGAGTTTGTCGGGAGAAAGGCAGACTTATGGCACAGATGGAGGGAGCAGCAGAAATCACTCCAACAAGGGAAGAGACAATGAAGATGAAAGGATGTGGAAGCTGTGGGATGTACATTATCTTGGAGGGTGTTACCCCAAAGAATTTTGTTTGTATGAAGTGCCGCCTCATAGAGCTGTTGGAGGAGAAAATCCAAGGTTTGGAGATGCAGGTGGCAACGATGGTTGAGTTTAGAAGGGGGTTTGAACAGTTGATGGCGCAGAGGACTGGCAACAAAAACTCAGACCTGCAAATGGAAACAGGAGCAAACGCTTCCAAGGGAAGATTGCTAGGTGAGGAAAGTGAGCAGTGGAAACACGTGACTGTGAGAAGGCAGCAGAGAAAAAGGCCAGCTAGTGAAGGTGAAATAGAGCTCAGTAACAGGTTTGCTGAATTAGCAAATGAAGGCATCCAGCAGGTGAACACTGAAGGTGGGAGTGTGAGAAAGAAGAGGAGAGCAGCTAGTCCCATTCAAAGGGGAGTTGAGCCTCTGGAGATAAATAAGAGCCCAGGGAGCATTCAGGAGTGGATGCAGAGGATTGCGAACAGCAGCTGTAGACATCATGACTCCTGGTCAGAGAGAACTGGGGATAGACTGGAGAAGCACATTGTTGCCAGGACAAAGCAAATGTATGTGATTGGGGATTCTCTGCTGAGGAGGACAGACAGGCCTATAACTAGAAGTGACCCTGAGAACAGGAGGGTGTGCTGCTTGATACACAATGTGGATCTGAGGCTGAAGAGGATCCTAATGTGAGCAGGAAATAATCCTCTGATTGTCCTTCATGTGGGTACAAATGATATAGCTGGCTTCTCACTGGAACGTATCAAAGGAGAGTATGCCAGGCTGGGGAGGACTCTCAAGGAGCTGAAGGCTCAGGTCATCTTTAGCGGGATTCTGCCTGTCCCTAGAGGAGGACAACACAGCTGTGAGAAGTTTCTGGCAGTTAACAGATGGCTCAGGCAGTGGTGTTACAAGGAGGGCTTTGTGACCAGAGTCTTTGACTTCAAAAGGGCTAACTGCAAAAAAAATTAAGGGAATTAGCTAGGGAAGTGGACTGGACCAAAGAATTCATGGATATGAACATTGAGGATGCTTGGAACTGCTTCAAGACAGAGCTGCAGGAGCTATCTGAAGCCTGCAGTCCAAAGACGAGGAAACAAATTTTCAGGCATGGATTCTAAACCAAGCTGGATGAATGTACATCGTAAACAGGTGATGAGGAGGAAACACAAGGCCTACAAGGAGTGGAAGTTGGGAGGGATAGGAAAGAAGGACTACCTTTTAGAGGTCAGAGCATGTAGGGATCAAGTGAGGACGGCCAAAAGCCAAGCAGAGTTAGACCTTTGAAAGGGAATCAAAACCAATAGTAAAAGGTTCTTCAGCCATATAAATAGGAAGAAAAGACAGAAGGGGGAGGTTGGACCACTGTACCCTGAGGATGGGGTAGAGCTCAAGGATAATCTAGGCATGGCTGAATATCTAAATAAGTACTTTGCCTCTGTCTTTAATGAGGGTGATGGTGAGACTGGGGATGGAGGTAGGGCAGCTAATGGGAATGAGAATGTAGAAGTGGAAATTACCATATCTGAGGTGGAAGCGAAGCTTCAGCAGCTTAATGGAACTAAATCAGGGGGTCCAGATAATCTTCAGCCAAAAATATTGAAGGAACTTGCACATGAAATTGCCAGCCCTTTAGCAAGGATTTTTAAAGTATCGGTGAACACAGGGGTTGTACCTTATGACTGGAGAGTTGCTAATGTGGTCCCTGTTTTCAAGCCAGGGAGTAAAAGTGAGCCAGGTAACTACAGGCCTGTTAGTTTGACCTCAGCAGTATGCAAGGTCTTGGAGAAAATGTTGAAGGAGACAGTACTTAAAGATATTGAGGAAAATGGTAACTGTGATAAAATACAACACGGCTTTACAAAAGGTAGATCATGCCTGACCACCCTGATCTCCTTTTTTTGAGAAGATAACAGATTTTTTTTGGATAAAGGGAATGCAGTGAACCTAATTTACTTAGATTTCAGCAAGGCATTTGATACAGGTCCACACAGGGATTTATTAGTTAAATTGGGGAAGCTGGGGATTAATATGAAAATAGAAAGGTGGCTAAAGAACTGGCTACAGGGGAGCCTACAGCGGGTCATAGTGAAAGGTGAACTGTCTAGCTGGAAGGAGGTTACTAGTGGCATTCCCCAAGGATCAGTCCTGGGATCCATCTTATTCAACCTTTTCATTACTGATCTGGGCACAAAAAGTGGGAATGTGCTAATTAAGTTTGCAGATGACACCAAGTTGGGAGGTATTGCCAATACAGAGGAGGCTCGGGCTAGCATACAGAATGATTTGGATGACCTTGTAAAGTGGCGCATTAGACATAGGAAGAAATTAAACAATGGGAAGTGCAAGGTCATGCACTTAGGGACAAACAACAGGAATTTTTCTTATAAGTCAGAAATGCATCAGCTGGAAAGGAGAAGACCCTGGGCATACTGGTTGATCACAGAATGACAATGCGTAGCCAATGCGATGTGTCAGTGAAAAAAGCTAATGCAGTCCTGGGGTGCATCAGCAGAGGTACTTCCAGTAGCGATAGGGAGGTGTTAGTACCATTATACAAGGCGCTGGTGCAATCTCACTTGGAGTATTGTGTACAGTTCTGGTCACTCATGTTTACGAACGATGAAGGCAAACTGGAACAGGTGCAAAGAAGGGCTACAAGGCTGAGTCGTGGAATGGAAAAAAATCTTCCCTATGAGAGGTGACTTACAGCGCTTGGTTTATTTAGTCTTCTCAATAGAAGGCTGAGAGGAGATATGATTGCTCTGTGTAAATACGTTAGAGGGATAAAGACATGGGAGGCAGAGGAATTATTTGCATACAGTGCCAATGTGGACACAAGAACAAATGGATACACACTGTCCTTCAGCAAATTTAGGCTTGAAATTAGATGCAGATTCCTAACCATCAGAGGAGTAAAGTTCTGGAATAGTCTACCAAAGGAAGTGGTGGGGGCCTTAGGTGCCTTCAAAAGCGACCTTGAGAAGGTTATGGAGGGAATGATATGATGGACAGTGGAGCTTGGCCATTGTCTGTCTTTTAGTACTGGTGATGGGTATGATAGTGACCTGGGAAGGGGCATTGGATCGGGTGGGTTCTGAGTTATTACAGAGAAGTTCTTGACTGGCTGGTGTGGACTTGCCCTCATGCTCAGGGTTTAACTGATCAGTGTATTTGGGGACGGGAAGGCATTTTCCCCCTGGGCAGATTGTCTTGGGTGCTGGGAGTTTTTTGCCTTCCTCTGTAGCATTGGGCATGGCTCACTTGCTGATTGATTCTCTGTATTAAAGTCTTTAAATCATGCTGTGAGGACTTTAATAGCTCAGTTTGTTACCAGCTTTGCCCACCAACTCAGGGTATGCTCATTTATTAGGGTTGCTTTTTCTATGGAGAAGATGGTACTTCTATTAGTGTGCTGCTTGTGTGACTTGTGTTTCTATAGAGGTGCGTCTGAGTGGACCGGGTCTATCAGCACTCTCAGCTGACCCCTTATGTGTCCCTGAACTCAGTAGGCTGGGTCACACAGCACTTCTCTGCTGCTACCCTTATGTGCCCCTGTACCGCCCCAAACTAGGCTTGATTATGGACCTTGAGCAGGCTGGGTCACACAGCACTTCTCAGCTGCTACCCTTATATGCCCCTGGACTCAATCAGGCTGGGTCAAAACAGCACTTGTCAGCTGTCACCCTTATATGCCCCTGGAGTCAATCAGGCTACTATCCCTATCAATGAGCAAACCTTACAGGGTTGTGGGCATTACAGGGATCTTTGGCTAGGTAATAGAAGCGTTGCTGCAAAGTGATATAAAGAAACCAAGACCACAAAGGAGAGGGAATGATGTCTTAAAAGCGTCTGGAAACTGGCTTACTAACAAAAGGCATTTTATTGCTAGGTATTTAAAACTTGTACTACTAATAATAATTACAAAGGGGCGAAGAATACCCCAAAATACCCAGTTACAGCATTGATAAACATGCAAGGAAAGAAGAACACCCAGCTACAATATTACCTAGATTCGACTGTATCAGGCCTAGAGAGAGAGAGAGAGAGAGAAGTTGGGGGGGGGGGGGGGCTGGGGGGGGTGTCTCACCACTCTGTGTAGCAGAAAGGTTTCCAGGTTGTGCCACTCAGGGTCAGAGGCTGGATGGAAACAAAGCTCCCACAGCAATCAGCAAGGAAGAAAAGCCAAATCCCAGTGGAAATGATACAGCTTTAGAGCCAAGCATCAGGAGTCAGGACTCAATCCAGACTCACACAGGATTCAGAAAGGATCCAATCAGGACTTGCACAGCACACACACTACACTACTGTTCTGTTGGATGTGGGTAAAGGTTTTCTATAAGGACGTGTTTACGTGGCCAATACACATTCCTGGCTGGGTGTAATGGGTCAGAGAAGCTCACAATACAGTCAGGCAGACTCAGTATTTTGGGTATCAATTATCATGTCTGTGACTAGAATGGTCTGATAATTGCTGAGTTTGTTCATTTTGGTGTGAGATCCCCCATCAGGCAATGCTTCCCTGCTTCTTCAATCCCAGAGTTCAGTGCGGCTCCTGCTTTGGAGCCTGGCTCTCCATAGTCAATGCAAATGAAGCTCCATTTACTGTGCTGATGGCTTTTGGATATGGGTGGATGAGGATGGCTCCCATTTCCTACTGTTTTTGGTTTTCAGTTCAAGCAGAGGTTGGGGGATGTGTGTGTGGGAGGGGGGCGGCACAGGCTGGATACTGTGCTCTGATTCCTCAAGAACACAGAGCTAACACGTAACAAGTTATGGGTTTGAGGTTCATTGTAGGAGTGGGTCAGTGAGGTTTTTGTGGCCTGCACCATGCAGGAGGTCAGACTAGATGATCATATTGGTCTCTTTTGACCTTAAAGTCTAAGGTGCAATAGAAACAGGTTCCTTAGTTAATGGAGCCACAGGTCACCTCTTGGAGCTGGGGTATTCTTCCAGGCCTGCCAGTGGCACCAGTTCCTTGCCCCCTGCTCCCTCCTGCAGGGATGAGCCCCATCAACAGAGCCCTCCTGGTCTTTTAGTGGGTCTCATTAGCTAATTAATGGCATCTTTGTGGCCCTTCCCTTGGGTATAGACCTTCAGGCACAAACCTTACAAGGCCAGCCAGCCCCCAAAAGCTGACTGGAGCCCGGGCTACAGGTACCTACACAGGCACGAAATACTTGATACTAGAAAACAGCTGTTTCATTCAACTGCTCAAGGTCTAAATGAGAGCTGGAAGTTGACAGTAAACCAGTGCAGACTGGTTTGGTGTGGATTTTTTTCACAGTAAGTACTCAAACACTGGACCAACTTTGCGTGGGTCCTGGTTGATTCACTGACATTTTGTACCAGGACTGGACATTTTTCTAAATCCTGTGCTCTTACTTCAAACAGGAATTAACTCAGGGAGGTCTATATCCCATGTAATGCAGGAGACGACTGACTACTGATCACAGACTCCTTCAAATCTATTTTCCATATTTTCTCCACAGTCTTACAACCTAAATAGATAAAGGAAGTAGAATAATCCCCTTCTTTAGATGGGGAAACTGAGACATGGGGCTGGCAATGACGTGGCCAGGTGACCCAGACTCAGATCTTGAGTGCCTTAAACACAAAACTTCAACCCTTGGCAAAGTCTTGAGATTATTTGCATGTGAAATCAGGATAGAAAATAACCAGCCAGATGCGCAACTTTGTTACAAATCTTTTTTTTTTTTATTAACATTTCTGAATTCCTTTATTTTTTTTTTTTAAATCTTTACAGTAGTTAATGTGCAATTGTCGATACTCTCAGGTCACAGGAATGAGGGAGTCACAAAAATTTCTTGGCACTTATAACACAGAACAAATACTGGCATCATTGGGGGGCAGGGCAAGTTTAGAGTAACAGCATGGGGCGCTGGGGAGCAAAGAGTGAGTTGCATTAATTTTTTTAAAGGTTTTTTCATTTTCCTCTTTGTAAGTAGGTTATGACAGGGCAGCAGAGACAGAGGGATTGGGGTGGGGGGGCAAGGAAGGAAAATGCTTGTTATTGTAGAAGCTACTTGCGTTGCGCATCAACTGAAAGCACTCGGAAGGTGTCCATGCTGCATCTGCACGCGCTTTGCACAATCAGGTGTTAGTGCTTTTTAAATTGTAAATTATATATTGTTTGCCTTTTTTCCTCTTTTTTTATACTAAAAAGGAAATGAAAATTGAAGGTGATGGGAAAGAAAGGGAAACCAACCAACCAAACCAAAAGGAAAAAAAGGCTGTTAGAAACCCAGGTTCTGCTACTCAAATGCTGAATGGGAAGTCCACGTTTGAAAGAAAATCATAAACGATCATGTGAATAAATTTGCCAGCTCAGAAAAAAAATATCCCATGAGTTGGGTAGAGGGAGGGAAGGAGGGGGTGTCCCCCCCTCTGTCCTGGTGCTGGAGGGGGGCAGATCGCAGGGTTTTCAGTGCAATTAATGTGGGGGTAAAGGGAGGTGTGGCTAACCGACTGTGGCATGGGGGGAGAAGGGCATGGCTAATGGAAACCATCCCATTTCCAGGCATGGATCTAACCCTGTGACAGGGGTGCTCCCTGGGATTCTGGGACAGAGCCCAGCACACTGGAGAGCAGGAGCACCCGGGACTGCCAGCACCTTGCATAAGGCACAGCCCCCTCCCTGCCCATCTTTGGGACTCCTGAGTTAGTGTCAGTGAGGTGGGGTGTAGGGGGCACACTGAGAGGCTATGCACATCTCAGCCCTCTCTGGGCTAGGAGGGAAGGAGACCCCCCCCCCCCCAAACCATTCTTGTCAGCCACAGAAAGCGAGATCTACGCCTATCTCAGTTCCAGTGTCAAACCAGAGTCACTCCACTGAGCTCAGGACAGTCCTGAGTCATCCATTAGTATCAAAGCATCAGTAGCAGAGTTACAAGGGTGAACCTCAGCTCAGCTAAACAGGGTCGTGGCAAAATCATTCCCACCTCCTTCGCCCCTTCCCCCCCTGCCAATCCTCCGTGACCGACCAGACCCTGACTTAGGTGCATAACTCCCCTGGGAATTAAGCACCTAACTCCAGGATGTGGGTGTGAAATCTCTTTTCCCTTTTACAATATAAATCAAAAGACCAGTTATCGGGGAGGGGGGAGACAAGCCGAAATGGCCCCCAAACTACCAGAGTTCTCATTGACGAGCTATTTTCTCCTCCGATCCTATAGCTGTCCGTCATGCCAGCCAGCCACCCACCTGCCTGGGAGGCTCTGGTTTTGATTCTCGGGTCCCTCTAGCAGCACAGAGGGAGCAGAGAGTGTACGCAGGGGCCAGATGGTCTGGGAACTCCATCCTCCCCCAGATGCAGGAGGCAGATCCAGGACACAGTCGGAGCCTGCAGCAGGATTTAGCACAGTCTTTGGGTTGCTGTGATTGACACAAAGCCAAGGCAAGGGAGCAGAAAGGGGACTTGACGCAAGGGGCTCCCCTCCCACGCAGAATGCAGTTTGATCCACCAAAGACAACAAGCCCAGGCTGCCCTTTAGCTACAGCGGGTGGGATTCTGATCTGGCACCAGCTTCCCAGGTGTCAGTGAGAGAACTGGGCTGATCCCAGCACGCAGGCATGGGGTGGAGGGAAAGGTGCTCCCTCACTGTCCACCCCATCGCTGTAGTCCCCTCTCCTTCCCCATCAAAGCCTCCCAACTGACCCTAGCTTGTTACAGGCCCCGAGCCTTTGAGCTTTAGTTCCCCCAACCCCAAACCCTCAGGGAGTTTCACATCAAAAGACATTCCTCACCCCTGTGCCATCAGGTGGTCAATCTGAGGAATAGCAGCATTCAACACCCCCACCCCTGCAGCAAAGCAAAGACTTGTTCAACTCATCACACAACAGCACTGACATGTCCTCCCACCCTGACACCAGGAGACAAAGGAAAAGTTGGAAGCTGAAGCTCCTGGGAGACGGTAAATTGGAGACATGCCCCCTCCCCACACCCCAGCGACCAGCCACAGGTCCCAATCGCCCCTTTGTGCCCCAAGTCCTGGGCTGAGATGACCCTGGATTGTGGGGACCCCTGCTCTGCTCTAGTCAAGAATAAGGAGCCTCGAAGCAGACCTCCCAGGATCTTTTGGAATCAAACTTTCTCAAAGGACCTGCCCCTCCCTTGCTAACCACCAGATCTGGCTGCTGTTCTCTGACCCTCACCGTAGTACATCTCCCACCACATGCTCACAGCAAATGCTGGTGGCTTGCACAGCCTTCGGCCCCTGTTGCTCACCGGGCTGGGTCATTCCTGCCATTTCGGTGTGTGTGGGGAGGGGGAACTCAGGCACAGAGAGGGAAGTGGCACCCCCTGGTCCCAGAACTGGGGAGGAAACCCAGGAGTCCTAGCCTGAGAGCCACAGACACACCTCTGGAGCTAACAGCCAAACAAACTAAAGCTTGCCGCCTGAACAGACTCAGCTCCCCTGTGGATCAGGCCCAGGGGGTGTAGGGTGCATGGAATAAACATGGAGACACAGCGTTCACTGACCCCTAGTCCCTCTCCCACCCCACAATGGCTTGAGCTGGCCACAAGACAGCTCACTTACTGACTGCATGCCACGGCTCTGACCACGGTACCAAACTGGCACCAGTGGCCTGCACAGGGCAGTCTGACAAGCACCACAGGAAAGCGACAGAGCCTCACATCTCTAGCTGGCCCCACGGGCCTACTGCCAAAGGCACTGGTGGAACCGGACCATCTATGAGGGCGCGGCTGCTGCGCTATTCTGGTCTCCAAGTCAGGGAAGTTGGATCCTGCCCCATGTCCTGTTCACCAGGGGAAATGGGGGGTGGAAGGGGAAGGATTTTATATCCTCGCCCAAGAAATCTGTCCCAGTCAGCATAAGTGAATGAAACATTACAAATTAACCCAGCCAGGCAGCAGATAAGGCACTTGGCGAAGCCAGGAGAGCTGGGTTATGAGCAGGAGTGGGGTCTAGTGGTTAGTGCCGAGGGAAGCGGGAGCCAGGACTCCTGGGTTCTATGCTGGCTCTGAGAAGGGAGTGAGGTCTGTTGGATCAGTGTAGGGGGCTGGTGGCCAGGACTCCTGGCTTCTCTCCCCAGCTTTTTCACTGATTCCTCTGGATGCTGGAGCAACACCCCTTGGCATCCCCTTTTCTCCACTGTGAGATGGAGGGCACTTGAAGATGCCTGGACCCCAAGCTCTGGCCAGTAAGTACTGCAGGAAGGCTCTGGAGAAGTGTGGCCCTGGTGTCTTGGCTGTATGACAACCCAGGACTCTTATGCCACCTGAAAGGTGGGCTCTGGGTCAATGATGGGACAACTTAGAAAACCTAGCAGGAAGGATGTGCCGCCTTTGGCTCCTGGCCTCACCGTTCCCATCTTGATTCTACAACTGCTCTGGGCTCACAGCCCCACCTGCAGATGAGATGGCTAGCAAGTGAATTCAGTGTCCCACAAGCCAAGCTATTTCCCATCACCACGAGCTCTCCCCCTCCTGGATAAAGGCTAAAGGGACCATCAAATGACGAGGCCAAACTAAAAAGCTTTTGGTACAAAAAAAAATAATTTCCCACACTATTTTAAAGGGCATTTTTATCCCCGCTCTAACCTGTGTGGTTTCTAGACTATTTTAGCTGCTCTGGAAAACAGAAGTTCTGTAGGGCTGGTTTTTGGTTTCAGTATCTGAATGCTGTCACCTCTCCCCCCTGACTAGGGTTACCAGGTACCGAAGCATGGAAAGGAGGGCAGGGAAGTATGAAAAGGAGGACATTGGAGGACATCTGGAGAAAATGTAGTATTAATGTAATATTTTCTATTTTTAGGGAGCCCTGGAACATTGTTCCAGGGCGTTCCAGCGTACTTTAAGCCCTGTAAGTAAAAAGTCAGACAAAATCATGTTTTTTTAAAATGCCTGCCAGATGGAGAACATGAAGGTAAAAAGAACATGTCCTTCTTTTGCCTGACGTCTAGTAACCCTGCCCCTGCCCCCTCTCACCAAAGGGGAATGCATAGTGAACCTGCCTGGACAACAGCTATTTTCAAAGTAACCAAGAGTGAAAGGCAAGAAGTGAATGAAACAGCATGGCTGGGACAGGCCTTTTAAAATCCTAATCGGTTCCAGAATCCCAGGGGTTATAATTAACGCAGCTAAAGATTTTGGAAATTAAGTTGTAACAAACCTATCACCTCTCTAAATTTAACAGTTGTCATTTGCAATTTAACAGCAGGATTAGAATAGGACATACCCCCCCATCCTTCCAGGATATACCCCCTACTCTCTGTGCTACAGATGAATCAGGTACCCACACCTGCAGTGTTAGACCTTTGAGCCACAGTTGAACGGTTCAGATTTTGGCCAGTAGCAGGACATGCCACTCCTAGCCACTAGCACTTTACAATTTGAGGCACTCATCAAGGTTTACAGATTAATGCTTATCTTAAAGTACAGAAATGATCCCCACAACGCCCTGACAGCATCCCTTCTGAAAGTAAAACAAAGTGACATTACAGTGTCAATAGGAAACCAGTTATTTCCCCTCCTTCATTTTTTTTAAATGGGGGGGGGGCAGAGTGAACTCAATAAAAAGATGCACAAAAACAAAAAGTTCACACACCATCATGTTAAAAAAAAAAAACGTGTTAAAACAAAGGAGCAATTTAAAAAAGCTTCTTTCAAACAACTAACCACAAACACACACACAGTTCTCTTTGATTTCTAGGAAGTTACCACCACCCAAAAAAGTCTCTGCTTTTAATTTCTTTGAGAGCCAAGCTAACCAGTGATGCTGATCTAAGGGAATGAGTGTGACAAGCTTAATGATACAAGCCACCAGCAGCTAAACAAATGGGCTATTGACCTAGAAATCTTTCCAAACATACTGTGACAAAATAGAGCAGAGAGGAAAATGTGGGGGGAGTGATATTTGGTCCAAATCTGGAGCGCCATCCTTTTGAAATTTGATGGATTGTCCGCATGTGAAGCATTTAGCTGTGCTCTTAAAAAGTCCAGAAAGAAACATGTAGAGAAAAACAAAACAAAACAAACCCCTTTTTCTCCAAAATTGAAATTTTGCGAGTAGGCGGCAAAGTTTTCTGAAGAAAATCTCAGCCAGGCTCTGGGCTCAACCCCGTGCTCTAGGACTCAATCCAGCAAAGTGTTTAAGCACACACTGAACCTTAATCACATGAGTCGCGGCCCTCTGACTTCACCAGAACTTCTGGTATGCTTAAAGTGGAGTGGGCACGATGGGACTTGACTGTATCTGATCGCAGAGCTCAGGACCTCCCAAGAGCTGGCTCTGGGTGAGAAAAGCAAAGCGTTCCTCAGGCCTGTGTTTCCTATTCATTAGCACAAGCTGGTCTGTCTGTGCTCAGCAGTTATCCTCAGATAATGCACAAGGAGGCAGAGGCTGCTTCTCCCATGGTGCTCTGACCGAGTCACACTAGCTAAGGATCTGGTCCCATTGGCTTCGCTGTCCCATCAGATGAAATTCGCACCAGCACACGCCCTTTCTGCCACGTTAAATTCTATTTCAAGGGTGTACATGATGCACAGACCTGGAGCCAGCCTGCAGAAGGGTGGTGAATTGTATGTATTCTCATTTAGTGGAAGATTTTTTTTTTTTTACAGGATATTTTGCTATGACACTCATAAAAAGTGTTAAAAATACATACACTAGAAACATTTCTGTGCAAGGGTGTCTCAAGCCCACAGCTGGTGGTTTAAAAAAACATGAAAAGAGGATTTATTCTCTTGCAATTTATGGAAGCGCAATTTTCGCAGGCAGACGCTTTCCAAACAAAAAAGATTGATTCATTTCCCCCTCCTTCCTGCCTCCCTCCCATACCTCTTTTCATTAAAGAGATCAACTGGTCAGACACTCCAGGGGAAGGGGGAGGAAACTGTTTTTACTAAAAAGGAAAAATCTAACGCAACAAAAATCTCACAATTCTTTCTTCTGCAGCTGTCTGCGAGAGAGAGGGGGGAATGCATTTTCATTTAAAAGAAATCATGACTAATAAAGATTGTAAACAGCTTTGAGTTCTATTGCTGAAAAGCACTAATGATTAATAACATCACCTTGCTCTTACAAGTGGCAGAAGAATCTGGGAAATTACAATACGCATCTGCCACAGGGTGTGATCACTAAACCATTTCAGAGTGGGCAGAATGGTTTTACAGCCACTCCCACTCAGTCTGTCCTACACAACAAAACATTTAACTAGGGAATAAAGGATGCAGAATCATGGAAAGGTGGGGCTAGAGCAGACTTTGAGAGGACCCTACATCTAGCCCATAAGCTGAGGCAGGACCAAATAAACCTAGACCATCCCTGACATGTGTTTGTCCAGCCTGTCTTTAAAACCCTGCGGTGATGGAGAGTCCAGTCTCTTTTGGATGGCTTAACACCCAGCACAGGTAGAAAATTTTCCCTAACATTTAACCTCGATCTCCCCTGTTGCCAGTTAAGCCCAGTACTTTTTTTCCTGCCTCCAGTGAGAATATCTGATCCTTGTCCCCTTTAGAACAGCCCTTACTGTATTTGAACACTCATCCAATCCCCCTCCAGACTGCTCACGTCCAGTTTTTCTTAACCTTTCCTCAAAGGTCAGGTGTTCTAAACTTTTGGTCCTTTTTGATACTACCCTCTCCAATTTATCCAAACCTTTCCTGAAGTGTAGCACTCAGATCTGGACACAGCACTCCACCTGAGACCTCACCAGGGCCGCGTGAAGAGTCACAATTACCTCCCACCTCTTACGTGCCGTCCTCCTGTTAATACACCCCAGAATGATCAATTCCAACGGGGCAGCTGTTAGTCTAGTTCAGTAAAACAAGGAGTCCTGTGGCACATAAAGACCAACAAATTGATTTATCGCATGAGCTTTCATGAGGAAAGTCCCACTTTGTCAGATGCTTTGAAGCTGGGTTTTCTCCCATGAAAGCTCATGCAATAAATCAATTTGTTGGTCTTTAAATGCCACAGGACCCCCAGAAGGATACTAGTCTTTCAAGCCACTGTGGGCTCACATTCAGTTATAAGCCCCACGTCCTTCTCAGCCATACAACCTCCTGCCCAGTTCTTCCCCATGTTGCAGCGACATGTTTGATTTTTCCTTCTCCAGTGGAGCACTCTGCCTTTGTCTTTGGTGAGTTTCATCTTGTTGATTTCAGGCCAATTCTCTAATTTCTCCAACTCACTTGGAATTCTAACCCTGGCCTCCAAAAGCGCTAGACTCTCATCCCGCTCGGACATCCACACATTTTAGAAGCACGCTGTCCACTCCATTCTTCAAGTCATTACATAAAATACTGACCAGTGCTAGACTGAGGGCTGACAGCTGCAAGATGCCACTAGGTACGGCCTCGTTGTTCTACAGCTCTTTGAGGACAGTCATTCAGCCAACTGTCCACCCATTTTATAAATCTTTTGTCCAGAGCACGCTTCCCTACTTTGCTTATGAGAAGAAGCGGTCCTGCTTTTAGCAGGGGGTTGGACTAGACCTCATGAGGTCCCTTCCAACCCTATGACTCTATGATAAGATCATGTGGGGGCTGTGTCAAAGTCTGACTAAAACCAGGATACATCACATCTTCTGCTTCTCTGGGGGGCCAGTAACCCGGCTGGAGGAGATACGGTTGGTTTGGCATGATGTGTTCTTGATCTACCCATGCTGGCTATTTTTTTTACAGACCTCTAGGGGCCTATAAACTGAATGTTTAATCATCCAGATACCAAAAACAGTCTGACCACTCTAATGTCCAGGGCTCCTTTGCTGCCCCCCAGCCCCCTTTTAAAAACTGACACCATGTTTGCCATCCATCAGTCCTCTGGGCTCATCTATGCTAAAGAGCATTCACTGGGGCTCTTCTGGAAGAGACAGTGGGATTAGCAATGTGGAGATGCACATTGGACGCCATTAGCCAGTGCTTATTTCATACTTCCAGACCATGCAGATCTGCTAGTGAAACGCCATAGCATAGACAAAGCCCCACACAAAGAAGTGGCTCCAGTTTACGGTCAATCGGTTTGGTGACGTGTGGACAGATTTCTAACCAGTTTAGCGTGTGTCTCTAACTTTACAGGCACAAGCCAGGTTCAAAGTCACATAGGAACATCCATATGTGCAAATGCTGCATCTAGGTTAACTATGTCAGTATGAAATCGCAGCCCTCAACACAGCAATATACGTGAGGGCATGGGCTGGTTTTAAGAGAGGATAAACTGCCCTGGCTTCATCTTCATGGCAGCTTTAAGTTGGGTTAGGCTGCCAGTTTCCCCACCATATGCTTTGCATTCAGATACTATGCAAGCCACACAGCGCAGCTGCCATCATGCTCTGTGGCACAGGGCAGCCACCAAGTTAGCAAAATGAGAGACACTCTACAGCAGCCACAACTACCCACAGAAAATGGTCCTCCAGTCCCTTCAGTGACCAATGCCTTCTGCTCTCTTAACCGTCTGGTCCAATGCCAGGAGTGAGCTGACTTCACCCGCCTTTGCTTAGTGTCCTCTGGTTCACATCATCCTTGCTGCCCTTAGGACCCCTAAGGGGACAGCACTAAAAGCGTTTGAACACTACCATCAGGGGAAACACACTGAGTTTGGAGTCCACAGAACAGGGCTACAATGGTTTTGATTTTCATTCTTTCTACCAATCTTCTCCACACCTACTGTTACATCCACAAAATGACCCAACTTGCTACAGAAACTAAATAAAACCATCTGCAAGGCCTTACATCCCTAGCCTCGAGCAGCCAATCACCCCAGTCTGAAACCCTGCTGTTCTGGTCGGGTTCACACTAGAGCAAATAAGTATGCAAGAGGCAGAGCAGAGGAAACCTCACCACAGCTACCCTCACAGCCCCCAAGCCCTGAAATGGAGTAGCTTTTAAATTATATTTCATTTTTTTTCCACCTGTCCCCATAGCCAAGGGGCACTGACTGCTGGGGTAGAGAACTGGCTTAAAAAGAAAACAGAAGGTTGGGAAAAAAAAATTGTTTCTAAGAGGGAAAATGATGTTTTCATGTTGGCATGTTAATACCCAACGCGGGGAGGGGGAAAGCATGCTTGTTTCTTTTAAACTTTAAAATGTTCCCAGATGCAAGAGCTGCATAACTGTGATGACAACAACAACGGTAATGCTACTTCATTATCCCCATTTTGCAGATGGGGAAACTCAGGCACAGAGCCGGGGGGGGGGGGGTGAGTTACCCAAGGTCAGTAGCAGAGCTGAGAACAGAACCCAGGAGTCCTGACTCCCAGTTTGGAAGTTTTGCAACTGAAAGTGAAACTGACTGGAGAGGGAAGGTGAAGTCAACCAGTGCCACATCAAGAAAACATACTGCATCAATTCCAGGAAGGGAAACAAGGCCTAGTGTATAACAAGGAGTATGTGATGAGCCAATGAACACATCCATGCGCACGCACACACACAGATTCATCTGGCAGGAACACGGTCTTCATTTTTAAAACCATAGCCTGGGATGCTGCTGGTAACCAAAAGGGATTCAAAGAGATTACTCTTTTTTTTCTGCCTCAACAATGCCCCCTGCTATTTACAGACAAATGTGGCCTTGCATATCCTGTTCAGGGTCTTTATCCTGCATTTTGCTTGTATGTCAATGGAGCTCTAATGATGTCCATGTCAAATTCCTTTTTTTTTCCTGATTTTTTTGGAGCTGGTTGAGCAAAAAAAATTTTTTTTGACCAGAAGCAACCCGTTTTGGTTTTGAGCGTTTTTTACGCTTTTAGAATTGGGTATTTCGGTGAAACTGCCCCATTTTGGCAGCAGTGAATCTGTCTTTTTCATCAACAAGAAATCTCTGCCAACACTTTTCACTCAACTTTGCTGTGAATCTTGGATTTCAAATTAGTATAATGAGACACCTCTAGGCTGGTTTCTGAATATCAGACTTGCGGCTGTAAGACAGGGGTCTCCAAACTTTTTAACCATGCCCCCCTTACTCTTATCCACACACTGCCCCACCCCTCACTCGGGGCTGGGAGTGGGGCCATGGCCTGCTGGCCCAGGCCCAACTATGCCCTTCCTAAATGTTCCTGGGAATGGCCCACAGTTTGGGAACCTCTGCTATTACTTCTAACTAGCTACTGCTAAGTAAAAGATGCGGCCCATCAACTCAGTACATCTCCTGACTCAAATCTCTGTTTGCTTGGCCACCTGAGGGAGACGAAGCAACAGGGAGTTAGACTGGGTCTGCCTGTAGGCCACTTAGGAGTTTCTGCACCAGCATTTTACACTGGATCGGTGAAGGGAGGAGAAAAAAAAAAAAATCCAGTGTAGATGCATGGTGAAAAGACATCACAGCCATGAAGGGGCGTTCTGTCTCCCCACCACCTTTTTAAAAGCTCCCATTCAGAGCAGCACATTCTGAACACCCATCCTTACTCTATCCTATGCAGATTCTCACACCACCCTCCTCACCCCAGCACACTAATGCATTGAAGTCAATGGGACACTAGAACTTACTAAAGTCAAAAGCCCATTTTGACTCAAGAGGAACTTAAACTGTTGCCTAAAATTAAGCACCCACTTACAGGCTGCCGTGAACAGAGGCTGTCTGGAAATCAGGGCCTTAAATTGGGATTCTTTTTACGCTCCTGGAAAGCCATATGGTCGCACTTGGTGTGAAGGCTCCACCCCCAGGCGGTTTGCACAGGGTTAATAAATGGTTAACGGCTGCTTGTATAAAGGGGAGTCAGTTATAAGAGAGAGTTTCAAGCCCAGGGTTAACAGGAAACTTAGACCCAGCTCCTTTCTTTGACACGCTTGTGACATTGGTCCATCATGTATCAACCCTTTGCAAACCATGTATAAGCAGAACCTTCCTACAAAGGGTAATCAATTATTTAGATAGATATATTTAAAGATATAGATCATTAAAAGCACAGATCCTGCCCAACATGAAGGGAGGGAGGGTGAATTTCCCCATTCAACTCGTGAGATGGCAAAAGAAAACGTCTGCCCAGCGAAGAATAGCATGGGTTCAAAACTGCCCGAGCCACCCAGGCCTTTCTCGTTACCCACAACACTTTGGGAACCAAGGAGGGTTTTGCTTTTAAAGAGACGGTGCAACTTTTTTTTTTCCCCTGGCAAACCGAAAAACAAAAAATTAAAATCAAATAGAAGTGGGACGCTAAAAATAATCAAATGAAGAAATTAAAATAAAATAACTCAGTGAATGGGAAGGATTAAAGGTGGGAGCGGTGTTTACTGGAGGCCCTCGGCTGAGGTCCCTGCATCCCCGTCATGGCTGCCTGTCTCAAAGTTGTGCTCCACTCCCATGATGTCCGGCTCCATCTTCCCAGTGTCATTGATGAACGTCGTGTAGGTGTCACCTTCTGCCATCAGTAGCTTGAGCTTGGGAATCCAGCTCTTTCGGACTACACGTCTGGCGTTTGTGCACATGTCAGCTGCAATGGCGTTCATCTCACTCTCTTTGAAGTTAGGGGCGAAATTCTGGCAGTAGACTGAGGAGCAGGGCAGAAAGAGACCCTTATTAGTCCGGCAACCCCACTAACATCCCCTTTTTAATAAGACAACTTCCCTTGTCAGTGCTCTGCTAGACTGACCCTCCCTGTGCCAGATCCACATGACAGAAGATCTTTACAACCCAAGCTTAGGAGCCCAGCACAGTTCCAGGATGGGAAAGCAAAATTGGGCAAAACATTTTTTTTCTGCTCCCCGTGGAAAATGCAAGTTCATTGACACCAACCATGTTTTGCAAATTCACGCTTGTTTATCTTAATTGTTCACTGAGGGTAAAGGTCAAAAAAAAATTCTTAAAAAAAAAAAAAAATTGATTTTTCAGCCTGAAACGACTTTTCATTCCAATGTCTCCTCCAACATTCAGAAAGAATTTCAGAATGGCCAAAGAAAACATTCTGATTTCGACAAAACAAAAAGTTTCCTTCCACCCAAAATGACTGTTTTCCAATCTTTTTATTTACCAACAATTTCTGAAGTTTTCATTTTCGTTTCAACCTGAAACCAAATTGTTTGGTTCAACCCACACTACTTTTTGTTTATTTTTACTTTTTGACTCACCAAAATATTTTGAAAATCCCCTCACCCCACTCCACCCCTCTTCTAAACTGCCAACAAGACAAAAACTGCTCTTCACCCAGTGTTAATGGCCAGCTATCAAAACCCCATTGACAACAAACAAACCCTGTTTTCCAGAGTGATTAAAACAGACTAAGAATTACTGAGATTAGATCTGGGGTAAAAACGGTGGGAATTAATTATCTTCAAAGTGTCTGATGAAGTGGGATTATTTTCCCATGAAAGCTCATCAAGAAATAAATTTGTTAGTCTTTAAATGCCACAGGACTCCTTGTTTGCTTTAAAAACAAATATGCTTTTTGGCTTGCGCCTACAATTTTTTTTACTTTCTCTGCAGCCTATGGCTAGCAGGGGACATCATCTTGGTGATGGGAAATACTCATGTCTTTAGACTCCCATTCTTCACCCCCTCCTCCCCACATGCTGATGTTCTGTTATGGTGCCAAAGAGCCTGGTTCTTTAGCTCTGTCTGAAGTGGCTCATTGCTTTTCACTCTGGAGGTCTCTGGTTCAATCCTCTGGTGCAATCTGCAGCCACCCACATCCTAAAAGCAGGAGCAGAGATTAAGGAAGGGGGACTAAAGCAGGGGTCTCAAACTCAAATCACCACAAGGGCCACATGAGGAATAGTATGTTAGCCCGAGGGCCACACCACTGAAACCTTTTCATACAATGATATTGCAAATATTAGTAACAATAGCATCATTGCAGGCCCCAGGAAATAGTTTTAGTGGCTGTGTGTTTGAGATCCCTGGACTAAAGACTATGTCACAGGGCAAGCTGGCCCTTTCAAGGGGAAGTGGAGCCAGAATAAGCCTGCTCCACCCCCACCTGGAAAGTGCAAGGGCCCTGCCATGTGTGGAGCCTGTGACTCGGAAACAGAACACACCCCCACTGAATTTCAGAAGCAGACTAAAACAAACAAGGAGTCCTGTGGCACTTAAAAGACTAACATTTATTTTTTGCATGAGCTTCCATGAGAGAAAATCCCATGTTGTCAGATGCTTTCTCCTGGGGGAATTCAGATCCAGATCCTAGTTTTGCACCTGGTCTGATCCCACCCTGGTGATCCTGGCAGCACAGACTGGTTCAGTGCCAGCTGGGTCTCTAGCTGCTCCAGTCCACCCTTCCAGGCTGCTGGGGTAGAGATCCTTGCCAGGGTACAGGCTAGGGTCTTTTTAATGCAAGGTGTTGCAAAGGGCATGAAGATTCATGGTAAGGATGCACCAGGCATTCGGTCAAGCCCCATGGTGCTACGGAGACTTCCAGCAGATGAGACACTAGGTCTCTGACCCTGGCCACCTCCCTTGCCCACAAGGATGCAGCCATGTGGGACTCAGCCCCAGTCTCTGCCCCACAGACTCACACTTCACGGCATGCAGCACCCTGCTGTCCAGCGGCTTCCGGCTGGGGTCGTTGGTGGATGAGCGGATGCCAGTGCCACAGCTGTTTGCCAGGGTGTTCCTGGAGAGGGGAAAGAACAGACTGAGAATTTAAAAACCCCTCGCCACTGCCCTGCTCTGGTCCCTGGCCCCTGTTCCAATGTGGGCAAAGAACCGAGGAGTCTTGACTCCCAGCCCCACCAGACCCTCCCATCCCTTTCCACAACCAGGAGGGGAAACACCCCCCCCCAAAGTTTTAATTCTTTGTGCCTTGACCACTAGACCCCACTCCCTTCCCAGAGCTGGAAACACAGCCCAGGACTGTAAGGGGGCCAGAAGCACCTGCCAGGACAGGGAAGGGGTCAGGCTGAGCAAGGCAACCCCACCCCCAGAATTCAGAAAGCCAAAATTCACCGGTCAAAGAAGGACGCCAGGAGCCGCCTCAGCAGCACTTTATGTCGTGTCCCTGCGCTGACGTGGCAGTTCATCAGCTGTGCCCGGGAAATGTACACGTTCGTACCTAGGTGGTGGAGAAGAAAATTTTTGAGGCTCAACCCTTTGATGGCCCCCCCCGGGGATGCTGCAAGAGACAGCCTCCATTCCCGCCTCAGTGCCAAATGGACCCAGCAGAACAAAGCTGGGCAGAACTTGCTGCGGGTGGAAGCCTCAATCCCCGACCTGGCAGAGATAAAACATGGTTTCTGCTTGGCAACAAAGACCTTGGCTTTGGAGAACATGGGGAGGGGGGGCTAGTCTGTGATGCTGCATATGCTGGGACAAAGGAGGTTATTGAGGATTGGAGTCCACTGTTGGGCTGAGCACCCAATGGCCGAATTTAGGGTCCCTTGCTCCGCCACACATCCCTTAGACTCTCCCACACTCTGACTATGATTGGGGTCCCCTCCTGTACCAGGTGACACACAAACGCCTCCCTCCAGCCAAGAGTGGGCTCCCTTGCTTTGCTGGACACCTCACAGACCACTGCCCCCAACCCAGCCAAAGCTCCCCCAGCCAAAAGCCGGCTTCCCTGCTATGCCAGAAACCTCTCAGGCACCCCCGCGCCAAGACTGGGGTCCCCCACCTTTCAGGCCACTGCACAGAGGCCCCCTGACTGAGACTGGAGTCCACTGTCATGAGTCCCCATCAGCCCAGGCCTGGCACAGACCCAGGCTGGGCTGGGAAACTGAGGCTCAAGGGTGGGGAGGAGGAAGAGGACTTGCCCAAAGTACCTCAGAATGGCAGTGACAGAGCTGGGATCAGTGCCCTGGTCTCCTGAGTACCCGCCCATTGGCCTTCACTGCCTATCCTATCACTGGCTCTCGTTTGCCAACACACGGGAGCATGTGCTTGACTCCTAGGAGGACAGAACCCTAAAATACGGGTAGTGCATTAACACTCTACAATGTAATCAACCCCCTGCCTCCCACCCCAGGCTGGTGCCACCAGTTCTCCCCCAGCCTCCTTCACCTGCCCCCCATACCTGTCACGAGTTCCAACTTCTCAGATGGGTCGCCCTCATCGTACAGCTTGGGGTGACACCGGTTCCCAATCTGGTTGATGAGCTCGGCCGGCAGCGACGCCAGGTCCTGTCGCACCCGTATCCGGTTGCGAGACTCAGAGGCCACCTGGTCGGGCAGGGCTTCCACCTTCTCCGCGGCGGCTGCTGCTGGGGTGGAGGAGAGGTAAGAGTGAACAGATGGAGCGGAGACCAAGGCCTCAACATTCAGTCAAGTGGGGCAGGGAGTATGGACACCTGGGGTCTCTCTCTGGCTCTGAGAGGGGAATGGGGTGTAGTGGTTAGACACAGCTGTGATGCTGGGAGGCAGGACTTCTTGGCAGAGCCCTGCACGGATACAAATACGTGGATCTGTATCCGACCTGCATCTGCAAGAAATGGTCTGCGGATATCTGTGTTGTATCCATGGATGCAGATATAATGGGGATATTTGCGGATATCCGCATATTTGCAGGGCTCTAGCTCTGGGCAGATAAAAATATGTGGATCCGTATCCACAAGAAATAGTCCATGGATATCCGTGTTGTATCCATGGATGCAGATACAATGCGGATATCAGCAGCTTTGCAGGCCTCTACTTCTTGGTTCTACTTTCAAGTTTGCTATAGCGACTAGGACCTGGGATTCCTCCCACACAGAGGGGACATCATCATGCGCTGAGTCAATCAAATCATAGGGCTGGAAGGGATCTTGTGAGATCATTGAGTCCAACCCCCTGGGAATTGAACCCAGGACCATCTGCATGTTAAGCAGAGGTGCTAGCCGCTACACTATTTGCAGGGCTTGTTGGAGTGCAAGAGGTCTGGGTGTCCAGCTGGAGAACAGAGAAATCTCCCCAATTACCAACAGACTGGGCAATGGTCTGACTCTACTGCCCTCCCCTCCCATGGGAATTTATCCTTGGGTAAACACCCCCTCGCTACCCACGAGGGCGACCCTCCAGAACAGGGCTTACAAACCCCAGGAATCAGCTACTGTGGCACCTAGTCCCACCGAGGAACTATGGTGGTGGAGCACTCCCTGGCACGTAAAAATACAGCCTCTGGCACCTGCAGGGGTGCTCAGGGGATCTGGCACTGGGGAGGGGCTCAGCAGTTTTGTGGTGGTGGGGGTGTCCCAGCTAGGCTCCTCACTTTGAAACTGGGAGCCTAACTGGGAGGCAATTTTGTCAAGCCCTGCTCCAGAAAGATCCTCAGCCTCACTGCTGAGCCCTGCTTTGATAGCAACCTGGGCACCTGGCCTGCTGGGTAATGGGCTGAGACACCACAAAACACAGAGCACAGAGGCTGAACTTTCACCCAGTGTGAAGCCCAAAACAGCTCTGCAGCAGGAGGAGCTGGAGACACACCAGGAAAACCAGCATCTCCACACCTCACCCATGTAGCTGATTTAAGCTCTCTACATGCAGACGGTGCTATTCACATCCTTGGCTTACCCCCACCTTCGGGGCATCTGGGTGCCTCACAATCTTTAATCCATTTCTCCTCCCCACACACCTGGAAGACAGGGCGGGGCCACTATCTCAACTGTACAGATGGGAAACTGAGGCACAGACAAAGCTGCGTACCCACTGTCACAGTGGAAACTGTTGGAGGTCCAATGCAATTTGAGCTGCTTCACCAGTGTTTTGGGGCCTAGCACAGTTCAAGTCACTTGCTTGACCATTCCAGCTCAGCAACCCAACATCCTCTGGCTGGCAGAAACTACTAGGAATACTGAGTAACCTTGCAGATTGTCTCAGTTTCTGCATTCCACAGGACACAAGAAGGCAAAATACATAACATGCATGCCTGCAGCTGCACATAGATAACGGTGATGGGAAAAACAAGTTATCCTTGAATGTCTAGGGTACATTTTTCCTCTGCCAAGGGGCGTATTTCTCTTACCGCCTTCCTATCACCAGATGTGGTTTTGGTGACCCCAATTTTCATGGTGAGAACAGACTGTCGTTAAGGGTGAGAACTCAACAGAGGATAAAATATAGAATATTAGTGAGAGAGAGAGAAAATATATAATTTATGGGTAGGAAATTAGGCATAGGGAAATAGAAAAAGTATAAACTCAGACAAAAAGGAACCCTCTATCAACACCTCATTCTGCAAGAGGTGCTGCTGGTTGGACCAAAGGACTCACTGACTCCCAGGAGGAGCCCTTGCACTTTAAACCCTGCTGATCTACAGACCAGACACACGGGGTCTCACTGATCACTAAGCATCCAGCATCACCAGAAATTGGTGGCAGGGCTGGAAGTTGAACCCAGGTCTCCACATCATGGGGTAACACCCTAACCACTCTGCCACACTCCCTCCGTTGAGCTCACTGTGCAAATTTCAGGCCAGCCTCTCCGGAGTGCACGCCTGACTTCACCACTCAAAGAAAACACATGGCTGCTGTCCTTGCCCACCCACGACCTCACGCTCAGCAGCAGTGCAGAAGCTCTGCCCCTTCTCCCAGCCCCTTCCCCTAGGGAGAGCAAGGCGGTATGAGCTCCACCCGATCCCGAGTTGCTCCAAGAGCATTACAGCTTCTCCCCTATGCCACACCCCAAGGGGGCAGAGCTTCACCCTTTCCCAAACCCCACCCTCAAGGGGGCAGAGCATTAAAGGCCCCTAGCCCTGGCCAGTCTCACCTGTCTGCCCTACATTCATCATGCTGTACATTGTGTACATGTTGCAAATCTGCCGGTATTGCTCGTCGGAGCCTTCCTCTGCTGCGTCCTCCTCCTCATCCTCCTCATTGTGATAGGAGCTCGGGCTGTCACTCGTGTAGGCACTGGAAGTGCCTGGGCTGGTTTGGTCGGACGTGCTGGGCCCACTAACCACACCCGACCCTCCTCCTCCTCCTCCTTGCGCCCCTTGCTGCGGCTGCGGCTGGGGCGGCTGTTGCTGCTGCTGCTGCCGGTTGCCTCCTAGGTCCTGCGTGGAGAACTTGGCCATTTTGCGGCTGCCGTTGTTTCCTCCTCCCCCACCTCCGCCTCCCTCCTTCTGGCCACTGTCCCAGAGCCGCTTGACCACGAAAGTGCACTGGACAGAGTCTGACTCCTGTTGCTCTGTCTTGACCCGGGACACCAAGGGCAAGGGGGTGTTACAAGAGGGCCAGGTGGAGGTCTGAGCCACAGGGCTCTGGGGCTCGGAGGAAGGGGCCTCTTCAGCATGGAGGCCCTGGGAGTCGCAGCTGGGGGAGCTGACCTTCAAGAAGAACTCAGTCCCTTTCTCCATGATCTCCTGGATCTGGAGGAAACCGGCCGTGTACATCAGCAGGAACTGGTCTCCCACATTCATGCTCAGCCGTCCTGTGTAGCAAAAGCTCAGGATCTGCTGGAAGGACTGGGGCTGTACGGCCGCTGGCAGCTCCACCACCGCACTCTTGCTGTTGTTGAAAAGGTCCCGGAAGTAGGAGCTGCTGGCCGCCAGGACAGCCCGATGAGCCTTGAAGGCATGGCCCTTCACCACCACTGAGACGTCACAGTACAGCCCCTGCAAGCGCTGCTCGTTCAAGCACTCCAGGATGCTGTTTCCAAAGTTGGGGATCTCCATTTGCAGCGTCTGAGCCATGGTCGCCTGCTCCTGGCTGGGGGCAGGGGTGGGGAGGCGCCAGGGGGTCTGCTGGAGACAGGGAGGAGGGGACAGATGTGGGGGAGAGAAGAAGGGGAGAGGTAGAGATGGAGGAACATGTGCACCATGAGGGCAGGACAGATGGGTGGACCCACATGAGGAGGACAGGATGGATGGGATGGACCAGGATGCACCAGAATGGATACATAAATTAGATGCATAATGACGGACAGATAGGTACGGACAACACCAGATGGACAGCCAGCCGGCCAGGTAGGTGGATAGGCAGAGAGAGGTACAAAAGGAGACAAGGGATAAGACAAGGGGAGTGTTAAGGGAGAATGACAGAGAAGTGTAAAGAGGGGAAGAGAAACAGAGGTGGGGCCACGAGCATAGGCACAGAGGAGGAGTGGGATAAGAAGATAACGGGTGGAGAAACAAAAAGGAAAGTGCATTAGTTATTTTCCCAGCCTGGGCGGAGCCACCCCAAGACCTTGGTTCTGTCACCTACACCTCCATTAGGATCTTTAGGGCGTCCCAGCTTGGGGCCCACATTGTAATGAGTAATGACACCCCAGCTGGGACCAGTGGAAATAACTTAACCCTACACTCCTGGATCACAAAGCAAAGTCCATTTGCTCAAAGGCAAGAGTCAGCTAATAAAACTCTCTGCTCTACAGTAGGACACTTCCGTTGACCACGAGGCTAGAAGGGACTCCGGGGATCAACTCTGGCCCTAATCCTCCTGCATTGCCCAGGCCAGAGGACTGCCCCAAAGTAACTCAGAAAGCAAAGCTTTCAGAAAAATATCCAATCTTGACGTCCCAAGCCCCCACCCACAATCCTTGGAAAATTGTTCTGACAGGGACACTCGCCATGACAAATTCACACATTGTTTCCCATCTCAGTTTGCCGAGCTTCAACTCCGTGCCTTAGGATCATGTCAGACCTTCCTCTGCTTAGATGGAAGAGCCCATTAATAAATACGTGTTCCCCACACAAGTACCCGGACTGTGATCAATCTGCCCCATAACCCTCTCTTTGATAGGTTCGGAACTCAGTCTATTGAGCTTCTCTCTATGAGGCAGGTTTCCTAACCCTTCAATCCTTCCTGCGACTTTTCTCTGACTCCTCTGCAATTTATCACCACCCTTCATGAACTGGGGGGCACCAAACCAGATGCAGCAGCAGCCACGCCAGCACCAAACACAGAGTAAAATAATTCTGCTTCTCCTATATGAGATTTGCCTGTTTATATGGCCCAGGATCTCACCAGCTCTTTTGGCCACCACAACACAGCAGGGGCAGATTCTCCAGCACACCTCCCAAATCTTTTCCTAAGTCCTTGCTCCCAGAAGTGTGCATCCCCTTCCGCCCCCATACACATATCCTGGAATTATGATCAACATTCTTTGTTCCCTAGATGGATACAATTCTAGCTAGCTAAAATAACACATTGTTTGCCTGCACCCAGGACACCAAACTATCCTCCTGCTAGGTCTCAGCAACCTGTCATCTTTGTTAATTACCATGTCTCCAGTTTGTGACAACTGCAAACTCCCTTGCCCACTCGTCCCTGACCCTCTCAAACCACAATGGATTTATCGGCATAACCTGCTGCAAGGTAAGGCAGTGCTACTGCCCCCATTTTACAGATGGGGAAACTGAGGCACAAAGCAGCCCAGGGAATCTATAGCAGAACAGGGCACTGAATCTAGATCTCCTAAGTGCCAGGTGAAGGCCCTAACCACAGGGAAATCTGGATGTCTAACAGCCTCCCCACCCCTCTGACCCAGAACACAGGAACGGCCCAAGGGATCAAAGCTCCTGTCCATCTAGTCCAGCAACCTGTCTCTGACCAACCCAGTCCAAAGACTGGCCTGAAGCCTGCGGTGTTACCTTGCTTCCAACTTTTGCTAGCTGTAACTGATACAACCAGGGACATCCGACATCCACGTAAATGCATGAGTGGGTATCGTCAGCCATGGCTCTCCAACCTGGGGGCCGCGTGAGCCTTTACTACCTCTGCTAAAAGACCTGCCTCTGTCAGCCAAGGTTGGTCCAGGCTTATCAATCTCCTTGGGGACCAGTCACCACGCGGTGGGGCAGAGCACCAAACCTAGTGGGTGTGGCTCACACAACCAATCTTGCCATGTTTTTGGCCTCAATGCTATGCCGTAGCAGTGAGTTCCATCAGCTAACCATGTTTTTTGCACGGACAAGTATTTACTTTGATTTCTGGTTTTTAAGAGCTGTAAAGTGACAGCACGTGTGTGCATACAAGCTAGTCACCAGAAGCACTTGCTAACAAGACAGAAGAGAGCCATCATCTCCGAGACTTCTCCAGCCTATCAAATTGCTGTGGAACGAAGCAGGGGGGAAGGTTAATTTCTACTTGATTAGCAGAGCAATTTTCTATCCTTTTTCTCTTAAGCTAATTGATTTAAAAAAAAATCCCAAGAGAAACTGAGAGTCTGTGCATGACTCTGACTTTTTGTGACACTTGCAGGACCCCCCAGCCTCAGAGCCAGCACCCCCAGTGAGAAAAAGAGGCCATGACCCACTTCCTGGCCCCAAGGTAGCTAGTCCCCTAAACAGGGCCAGATCAGATTCAACGCCCCCTGGAGGGAAAAGGCCCTATACTCCTTCCACTAACCAAACAGAGCGTTGCACTTCCTTCATAGGCGTGGGGGCAGCCAAAATGCTGGGAGCACCATTTTATGCTGTGGCAGACACGAAACCAGGAGACAAAAAAACAAAGCGAGATCGGGTGAGTTAACACTGGCTGAAATAGCCATGCAGGGATGCAAAGCAGTAGCAGGGAAAGGTAACCAAGTGAACAGAGTATTGACTTATCAGTCACGTGGTACTCTGCTCTGCAAAGATGGGGCAGCTGGGAGCCAGGGACACCTCCCTACCCTGTGGGCAGGAAGGCAGGTCCCTATAGCTTTGTTTTCTCATCAGTCCAAGCTCTGAGGAGCCTGTTTTCCTTCCAGCTCTCACTCACACTCCAGCCCTAGATTTAGTCTTTTAAAGAGAGCGCAGCCACCATGTATATTCCTAGCTCTGCCTTAGGGTTAATATAGCCAGGGGCATGGGGTGTCTCACCCCAATTTTACACAGGTGGGAGGCCAAGGTTTAGGCAGGAGAAGGGATACGCCTCATGTTGCAGAGGTAATCAGCAGTGTTGCGGAGAGAACCCAGGATTCCTGGCATTGTTCCCCGCTTGACCACTGCCCTCGTATAGCTGAGGAAAGAACCCAGGAGTCCTGGCATCCACCTCCCCATTCTAACCACCAGACACCACTACTGTCTTAGAGCTGGGGAAAGAACTCAGGAGTCCTGGCTTCCCGCTCCTCCTCTGCCCTTCAAAGAGAACAGACCCCCTCACCATCTGCCACCCAAGCCGTGTTCCCCAGTTTCTTGTTCCCATCATTTAAAGTTTATTTCTCTCTGCTCTTTTTTAAAAGCCCTTGAAATGCTGGGATGATCAAGTCTCTTCTTTTTATCTGGGCAGAACAGGAGTTGGTGCTTGCCAAGAAGCCTCAGTGCAAGGGAGAAGCAAGGTGCTGAATCTTTTAACAGAGAGCGTTTTTCTCCTAGCTGTTTGGAAGGTGTGGGCTACATAGGCCTTAGATGGCCAGGCTTCCATTTGGTCAGCAATGTGACAGCACTTTGTAATAAATACACAATAACAGTCACTAGCTAATGTCTAGTGCTTTCCAATAATGGATCTCAGAGTCATTGCTGTCACCCTCATTTTAAAAGTGGGGAAACTGAGGCACAGAGTGGCAAAGTGTCTTGCCCAATGTCACCCAGCAGGCCAGAGGCACGGCCAAGAATAATACCTATGACTCCTGAGTCCATTAGGCCACTCTGCCTCCCAAGGAGGCACGCTACTCAAGGTGTTGTACAAACACAGAATAAGAGAACAGCTCCTCCTTCAAGGAGCTTACGTTCCATCACAAACTTACTATTACTCTGGTCGTTCCAGGAACCACAGGAGCCGAATTCCTAATGCAAACCTTTCAGGGCACAGGTAGGATCATTAAATAAAATAAGGGCAACTTTTCCTTCCCTTTATTCTGCAGGCCACATATAAAGAGCCCTTCTAAAAAAGAGGAAGAGAAAGTAAGGTCTTGTGGTTAAGATAATGGACTGGGATCCGGTGCCTGGCTGAATTCCTGGAATCGCTCAGGCCTTGTCTACTTAGAAAAACTGAACTGGTTTAACTAAGCTTTTTTGTAAAAGATCCAGGCAACCCCTGCCTGGCCAATCTGATTTTGGGAATTCACTTAGTGTAGTCCATTCAATCCTGCTGACCACAGCCACCGAGGAAGGAAACAGGCTGAGAACGGACAACTCATTCCACCAAAGGGGCCACCCGACAGATCAGGGTGGCATTTAGCCCTTCCCAGTGCAGAGAAGACTAATACCGCCATCCCTTCTGCTGTTCCAAGGTCTCTCTCCACCCACCACTGCACGCTCACCACCTGGCGCTGACACCTGATACCACCTGCGGTTCCCAAATCGCAAGAGGAAGGGGTAGGGTAACCTTAGATCAGAGGCAACTTTTCATGTCAAACTCAGGAACACCAACAGATGGGCTGGGGGAGCAGAGACAGAGGCTCCCTTGAGAAAATGTCCCAGCACTTGTTTCTGATTTGCATTGGAGGCCCTGACACACCCAGCACTGCACAAAACCTGGCCCTGACCCAAAGATCTTTTTGTCTCGATACACTAAACCTAGATACTATGGATCTCTGACTCTCCCCAGTGGGGGCTCTCCTCCATCCACCCCTCCTCAAGTGAAGAGAACCCCTTGGTGGGCAGTACCCCATGCCCATGGATTCCTGGGGAAACCGAGGCACAGGAGGAGCTTTGCCCACAGCCACAGAGGGCACACACCCTAAGTTTCATCCCCGCACAGTGGTCTTTGTCATGAGGCTGCCTTGGGAACGTGAATGATGATGTTGCGTTTTTAAAGTCCCAGCAGCCACTCTTTTCGCCTGTGATCCACCAGAGAAACCGACTGACGTGACCTATTTGCAAGCTAAAGAGTGGAAGGCTGCTGATGAGCTGGCTTTCCCAGCAGTTGGCGTGTATCAGAACAAGACACTATTAGGTTGAAGCATTTAACAAAACCTTGGATCCTTCAGAAAAGGAAAGCTGTCTAAAGGAGCAGCAGGGTCCAGCTGGGTTTCAGGACAGCGGGGTTCTGTTCTCCACCACACACCTGTAGTCCAGCCTGGAGTAAGTCACCCTCTGGCCTCAGTTTCCCTTCCACTGCTTGTTCGTTTAGACTCAGCCTGTTGGGGTAGTGACTCTCTTATAAGTTACTGTGCAGTGCCTGGCTAACAGGAGTCTAATCTCAGCGCAGGTCACTGCGTGCTACACTAATGCCTAATAACATTAACGAGGGTCAAATGCTGCATTCCTGGTGTCAATGGTGCAGGTTAAAGGTGTAAGGAAGGGCCATTTTTTACACCACCCTCACCGTTATTTCTTAGGTGTGTTATGCAGCTCCAGTCACACAATCATAGAAATGGGGGCTGGAAGGGACCCCAGCACCCAACACTGAGGCAGCTCTGAGTAAACCTAGAGACCATTCCCAACAGTAGTTCATTCAACTGGATCTTAAAAACCTCCACTGAGGGTGGTTCCACAACCTCCCTTGGAAGCCTCAACTTTCCTCTGAGTTAGACAGGCTCTCCTAGTTACCTAACCTAAATCTCCCTTGTTGCAGATTGAGCCCTTTGCTTCTTGCCCCACCTCCAGTGGCCATGGAGATCAATGGACCCACAGCAGGCCTTGACAAATTTATGTTTCCGATCGCCATGGCTACCAGTTTTAGTAGCATGTCCCCTAGCTCCTCTGCAGAAATGTAATGGAGCAGCACCCTCTAGAGACCAAAAGTAAAATTGCTGGCACCTAGCTTTGAGCCAATTTTGTCCACCCCGATCCACATCCTTCTTCTAACAGCCCCTCACGTATCCAAAGACTCATCAGATCCCCATTGGTCAGATTTTCTAAAACTTTGATCATATTGCTCTCTTCTGGCTTCTCCAATTCATCCCCCTCTTTCCTAAAGCCTGATACCAAGATCTAGCTACTTCCCATGTCTTACACGCACCCCAGCACGTAAGATATGGGAGGTAACTAGGTCTAGGGGGTCACCTGTTAGGAAAGAGATTTAGGAATGAGATTAGTTTTTTTCCCCACAACTTGCACCACACTGTCATAGGCCAGGATCCCAATATGTTGGACGTCATATGTCAGTGTTTGTCAAAGTTCGGGTCGTGACTCAATACTGGGTTGCAGACCCACAGGCATTGGGTCACTAGCAGGGGAGACGTGGGGGAAGGGTGTGGGAGGGAGGTGGCTGTTTCTTCCTGAACTGCATGCAGCCTGTTGTAACATAGTATCAGCCTTCAGTAGAGAGCATTGAGACAAATGTGAGTCTTTAGGATTAACAATGAGGTGCTAATTGTTGTGCAAACAACCTCCATGCCTCCTCTCCGAGTGAGTGTCTCTTTGGGCATGAAAAGGACTGAGCAGACCCAATGAAGGAAAGAAAAAACTTTGAACACTCCCTTATTCCACCATTTCTGGGAATTGCAGTTATTTTTTAAATTAGACTTGCCTCTTTTTTCAGTGGGTTGAGAATTCCCCTGCTTGCAACAAAAGGTATAACTTGTAGATTTTAATAAAAACTCTTTCCAGAGATCTTTTGACTGATAATTGAAAAGAGAGAAGAAAAGCAAACTGTTCTAGTAGGAGCCTGTGTTAGAAAGTATAGTATTTTTTTCTTCTACAGATAGAAAGCCTAAGTAACAAAATAAAAATCCAACTCAGGGATGGATCTCCCAGAAGGAGAATTTGCAACGAGGTCCCAAGCTGAAGGGGAGTGGATACTCCTGTTGTGTTGCTGCCTTGTGCACAGACAGTGACAGGGATCACCAGACCAAGCAGAGAGGGCCAGCACCCCTTCAGTCACAATATTGTGGACAATTGTGTGTTCATGGAAACTCATGCAGACTCAGACTTAGATGAAGAGGAGAAGTGAAAGTGGAACCCAGAGGGGCTGCTTCAGTTCCTGGGATTTGGCAGTGGAGAAGGAAGCAGGACCTGGAGGGACCTGGACAGGCTCAGCAGCAGACAGGATCTTCCAGGACCTTTCTTTCCAGCCTGGCAATGTCTCTCTTCTCCTTCCCATCTCACCACTTCCACCTCATTTCTCCACCCGATCCCCTGCATCTGCAAGGAGCTCCCCCCCACACACTCCAGGCTACTACATGTGATTTTAGAGACAACATACTTCCTGATTTGAGACAGGAGTATGGCATGTGGGATCACTCTCTGCATGTTCCATGGAGGTGATCTCAAATTAGATGTGTAGATTTCAGAGATGCAAAGAAGCCTCAAGAGAAAGGATGAAAGCCATAAGGGAATAGGGGGCCCCCCCCGCCCAGCAATGGTCACTGTTCAATTTTCTGGCAGAAGCCACTTTTTTTCAGCGGAGCATCACCGCCTGGCAGAGGGGTCCAGAGCTGTGTCGCAACAAAAAAAGTTTGACAACAACTGACATGTTATTAAGTGCATTATGGTAGTACCTGTGAGGCCCAGAATCTCATTGTGCTAGGGGCTGTACAAGCAGACAACAAAATGGCAGCACCTGCCCTGAGGAGCCTCCACGCACTCCTTTATTTCTTTCTCTCAGCAGGGCATGGAGAAACTTCTTGACCAGTTTCACCTTCCAGGTCTCCTGAAATTAACCAAGTTTGTGATTCTCTCTCCCTTTTTTAAAGATTTCAATTAAAATTTGTTTTAAATTTTAAAGATTTTCTGCCCATAATAAGTTTTATAAATGAATCCAACACCTAAATTCTGGGACCTTTCCTGTATAAGCAATGGGCTCCTGGGCTGTACTTTAACAGAGCAGACTAAGGAGTGACTTGACTGCAGTTTAAGTACCTACATGGGGAACAAACCATTGATCACAGAAGGCTCTTCACTCTTGCAAAGATCTAACAAGGGCCAGTGGCTGGGACCTAAAGCTAAACAAATAAGACAAATTTTTAGCAGGGAGGATGATTATCCATAGGGAACTTACTAAAAAAAAAGGCTATGGGCTTTCCCTCACCAGCCATTTTTAAATCAAGTTGGGGTATTTTTTGAAGCAATTTGCTCTGCTTCAAACAGGAATTAATTCAGGGACATTCCACGGCCTCTAATTATTTAATGTAACCTCCTGTATCAAAGTGGTCTCTTCTGGCTTTATAATCTGTTAAGAAAACGTTCTTCAAAGCACCTGAGGAAGTGGGATTTTCCCCCACGAAAGGTCATGCGATAAATAAATTTGTTAGTCTTTAAGTGCCACAGGACTCCTTGGGTTTTTTTTCTGGTTAAGGAAATGGAATGACTCTAGCACTAAATTGACTCTCAATAATTAACACTTCATGCTCATTTTTTCCAAGGGTTTCAAATTACTGTGCCCATGATCATTAACTAGCTCCCACACACACCCCAGACTCCTCCTCCCAGGGACAAGCCAGTACCGTCCCATTTATGGATGGGGAAACTGAGGCACAAAAGGCAAGGCAACTTGCCAGAGGTCATCCAGCCAGTCAATGGCGGAGCTTGGAATCTAGGAGTGCTGGTTTCCAGCATCTTCCGCTCCCACCTCCGGACCAGTCTGAGCCAAAGCCAGGAAGTCCTGGTTTCCTTCCTCCTGTCCTAACCACTAGACCCTCCTTGCCACCCAAAGCTCTGAACGGAACCAAGGAGTCCGGATTTTCAGTCCTCCCACGTCACATTGATTTGTTAGTACCCCCACACTCGGGATCCACAGGAACTACAAAGTGGGGATGGTGCCAACCTCCTCACCAGCTAATTAGAACAGCTGCCCCGGTAGGAGATTTAGGAAGTTCGGTGGGTGTCAGGACTCCTGGATTCTCCTTCCAAATCTGCCAGGGACCTGTTCAGTGACCTCCGAGAAGCCCTTCCCCCTCTCTGATTTCATTTCTCTCCCCCCCCACCTATGCCTGCGCAGCACCTGGCACCAAGCCCCCCGCCGATCTTAGCAGGCAGGAGCTGTGCAGAATCCAGCACAGTAGGGGCCCCATTCTCAGCTGGGGGCAGGGCTGTGCAAGGCCCGGTGCAGTGGGGGCCACTGATCCCAGCTGGGACCTTTACAGGCTACTGAAGTACAAGTTACAATCATCCAGTGGAAGAAAAAATAGAATGGCTTTTTGGGGGGGCCTCAGATACAATACAGGGGTACATTGCAGAGTCGGTTTTATACAGGCCACAAGAATGAGTCCTGCCTTTAGCTTTCCATTTTCAGACCTACCCACACAGCCACCCACTGCTGCATAGTTAATATCAAGTATCCAACTCCGAGCCTGTCAGAGGAATAATTTGCCCGTCAGCTGGTAGGGGAACCCCCCCCCCACCAGCAAGTACTTACAGGTCAGCCTCCTTCACTGCCCTGGACCCAGAAAGCCGGGCACCCTGTGATTGTCACCCCCACAGCTCCCTTCAGACTTAAACTCAGATCTCCCCAGCAAGCACCGTGCACCTTGTCCGGTGCCTTCTGTCTGAGGATGTCAGTCACGCCACCCACCAGGCCAGAACCAGGACCGAGGAACCCTGACACCTAGCAGCCTCCGAAGGTTGTAACCACTACACTCCGCTACCCTCCCAGAGCTGGAAGTAAACCAAGAAGAGGCCTGACTCCCAGCCCCCTGCTTTGTCCACCAGCCTCTGCTTCACCCCAGCACTGGGAAGAGAATCCAGGCATCACAGTTCCCAGCACTGCACTCAAACCACTAGACCATACTGCCTGCCCAGCGCTGTGACACAGTTTAGCATTTCTAGTGTAGATTGGACACCCACGAGACGGTCATGGAGGCGGTCCTCAAATCTAGCTACTGTCTCAGCACTTGACAAGGAAGCAAGGCAGAGAGGCAGTGAGGCCGAGGAGGATCGGGCACTGAACTGGGACCAAGAGACTGGGGCTCCATTCCCAGCTTGGCCGCTGACCTGCTGGATGACTCTGGGCAACCCACTTCCCCACTCTGTGCCCCAGCTTCCCCCCCCACATTACATCTATTGAGATTGCTAGCTACACAGGGCAAAGACTTTCTCTCTCCCCCTGCAACTCCACAGCAGTCAATACAATCCATCTTTGGTGGCTACATGGCCTCCCATTAGCACCTCACAACCCTTCCTATATTGATCCTCGCCAAGCAAGCAAATGACCTGGGAATCTCACAGGGACTCAGCAGCAGAGCAGGGCATTGAATTTGGCTGTCCCACATCCTAGACAAGTAGTCTAACGTAGAAGTGGCTAGGGTCTGCATATCCCAGTGATTTTATATTTTCACACACACACACACACACACACACACACACACACACTCTGCTCACAACCACTCTGTTTCAGTTCAGCTGTCGTAGCTAACTGTTCGAACCAGGGCCATGGTCTATGAGACACTCACCACAGCCCATCACCCCCAGAAAAAGTCATCTGACAAGGCAGACCCAACAGGAATGAGCGTCAAGTTTTAAATAGCAGGATTTATGCCCAGAAATATGATGATCTTCCCTCCAAATATATATACAATTGCAACCCCAAAACTGGAACCCGAACCAAAATATATATGTTCCCAAAATAGAAACAGCAGGCCAAACAAAGCAATGCAATAAAATAATTCTGCTCTGAAAACTGCAACCTAAACAAATGGTATAAAAGTGAAACCCAACAATGCATTTACACACACCCGACTACCAAACTGCAACCCAAAGAGATGGAAAACTGTAAAACGGAAAACAAACAATGTGTGTGTTTGTTATATGTACACACCAGAAAACTGCAACCCAAACACACAGTAACAAAAAATAAGTTAAACACAGCTTGAATCAGATAGCTAAAATTGCTCCCCACCCCTTCCAAAAAAAAAAGCAGCCAATAAATACAGATTCAACAACATGCCACCAAAACAAATTATAAAGCTGGCTTGGTAAGGGGCAGAAATCCCTGCTCCACCATAAATTCAACCCACTTGGGGCTTCCTTGAGCTGCAAAAGTCACAAGCTTGTTTTTTCCAGGGAAAACTTCCTGGTTTTTGTGTGTGTGTTTTGTTTTTTTCCAGCAACAAGGCAGATCCCCCTTTTATCCCTCCCCTTTTGCAAAACAGCAACCAACTCCCAACACACATGGCAGGGAGAAGAGTGGTTTGCCCACACATACAACCTTTTGGCCTCGCTACCCCCAAACTCCCAAGGAGTTTAAGTTTACTTTAGGCTTCTGGCTTTCAGCCCTTCCCTTGTGGCTGGGTGTGCGGGAAGCAAGATAACAAAACAAAAGCCCATCAAGGCACCGGGTGGGCAAATAGGCTGGGAAGATCCCAACTACACCCAGAAAAGGATCCCCCATCCTGGGGGGCAACCCTCCACAAGAAGTACAATAGAAGATAGTTTCTCAGTGCAGAAAACCGATCCACTGAAAGATCTGATTCCTGCCCCTCCTCTCCTCTACCAAGAAGGCAGCGCATAGTGGGAGGCCTTGCCAGGGTTTTTGGGGGGAAGGGGAGTCTCTTTCCATAGAGTGGCAAGGAAGGGCCCCCCACGTGAAGACTGGGAGGATCTAGGAGAAGAGGGAGGAGCCAGGTAACAACCCATAGGGCAGAAAGTTTCCTCAAGGCACTGTGGGGTGGGTGAGCAGGGGCTCAGGTGGACGGCTCAGCCCAAGGAGGCCTCTTGGGGAGCTGGGGAGACAGCTCAGGCACCCCTCCCATCTATGGGAAGGGGGGGCAGGCTGCTTTAATGAGGGCAGAAGGCCTAGGCATAAAGAGAAGAAAGTTTCCCCTTCTTCACACATGGAGGGTGAAGTGGGGGAGCAGGTCCCCCAGGATCAGGGGTGCAATGGGGGGGCTGCAGCA
>ML682037.1:2150518-2199110 GCA_007922195.1 Podocnemis expansa
GGGGGGGCTGCAGCAGAGGGGGAGAGATCAGGTCCCCCAGGATCACAGGGGTTCAGTGGGGGTGTGAGCACGGGCTGCAGTGGGGCAGCAGAGCAGGTCCCCCCAGGATCAGGGGTGCAGTGGGGGGGCTGCAGCAGGGGGGCAGAGCAGGTCCCCCCATGACCAAGGGGTGCAGTGGGGTGGGGGCAAGTCCCCCCAGGATCGGGGGGTGCAGTGAGAGGCCAGATGGGGGGCGGAGCGGGGGGGGGCAGGGGCCGGCTCCCACCTGTGCACGGGGCGGTCTCCGCGCAGGGCTCAGCTCGCCCTCGCCTCGCAGCAGCAGCAGCCATTCATTGCCAGCCCAGGCCGGCTCAGCCGAGGGCCGAGCGCTCCGATGCGGCAGCGGCCGCCGCCAGCCGGGCCTCCCTTTGCATCAGGCGCACACCCGGCCAGGCGCGGCTAGCTGAGCCCGGAGCTGCCTGCTCCCTGCAGGGCCCGGGAGGGCATGGCCCTTCCCCTCCCCCATCCCCTGGGCTGGCAGGAAAAGGCTTTGGGCTTGGCAGGGGGCAGGGGGAGGGATGGTGGCCAGAGGGAGGCTGCTGATGGGCATTGATTAGATGGATGGATTGCAGGGGGGGATGAATGGATAGGGAGCAAGCAAGGATGGAGACAAGACAGAGAGAAGGGGTATATGGGGGTGGAGACAGACAAACAGAGGGGTTGTGTCCAGCTAGATACAGAGACACACACACTAATCAGACCACAGAATTATGTTATTCAAACTTTTCTGCACTGAGCCATGTGTATTATAAAACCACACACACACTAAATGACCTAAGCTAGCGGTCAACATACATCACATTTTATAAACCTATATATAAAGTTGTAATCTGATCACTTTATAATTGTTATGTAATTTTAATACAGCAAAAGATCTGTAAAGTGTAGTGCAGAAGAATGATGTATATACAAAGTTAAAAGGAACAGAATCAGGAGTATTAATACCTGTATAATTGCTCTATGCTAAATTTATTCCATATTTATATAAACAAGCTATATTTAATATCCTTGCATTAAACTTATATTAAGTCATAATATGAATATTTGGAATATAATGATATAGATGTTTTACTGCAGTGATATAGAGAGAGTTTAGTACACATAATATATATAGCTATATATCAGAATAATACAATCATATTTTACATACAATTTTCTACACTGAATTTATACATACACTTTTCTGCCTCAGATTTTTTGCTTCCCTTTATATACACACACGCACGTGTGTGTGTGTGTAAATGTATATGTCACCTTTACTATCCTAGCACTAAATTTATATATATTTTAAATTGACATATTTATATATAGTAAGTCTATTATAAACAAATATTTCAATATATTATAATTATGTACAATTTTATACAGATAAATATATACTGAAAGTTTGGTGCAGATGAATCAAATATAAAGGGGAAGGTCAGGCTAAAATATATATATATAGAAGGGGTAGATACCATACTCACAAAGTTTGGATCCAGAAGCAAAATCCATCTTCTTACCTGCCAACAGCAAGCAAAATAAGTTTGGGGCAGTTGTTATTGAGGGACTGGATTAGAAGGTGAGTCTCCCATCTCTAAATTTGGACCCAGGGGAAAAATGCATCTGGAAACATGTGCATGCACACAGACTAATTTTGGAGATCTGGAGTGGGGAGGTCATCAGAAGGTTTGAATCTAGTATTGAACCCAAATCCTAAATTTTGGGGGTCATATTGGAGGAAGTTGCCCCAATTTTGAATCCCAAACAGCCCAAAAAATGCAAATATTCAGGGCATGGAGTAAGGGAAGAATTAATCCCTGAAACCATAATTTTTGGTGGCAGTTTAGAAGGAGGATTCTCCCAAAATTTTGAACCCAGAACTGCCCCCCCTTAGAAAAGAAACTGGAGTGGTTGGATTAGAGGAATTTCCCCCCATATTTGTCTCCAAATAGGACTCCTTTAAAATCTTGTGAAAGGAAGCTGGAAAAAAGGAATGTTCTCTCCAAACTGAGGAGAGACAGGGGTTCTCAACTTTCCAGATAGGGGTCTGAATTATTCCCCCCCTCCTTACATTCTACTTTTATGACCCTGATCCTGCCAATACACCCCTGCACAACAAGAGTTGGGGATTTGTATGGGTCTTTCTGGAGAGGAATTTGATTTTGCATCTGGGCTCTGCACACATCCTTTTATGGCCCTGGCTCTGCTGGAGGCACCCTGGAATTTCGGAGTGTCCAGATCTGGGTTGCTGAGATGGCATTTTAAGGGGTTTGTTAGTATCTGGGTTTCTGGCCTCATGTCCCAATCTGTAATTCAAGCAGGAGGAAGAGACAGACATCCTTGAATGTGGGGAGAAGAGCTAGGATGAGCCAATAAGCTTTGTATGGCTGTGCAGTTTGCAGGCCTGGCCTGGTGCAGCTAGAAATCCTGCGGCCGGGGGGGTGGGCAGAACTGGCTTCATCTTCAATATCCCCACCTGTTCCTGGGATGCTGCCTGAGGGGTATGAAGGGGGGAGATGAGCTGGGAGGAGTTACACACATTGTCCCCATCCTCCCACCAGGACTGTTCAGGGTGCAAGGGAATGATCATACAGATCTACACCCACTGAGCCTCTCTGCTCCCAAGGTGAACCCCCTTTTAAGAAAAACAAGCTAGGAGTCCTGTGGCACTTAAAGTCTAACAAATTTATTTTTTGCATGAGCTTTCATGGGAGAAAATCCCACTTTGTCAGACACTTTGAAGAAGTTTCACAGGCTGCCATGAGCAGTGAGTAGTAGGCGGGGGGAGGACAGGGTCCGCTATGTGTCCACCACCCCTCAGGATACATGCAGATCTCTGAAGTCTGCTGGATCCTAATGGGACAGGGAGTGGGGTGACCATAGCTCAGTCTGTAGAAAGGCACCTCCAGCCAGTGGCACATTTTGCACCCTCGGGTTACGAGACACCAAAGCATGAAAAAGGAGGACAGGGAAGTACGAAGAGGAGGACACATGGAGAAAATGCACTATTAATGTACTATTCTTCTGTTTTTAGGGGGCCGTGGAACACTTCCCCCTAAAAATGCGGTGTTCCAGCATCCTTCAACTCTTGTAAGTAAAAAGCTAGACAAAATCATGTATTTTTAAAATGCCTGCTGGATGGAGGATGTGAAGATAGCCTGACATCTGGTAATGCTAGACATGGCTGCATTTTGTGGGTATCTTATGCCAGGCCCTCCCCAGGGATTTTTATCACTGGGCTGCTGGGGAGGTGTCATTCTACAGCACCTGACAGTGAGCCCCAAAGGAGGGACACGTCTCCCACCTGGCTGGCCTCTCTTCAGCCCAGTCCCTAGCTGCTCCCCACAGTCCTCCCAATGGAATTGATTTTCTGGTCGAGTTTTGCTTACAGGGACGAAAAGCCTCCAAGTTGTTTGTCCTTCTAGCCGCTCCGTAGGCGGCCCCTCCAATTGGCCGGATGGGGGTCACCTGATCGCTCCCCGCAGTATACAATATGGCGCCGCCCAGGTAGCTGGTGCTGCAGCGTGTGGAGGGGGAGGCTATGCTGGCTGGGTGAGTGGCGCCTGGGGATGGGGAACAGGTTTAGGATTAATTTAGCTGCTTTTGGGGCATTTCAGCTCCTAGATCCATTGCTTGAGGAAGCTGGGGCATGTCCCCCGCTGCCTTGCCCTATGCTGAAAGCTGGTATCAGCTGATTAAACTGAGTCATTCTCCCATCCCTCCTCCACTTTAATTCTGGGGGGAGTTGGGGCCCACTTGATCCTTCCAGCAGTTTGAACTGGCTCCCAGGGAACACCAGGTTGGTGGAGGGGGTGTGCATGTAAAATCATCACGGTGTTGCAAGTCTCATGTTATTTGGTGCTACATTTTGTGCATCACTGTTGTCGTCTTCGTGCCCCCCCTCCACCCCGTCATGGGTCCTGAGAGTTTCAGGCTTTCGTTTGTAGAGAGGGAAGTGTCAGGTAGCCTTTACTCGTTTGTTTGAGGAAGGTCCTGCAGAAAAAAGATGATTCTGGGGAAAATTGAAACAGATGACAAATGTGTGATGAAAAGCTTGAAGAGGTAAACCTGGTGGCACCAAATAAATCAGATTTTAAAGGAACACTCCATCCTAATCTGAAGACATCTGATGATTTAAGCCCACCATAACTCGAGTATTTGATGAAGTGGGACGTTTCTTCCACAAAAGCTCATGGGATAAAAAAAGTTGTTCTTTAAAAGTGCCATAGGATTCCTTGTTTGTTTGGCTGAGTTAGGCTAACATGACTTACCCCTTTGGAATTTTTTTATAGTGATGACTGATCTTGGATGCTTGTGGCAGATGATGCTCTTGTATTTCGTAGGAGTCCAAGTGATGGCACAGGGTCCTGTTATATGAAATACTGTGTAAAGATACAACAGAAAGATGCCCTGTCATACATTGCTTGTGATTTAAGGGTTTATCTGTGCCTGGATTTTGCGCTTTTTTTTTTTTGTCCTCTCCTGTGCGTGTAGTTAAATCATTGCCGCGTCATGTTGTGGATGTGGTTATAGAGGTATAAAGAAGTGCTGGTAAATGCACCGAAACACGTTCTGTTAAGATCAATATTTTTATGCAGTAGGGCTGTGTCTCCTCTAGGTGGCTATAGCAGGGTAACTAAATCAGTTTTATCACAAAATACAGCTAATAACATTTTCATACCATACAAATGCTGTGAATAGAAGAACGTTAAGATTTTGTGGGGCTCGGATACCATAACAATGATATCTGCAGGAATAGCATTAGCATGCTCATCTGCAAAGTCTCTTAATTGTGACCTCTCCTTAATTCATCATTGCCATGATGGCTAAAAAGAACTTGATGGCTGATGCAACAAGACTGCTGCTAAACATGCAGCTTGATAAGGTTTCCTTTTGCTTCTGTCTGCAGTCAGCTTTTACCTCTTCTAGTTAGCAAAAACAAGAGTCCTATGGCACCTTAAAAACTAACAAATTTCTTCATGTAGAAGCTTTCGTGGGCCACAACCTACTTCATCAGATGCTACAGGACTCTAGCTGTGCACAGACTAATACAGCTACCCCTGTGGAACTTGTCTTTTATTTAGATGGAAAGTGCTTCTGGCAGAAAGTGTGTTTTTTGTTCTGTATGTACAGCAGCTAGCATGGTGGGGCAGTGACTGGCGCTCGGAGGTGCTACTGTAATAAACCTAATAAATGTGCAGTGCCACAACGCAGAGAAATAATGGCATAGTTTATAAATCTGGGGATCTTTCAGGGATTATTTCTCTTTTGTAGAGTGGAGACAACTACAATTTAAGGCCTTCTCATGAAGGCTAAATTCACTCTGCTGAACTGGTTTATGAGACACTCCATTCTGCTGCCTGGCGGCTCTGCTAAAAAACAGCTGACTGGAAGAGCCCAAAGGTTCCTGTCATCTGTAGATCTGCCAGCCAGAAAGCTCTGTACTGCCAAGGACATGGAGGGGGAATGTTCACAAGAAGCCAATGGCTCCTGTCCAAAGCAGTGTGAGGAGCAGCCGCCTGCATCTGATTTAGCAACGGATGTGGGGAGCAGTGCTAGCCCTGTAAAAACTGAGGAGACGGTGATCACGGAGGGGAAGGCAAAGATCATATTCCCCAATGCCAATGAGGTGTTCTACAACCCCGTGCAGGAATTTAACCGAGACTTGACGTAAGTACAAACAAGAGGCAGGCCTGGAACTGTCTTACGTGCCTCTTGCACCATCCACCCCCACCAATGTCAGTATGTGAGCACCTCCCCTGGGAGGCTGGGCAGGGCTATTATCCCTTGTACAGATGAGGAAACTGAGGCACAGAGGCCAACTGACTTGGCCAAGTTCACACAGGCAGCCTAGCAGAGAATGGATTTGAACCAGATCTCCAGAACACCACTGTTCCTCTCTTTTGTTTACACCATCCTTCTGTAGTGCCAAGCGCCTGCCATTGGGGAGCCCCCTTCAGTCAGGAGCCCAAAAATCTAGTCACTGTTGAAAAAAATCACAGCTACTGAGACAATCTCTTGGAGAAACTGTAGAGCATGAGTCTGCCAGGGAATGTGGCCTGGATCTGAGAAGAACATGCACTAAGGCCTGTCTGTGTCTGTCCCTCTTGCTGACCTTCTGCCTCAGGTGTGCTGTGATGACAGAATTCATTCGCCTTCAGCTGTCAGCAAAGGGGATTCAGAGTAAGTCAAAATGATTCTCAATCTCCCCCTTCCATCCTCCCTCCCATAAAAGCCCCAGCACAATAAATGGGATGGTTAAGTTAGCAAAACCATCACTGACGCTCTAGCTTCCAAGGCTAGAACCCCTGTGTCCCATAGTGTGCTGGCCTAGCCTGAAACTCCTGCTTTGAGCCTCCAACCCATGAGAAGCACAAAGAGAACTGAAGCTGCTTTTGTGCACTCCAGAGTCTGGCCTCCACAGGGTCCTGCTTAGCACCCCAAAAGAAGCTAATGCTCCCTATGGCCACTGAGATGCAGGGGATAGCTGGCACACACAACACATTAGTCAAGGGGGCAGATGACTGGGAACTGGGTTGATGTTGGGTCTTCAGGTTGGCTTCTCAGCCCGTGAGGGCACAGGTGACATTACCCACGTGTCAGTCCCACCACTTGCTCTGTCTCTTACAGTTGCCGTCCCAGGAGAGGAGAAGGTTGAGAAGGTGATTGTGGATCTTTCTAAAGGGGAGAAGGAGGCCGGGCTGGAACCAGTGCCTGATGGGGAAGGGCCGGAACAGGTGGCAGTAGTGGGAGAAGTGTGTGAGGTACGTATGAACCTAGGACTGGTTTTCCCATTGTGGGGCCCCCTTTTGCCAGGCACTGCTCAGAATGAGAGAGAGTCCATGCCTCAAAGAATGGCATCCAACCGGGAGTCTCTGCTCCAACAGATGTGGTGGCTGGAAGTGGATGAGCCCACGTCAGCCACACCTAATGGATCTGTGCTTGTACCTTGGGCAGCAGAGGCTGGTGCTCTTTGATGTGGAGGGGCTGGGTTTGATTCCCCAGTGATCATTGCCCCAAGGGTATACAGGCTTTGGTTGAAGTGGGTCTCCTTCCCTGCAGGAAGGGGTGCAGATTTTGGAGGGCTTGGCTGCTTCAGGACTCCGCTCCATCCGCTTTGCCAAGGAGGTGCCAGGCCTCCGGGCCGTGGTGGCCAATGATTTCTCCTCCAAAGCTGTTGAACTCATGGCCAGGAACATCCAGCTCAATGGAGTTGAGCACCTAGTGACACCAAGCTTTGCTGATGCCAGGTAAAACCTGGGAGATGGGGGGTGACCCAGTCTAGCATCACATGCCCTGAACAGGTCATTCTCACTGGGTAGGCCTGATCTTTCCAAGCCAGTTGATTCAGTAGCAGGGGTGGGAATGGGCTTGTGGTTGGAGGATTTTGGGAGCTGAGGGGCTCAGAGGGCAGCTCAGGGGATGAGATCTGGAGACATCTCTAGCCAGGTTGCTGGTTGGTGTTCAGTGACCCCTGTGTAATGTGGAGGGCAGGTTCTCAGCCCAGTTCCCCAGGACAAGTGTCTAGCAGCCACAATCACTGTAAACTATCATCTCTTGACAGAGAGATGGATTGGAAACTGCTTGGGCAGGGATCATCTTTTGTGGTTTGTCTTTGTACAGCAGCTTGCACTATGGGGCTGTGGGCCAGGACTGGAACACTTGAACCCTGCTATAATATACCTAATAAATATACCAAGAATGAGCACACTCTCTGCCCTACAAGGGTGTCTCAAGATTGGGGACTGTGTGAGTGGGAGGCTGGGCCAGTCCTGCTTGGCAGATGGAGCTCTCTGGGCCTCCCTGGCTCTGGCCTCAGGAGCCTCATACTCCCTGCTCAGTACCTGTTTCCATCCTGCCCACAGGATGCTGATGTATAAGCGCAAGGAAGAGAAGGACCTGTTTGACATCATTGACCTGGATCCCTATGGCAGCCCTGCCACCTTCTTGGATGCTGCTGTGCAAGCAGTCAGCGAAGGCGGTGAGTGAGGGGGCAGGCCCCAAGCATGGTTTCACCCAGACAGCTATGGGCGGGGGACGTGGCGGTGTGAGGTTCCTCGCTGCAGTGGCTTGCTACAGGTGCATTCATCCATTGATCCCTGTTGATAGTGGGTGCTTAGCAGTCAGTGAGACATGATATGCCTGGTTTGCAGATCAATAAGGTTTAATGTGCAAGGTTTTCTATAGACAAACTAGTTAAACACAGCCTAAAAGTCACTACAGTACGTCATACTCACTAAACCAGGCAAGCTAAGCAGTCACTAAGAAGGCTGTAGACAGGAATGGCTCTCTTCAGGAGCCCTGCCAGGGAGTTGATGAATCCTCTGGTCCAGCAGGCAGCATTTCCCACAGAGTCAGCCACTGATGGAGGATGTCCCTTTTGAGTGGTGACTTTCTATACCTCTGTACACAACTTTGACCTAATTGCTTATCTCTTAATTATCATATTTAACCCCCTGCATGGGGTTCTCACCTTTAACCACATTCCACTCTCACAATGATAATTGTGTTTGTCAGAACATCTGGTGATAGGAGGGTGGTAAATGAAATATGCCTCTTGGCTTTGAAGAAATGTTCCCCCAGGTGTTCAAGCATAACTTGTTTTTCCCAGCACTGATATCTGTGTGCAGCTGCAGGCATGCATGTTATGTGTTTCTCCTTATCATGTGCCATGGAATGCAGAAACCACAATGTCGGCAAGGTTACTCAGCATTCCTATTTGTCTCATCCAACCAGAGGATGTTGGATTGATGAGGCCAGAATGGTCAAGTAAGCAATGTGCATTATGCTAGCCCCAAATTGGCAACTCAAATTGCAGTGGGCCTCCTCCAGACCCTTGGATCTTGGGCAGAGGGTCTGCTGGATTAAAGTGGGGCAGCCAGGAATCTCAACTCCTAGATTCTGTCCTGGTTTCCCAGGGGTTAATTGCTTCACTCCCCCATTTCTGAAGTGAGGATGCCAGGGGCTGTCCCAGGCTTGGGTGGGTTTTCAAATCCAGGAGCAGGTGAAGGCAGTGCTGAGGGTAAGAATTGCTCATTGACAGTGCACCTCCTCCCCTGCCCTTGGGGGTGCCTCCCTTGCAGGCCTGCTCTGCGTCACCTGCACTGACATGGCAGTCATGGCTGGGAATGCTGGAGAAACGTGTTACGGCAAGTACGGAGCCATGTCTATCAAGGGCAAGTTCTGCCACGAGATGGTGAGTGGGGGCAGGCTGTCCCTTGGGGTGGGCAGGGCCCGAACCACTTACCTCTGCCATGCTCCCTAGAGGGAAACTCGGCCTCTTCCCTGGTCCATTTACACTTGAGGCCTTGCTTGTGAGGGGGTGCTGGGCTGAGATCCAGTGTACTCGCATCACAGCAGGGCTGGAGATCATATGGGAAGGGGCACCTGGCCCCCAGCTAGCCTCACAGGCTGTCCCTGAACCCAGATCTGTGATGCCAGTTCTGGACCCCGTCTCCCTATGCAGGCCCTGCGGATCATCCTGCACAGCCTGGATCTGCGTGCGAATTGCTACCAGCGTTACATTGTGCCACTGCTCTCGATCAGTGCTGACTTCTATATCCGGGTCTTCGTGCGGGTCTTCACTGGCCAAGCCACAGTGAAATCCTCTGCCAGGTGAGGTGGGTCCTTCCATCCTGGGGTCTGACAGGGCACTGGCCAGAACTGGCCCCAGAAGCTGGATGCTGTTAGCGTGTCTTGTTCACAGCACCCCTGCTGGAGAAGCCAGGACTGGAGTAGCTGGGGAGCTCCCCCTGCACCCGGTCCTCCCAGGGTGTTCCCCACAGCACCCCCTGCGGGCCCTCCCACTGCTGACTGCACACTCCCCTCTTGCCCATTCTTGGGCCCACTGTCACGGACTCTCCTGTCTCTGCAGCAAACAGGCCCTGGTGTATAACTGCGTGGGCTGCGGGACGCACCATCTGCAGAGACTCGGCAAGAAGACCAGCCATGGCAGCAAGTAGGGGGATGTGGATTATCCAGGGCACCTACTCAAAGCACCGCTGTCTCTAGCTGCGGGTCGGAGGCTGGCTCTAGTTCCTGGCCCAGGACAGCAATGAGCGGGAACCTGTCCTCTGAGCTAGTGACTAGAAAGCACTTGTTAATGGGATGGAAGGTCCACTGCTGGCCAGTCTATAAGGAGCTGCAGAATGGATGGGGGGAGAAAAGGAGAAGGCTGGTCTCTGGAGGGTTGGGGGCATTCCCTGCTGGAGGAGGGCCTGGCCTGGGTGATCTCAGGTTGGTGAAGAAGGGAACTGGGCCTTGATGGGGCTCAGCCATATTAAATCTCTAATCACTGATCTGATTGCTCCATTTGACTTCAGCTTTAAATACTCAGCAGCCTCTGGTCCCCCAGTGGGTGCCTCCTGTGAGTTCTGCCACCAACGGCACCAGGTGAGCACCCGCCCTTCCCCTCTCCCCTGACTCCCATAGGGCAGGGAACACTGCTGCTACCTGCTCCGTTTTCACCCCCAGCTGGGTGGCCCCATGTGGGCAGAACCCATCCACGACCTGGCCTTCGTCCAGAGAGTCCTGTTGGCCTTGGGGAGCAACCCAGGACGGTTTGGGACGCAGGATCGGATCCAGGGGATGCTCAGCATGGTAACTGAGGTGAGGGGCTGATCAGCAGCACTTCAGGGAGGCAGGCAGCATGGGGGGGGGGTCATTACAGGGCAGAAGGGCTCTACTGCGGGAGGGGGTTGTCTTTTGTATGAGGTGGGGCCCAGAGCTGGTTGGGTTTCTGGGGATGGGGCCTGGGGGTTTGTGGGTGCTGGGGCCCTATGGACAGGGCTTCTCTTACATGCTCTCCTCTGGGCAGGAGCTGAGTGAGGTCCCACTGTACTACACCCTTGACAACCTCAGCAGCACCATCCACTGCAACATGCCCTCCTTGCTGCAGATCAGGTACTGGGGCATTATGGGGCCAGCCAGCAGCTCCTGTTAAGCTCAGGGCACTGGATATGGGACAGAGCCAGGGCAGCCCCTGCTCCAGAAAAGCTTTGGTCTAAACACTCTGAGGGTGGTCAGGAAAATAAGCCAGGGAGCTGGGAATGGGACCCAGCTGTCCTGATGGGCAGGCTCTGTGTGTCACCCCCACCCCCAGGATACAGTGCCCCTAAGGCTGGGGTGGGAAGCATCGGACTTATCCCCACCAGGGAAGAGCACCCCTGCAGCAAAGCACTGACTGCAAGCAGTGTCCCCTGCCACCAGGGGTGCTGGGTGGCCCGTGAGCAGGAGAGTGCCCCCTCCTGAGCTGCCAGAGCTGATGGAGCTGTGCTTCCCCTCTCGTTCCAGATCTGCCCTCCTCCATGCTGGCCACCACGTGTCGCTCTCCCACGCCTGCAAGAATGCCATCAAGACAGACGCACCGCCCTCGGTGCTCTGGGACATCATGCGATGCTGGGTGAGTTGGGGATGAGGGGTGGGGGCGGTCAGTCGTCTTTCTCCCCTGCCCCACAGCTCCCAAGGGACAGATAAGTATAGCACTGAGCAGGAGACACTGGGTGGTTGGGGTCCTAGCTGCAGGGCTGACAAATATAGTGTGGAGGAGAGGGTTATCCGTTTTCCTGGTGGATACCTTTAGGGCTAAGATGGGGCTGGGGGATCCTTCCCCTTGATGGTTCCCTGATCAAGGTTGCAGGCAGCACCAGAGCTTGGGGTAGCTAGTACTGGAATTAAGTGGGTCATGACTGAGGGGCACTAGTTGAGCTGCATGAGGGAACCTGGGGGGATGCAGGGGACAGCCCAGATCAAGGAAATTGTCTGATCTCCTCTTTCCCCTAGGAAAAACTCCACCCGGTGAAGAGAGAGAGACTCTCAGAGACCAGCCCAGCCTTCCACATCCTTTCCGTGGAGCCCAAGTATGGCTGGGGCCCCAGGGCCCACAGCTGGGTGTGGGGGATGGGGTTCAAGGTGCAGCATGGCCTAGGGGGGAGAACGCTGAGCTTCTCCCCCAACACCTTGGTTCTTGGCCTAGCTCTGCCCCTGGCCTTCAGTGGGTCCTCGGGTGGCTTACCTCCCTCCATGTCTTAGTTTCCCCATTTGTAAATTTGTGATAGGGAGCCTGACCTCCCACGGCAAGCTCGTTGTCAGTGGGTCAGATAAGGATGGTCACAGGCTGGGGTGCACATGACCCCTCTGGGAGGGATGAGGGGCCAGGCACTGCCCTGCAACACAGGCAGCTGTCCAGTTGCTGCTGGTTCTGGGCAATGCAGCTGTCTAAGGTGCATTAAGGATGATCATACACTGGGGTGGACTCATTGGTCCAGGGAGAAACTGTTGGACTGGCTCTGAGCCCTTTGTTTGCCTGTTTCCAAAGCAGCAGTCACATTAGTCTAGTCCAGTAAAAGCAGCAAGGAGGCCTGTGGTACTTAAAGGCTAACAAATGCATTTACTGCATGAGCTTTTGTGGGAGAAAATCCCACTTCATCAGACACTTGGAAGATGTTTTCCCAGTGTTTGAATCTTAACTGCTTTAATTTTGCTGTTAGTGTGACCTGATCCCATGTCTTACACTCCCCTGCATTTATTTCCTCCCACTCTAAGTTCCCCATCTTCAAAGTCTCGGACAAAGTGGGATTTTTCTCCCACAAAAGCTCATGTGATAAATACATTTAGTTTTTAAGTGCCACAGGACTCCTTGTTTGCCCAGTGTCCCTTTCCATGGACTGCTCTGAATCCCCTCCTTCCTGCCTGGGCCCATGGGCTTGAGTTATTGCAGTGGTGGTGGGTGACAAATATGAGGCTCTGTGAGCCTAAGGGGCTGATCCGCTAGGCCCATGGCTTCTTTCTGCACTGTGCTGAACCATGCCTGTTCCTCGGCCCCAGGCTCCAGGCCTCCTTCACCATCCGGGAAGATGCCAACCCCAAATCCAGGAAGCAGGGTCTGAAACGGTTCCAGGAAAACCCTGAAGCATACTGGGGCCCAAAAGCCAGAGCTCGAACTGGGTAAGGGCACCAGAGGTGGTCACGGTCAAGGTGCAGCCCTCCTCCTGGGTTCTATTCGATGTGGGGGGTGAATGGGCCAGTTAACTCCTGTCTCTGGGCCCCAGTTTCCTCTGCTGTAACTTGGATCTCACTGTCTCATTTACCTCCCTGTGGTTGGTTGGAGACCTAACTTGAGTGCAAAGTGCATCGTGAACTGTGACAGCTCAAGGGAGGTGTGAGGGGCTAGGAGGGAGACCTCAGTGCTGGGGCTGCTGTTCCACCTTGAACCCAACTCTGGGCCTGGGTGGCTGGATTACTCCTGGGTGGCTGTTACCCTCCTAGCTGTGGTCTGATTCCATGTGGTCTCTTTAAAGCCCCCAGCCTTTGTGGATACAGGAAAGGGTCCTCTGTGCCTGGAGCAGCTCTGCTCCACCCTAGAGGCATCTGCTTAAATGGTATTTGGGGTTAAAACAAACTCTAGGTCTCAAGCTGTTATCTGCCAGGGGCTCAGCTCTCCTCACCCAGCTGTTTCCTGTATTCTAGGGGTGGCATTTCCACCTCCCTCCAGGACAAGAGAAAGCAGCATCAGAACAAACGGAAGCAGAGAGGGGAGGATGGGGGCCACCTGAAAAGCATCCCCTGCAAGAGGTTCAAGGAGGTGAGTGGAGGAGGCCTGTGGGTGCCCCATGATAGATGAACCAGGCTCAGCCTGCTGGCTGCTGCTGTTTGGAGTGAGCCCCTCCAAGCTCTGCAAATTACAGATGCAGAGCCACATCTGTATCCACCCAGGGCTTGACCCCTTGGCCTTTTGCTAGCCTGGGTTTCCCTTGTTTTAAGACTAGGTTGTGGAGAGGATGGGGGCCTATTGGTTAGAGCAGGCTGCTAGTCTGAGCCTTGCCTACAAGGGGTGATTCTCAGTCACCCCTGCCCCTGGGCACAGGGAAGGACACAGGAGGGGACCCTGCCCTCAGCACCAACCCCCAGGTGCTGCCATAACTAACTTGTCTCTCTTCCCCCTGCTAGGGGAGCTGTGCATGGGGGGAGAAGTGCTGTTACTCCCATGAAGTGGCCCCAGAGTGCAAGATGACTGAGGGGCCCTCCCACTAACCCACTGTGGGATAGGAAGAGATGCTATGCAGCTTTATGTTTTTAGTTCTGCAAAGATGCAAACTTTTGTTTTTAAGACTTTTTTTTCCTCCTGGCCATTAAAGCACAGGCCTCTCCTTTTTATGCACAAACTCAGACTCATGATGTTTTGGGGGGAGGGGGGTGTGGCTCAGGTGCAGGGTCAGCCTCAGCAGGGCCTTTCAACCACAGCCCAGCTGGACAGAACTGTGGAGCCACCCTGCTTCATGACTCCTGGGTTCTCCTCTTGGCTCTGCTCCCATTTCCAGCCCTCCCACTTCTGTGTACAGTCCCTGAGATCAAGAGAGACTTGCGCATAAGGCCCTAGACACAGTCTTTGTTTAACAATTGCACTTGAATACATGAGCCTGGAGCTGCTGGTCTGCTTCAAGCTGATCCTGCACTGAAGGGGCAGCTGTGTGAGGAAAACAGAGGCTGATAGGGACAGCTGGGCTTTGTGCCCTTGCAACCCCTCAGGACAGCTGCAGGTTTAATTAGAGTCCAGGAAGGGGCTGCTGCTCCACCACCTCTGGGGCATGTTCAGTGTAAAATTTCCCCACAGCCTCCCACTTAGACCCAGGATGGCCAGCTTTTCCCTCTCCCTGAGTTTTGGTGGGCAGGCTCCATTCAGCTGAGCAGCAGAGCAACAGTTCCAGGTCTTGGCTGGTTTGATCCTGGGATGGAGGAGAGGGAGAGGCTCCCTCTACAGCATGGGCCAGTCCCTGCTGGGGCCTGTGTACTGTATGGTGGCCAGGAAGGTCCGGATCTCCATGGGCTTCAGTGTGATGTTCAGTGGGCCCAAGTGTGGGGACAGTGAGTGCCTCACTGCACCTGGGAGAGAGAACAAAGGTTAGCAGCTCAAGGACCTCTTCCCTGGGAGGGTGGGTACAACCCTCTGCCATTAACGTCGGCTCCACAAACCACCTGAGCCCAGTGGACCTCCTACCCCCCCCCCCCCGATGGGTTCAGGAGCTGGATGCTGAGTTATGTCCGATGGGCTGGGGCCGTACCTGTAGCTGGCCTCCATTTGAGCCGGCTCATGTCAGCTTGCTTCTGGTTGGCTACCAGGTTCGTCTCCTGCAGGGAGGTGATGGTGAAGGAGGAGAAAAGGTGCTGGATCAGAGAGGGAAGAGAAAGAGACAGTCAGTAGCTTCCACATGAACTGCCCCCCTGAGCTGCTTCTCCCCCACCACTTCCTAGACTGCTGGGGAGGTGTAGGATTCCCAGTTGCCTATTGTCAGTCTTGTGCTCCACCCCAGAGCTGGCTGCATTTTAGTGCCAGGAGAGAGACCCTGGTGGAGACAGTTGCACCCACATGTGGGGTGATATAACAGGACCCATCCCGGAGGTGGCTTCATCAGAGCACCAAGCAAAGGAGCTCAGCTAGGCCCTGGTTGTCATCTACTTACCACAAGGTCAACAGAGAGGGGCTGGGAGCCTTTTGCACTCTCCCCCCTTTCAAACTGGTGCTCCAGGCGGATGAGGACAGAGTTGGGAGCCCAGGGGGCCAGCGTCAGGAGATGGAGGCTGGGTGGAAGCTCTTGTGTCAGAGCGGAGAACTGGGGAGATATAGTGAGAGTGGTGAAATGGTTCAACCAAGGCTGCAGAAATGTCACCCTTGGGTTTAGGGCCCCCAACCCTACCCTATTACAGTTTCTCCCCAGCATATGTAGGAATTGTACCCTGAACACAACCCCTCCACCCCCTTTCTCCTCCTGGGGTTAGGATGTGCTTTCCAGGTGGAAGGAGGTCTAGAATCAGTCCCACTGTCATAGGTTGGTGTCTGTGTACTTAAAGGCTAGCTTGTACAAAACAGGTTTTAAGCAGCTCAGCTGCTGGCAAGTGTCAGTCACCCCAGCCCAGGTTGTACAGAGGTTACAGCCCCTTTTCTTGGACTCATTGCTCCTGCCCAGATCAGCCCTCATCCTTCTCAGCTGCTTTACTGAGAGCAGGATCCTCAGTTCCATTTTACAGATGAGGGGAATCAGGGCTGGGCCCAAGGTCATCATGCAGGCCCAGGCCAAGGCCCTTTCACAGCTCTACCCATTGGACAACACTACACCATTCCTTCTAGCCAGCACATTGAAAATGATTCAGTGTAGAGGTCAGGAGTGAGACAGAGGGAAAGACTGGGAATGGGGAGAGAAGGGTAGCACTCAAAAAGACACAGCTTTCTCCCCTTTGCTGAGCCCTATTTTGGAGGGAGGTGAATGGAGAGCTCAGCCTCTGCCCCTGGGGAACAGGGCTGAGACCCCCCCCCCCCAAGCTCATTTCATAAGTGAGTGAGTCAGAGGGGAACAAGCAGTTGCAGCAAGATTCAAACAAGGGGCCCAGCAGCTCAGTCTCCCTGCCCACACACCTGCTTGAGGCTCTGCTGTCCCTGGTGGAAGGGAGGGCCCCCTCCTGGTGCCAGGACCAGCTGGGGTGCCATGAACTCCTGCTGGGCCTGCAGTCGGTGCCAGTCGGCTGAGGACTCCACCGTGTCCAGGAAGATGAGGTGCCGGCCCCGCACCACCAGTCCATGTTGGTAGAGCCCAGGTTCCAGCAGAGGCTCCCCAACTCCACGGTTGTCATCGTACAGCAGCCGCCGATGCACCTGAGGGGCAGGAAAGGGAGGTTAGAGGGGGGCTGCTGCAGGACAGAAAGAATGAGGGGGGCCTGCATAGAGGGGGTGGATAGGGAAGGCATGCACTCTACCCCCACCCCAGGGTGTTTGGGAGGAAGGAGCCAGGGCAGGGTGCCCCCCTTACCATGAGCTCCAGGGAGCCATCCACCAGGCTGCTGCCTCCCTGTGAGCGATCTGTCAGCACTGTCAGCTGGTATGTTTTGTTCTAGGGGAAAGAGAAAGTCCAGAGCTAAAGAAGTAAACCATGCCTTGCTGGCAGCACCCTCAGTCCCCCTCCATCGATGGTAACAGGAGCAGTGTTTCAGCCCCCACTGACACATCCTGACCCATAATTCTGCTGCTCTTCTCCCTGCCAGCAGTTTCCTGACACCCTCTCCCGCACCATCTTGCTGTTGGAGTCAAGCCCTGGCTGTCTTCATTTATGCTCTTGTCCCAACCCCTCAGCAGGTATCATGAACCCCATTTGACCAGTGGGGAAACTGAGGCACAGAGACCATCACAAGTTCCCACAGAAGAGTCTTTGGCAGAGCCAAGAACTGACATCCCAGGAGAGCACTGGCCCATCCCTCAAAGGACACCCTCCTCCCCTCTCCACAGACAGCAGCGATGGGGAGAGGACCCTGCCAGGTGCCTACAGCACCTAAGAGCAAGGATTCCCCACCTCCACAGGGCAGCATAATGGAGGGGGCCTTGTAACCCTGTTACCTTGATGTAGATGCGACTGTTGACTGGATAGTAGTTCCCCGCCACTGGCTCTGTCTGACTGAGGTTCCAGGTGGCCCGATAATCACGCCTGGCATGAGTGTCAAAGTCCTGTTAGCCCGTGTCGCCCATCTCCCACAACCCAGGGGGCAGGTGTAGGGCTGGTTGGGGCCGTGCAGCCTAGGACCATCTGTTCCCGAGTGACAGGGCTCCCAGCCTAGCTGTGGGTGGGGAATGGGCTGACCCACAGCTGCAGAGGAAAGCTCCCCACCCAGCCCCAGGGTACCCCACAAGCAGGAGTCTCTTCCCCCTTTCCCATCAGGCTGTGTACTCTGCATCTCTCACCCCCCTACACCAGGGAAGGGGGCAGCCAGCACCTGTTGGAGCAACAGCAGCATGCTTTATCCAGGGACCTCAAACAACTAAGGCCTAGAAGTTCATTAAAATGTGTTCCCCTTTCACTGAGGATGTGGAAAGCTTAAGGAAGATGAGTGAAACCCAGCTGTTCTGATTCCTAACCTCAGCCTGGCTCTAAGCACTGGATCCCACTGCCTGCCCAGTGCTGCAGGGAGAACCCAGGAGTCCTGGCTCCACGGCAGCCTCAGAAGCTCTATGCTGGGAGGCACTGCAATCGCCAACCCCCATTCCTAGCGTCTCCTTGCCCCCACGCTGCCCTTCACCTCCGCTCCAGAATCTCCCGCCCATTGGCGTCTGTGTAGAAGCGTCCGTCCGTCTGCAGGGGCGTCTTGAAGCGGCTGATGATCTCCTTGCCTAGCCCATCACTGCAACAGAGAGCACAGCAGGGTTTCTCTCAGACACCCAGGACTGGTCCCAGTTTCCAGCTCACTGGGTCGATGGGAAATGGGGGTTTCCTCTTGGAAAGTGGCATGGGGATGTTACAGCAAAACTCCCAAATGTTTGCGTTTCGTGATGCCGCTGCAATGCTTTAAGGGAGCCACATGGTACTTTGGTGCCTGGTTTCCTCTGTCAAAAACCAGGCTCCCTGGTCAGGCTACATCTCCCATGAGGCACCATGGGCAGGCATTCCCAAAATGCACTACCTGTCAGCCTGATGAGGGTTGGCTGTGGTGCATCATGGAGAATATAGTCCAGCCAGACTACTGTAGAAAATGGAAACATGGGGCCTTTGAACTATAACTCCCATGGCGCACTCTAGAAGCCCTGCCCCCAGAGGGACAGCTGTGATGTACCACAGGAAACAGTCCACCCAGGGAGTCCAGCATCAGGAGGAAAATGGGAACCTGAGGCACTAAAACTACACCACCCACAGAGCATGGCAACTCCTCCAAGTTGGGATTATTTCCATTTACAAGCAGTTTTCTGTGGCAAACCCCTCCAACGTCCCACCTAGCTCTCACACTCACTCTGTAGGGATGGGCCCCACTGTCCACTCCAGCTCTACGTATGCCTGCCCAGCATAGAGCCGCACCACCTGCGAGCACCACGAGGAGAAGTTCTGGTAAACCTCCTGCACAAGCTTGTTCTGGACCAGACAAAGAGAGAGATGTGGGTACAGGGACCCCTCACTCAGCACTGCCTTGCAGCAGCTTGGGGCTTAGGGCAGGATCCCTCCTCCAGGGCTGAGATGCAGCTGCTTCTGGTGTGGGCTGTTAGCAAACCCCAGTAACTCAGCCCAAGTTAGTGGAGAGTAAGAAGAGGATCCTGTATCCAGTTGAAAATACAACAGGGGCAATTGAAGAAAAATTGCTTTGATTGAAACAAGGAGTCCTGTGGCACTTAAAGACTAAGAAATTTATTTATTGCATGAGCTTTTGTGGGAGAAAATCCCACTTTGATTGAGACACAATGATAAGATTAAGGAACATGCTAGGGGACTTTTGGTGGTCATTAGCAGATGGGATCTTAACAGCTGGGAACTCTGCTCTGTCCTAGTGGACTCCAGTCCCCCAGCCAGATTGGCAAATAAAACCCAGGCATCCCCGTTCCCAGGGCCTCCCTGCACTAACCACTAGACACCACTGCCCTCCCAGCTAGCTCAGGGCTACTGGCACAAAGGAATCACAGACAGAAGACTTTGGCTCCCATGCCCACCCCACAGATGCTCCCACATCAGGGATACCTAGCCACCTACCTTGACCAGATATGTGCGGGCACCTCCAGCAACACGGAGGGGCTCAGAGCGGTTGGGCCGGAAGATATACGCCCCAGAGGTCTGGTCACTTTCCTCATTGCCGATGCTGGCGTTGTACCTTGAACAGGGGGAAGAGGGGAGAAGATGCGAGAGATCAGCCCTGGAGGAAGGCCTGGTCAGCTGCCCAGAGATATGCCAGGGAGATACCCTCACATGCCCCTAGCTCCAGCACTGGCCAAGCGGCTTCCAAGGAATCACTCTCTCACTCCCATTTTACAGATGGGGAAACTGAGGCACAGAGGTCTGGGGAGGAAGATCAAAAGTGAGTCAATGACAGAGCTGGGAACAGACCTCAGGAGTCCTGATCCCCAGCCCTCATTGCTGTCACCACTAGACCCTGCTCCCTTCCCAGGGATGGGGAGAGCACTCTGGAATCCAGGCTCCAAGCATCTCACTCACCAGAAGAAGTTCTGAGACACGGGCAGCTTGATGTTTTTGTCCAGGTTCTGAATCTCCTTCAGGAGCCCGGTTTCTGGGCTGAACAGAACCCGGACGTGCTGGGGGGAAGAAGGCAAGAATACCAACAGAATCTGACGTGTGGGACAACCCGCCACATGGATCTCACCTCTCCAGCTGGGCTCCAGCTAGGGTCACCCTCCCCTCCAACTTGGGGGCTGCCACCTGGCAGGGATGCCACGAGCCACAGTGCACAGCACAATCAAGAAACAAATTCAGTGCCATCTTAAAGCTAATTAGGTTGTTTCCCTCCTACCGCTCCTCTTGGAGCCCATTCCAGCCCTTCCCTGATCTGATGGTTAGAAAACCGCTTCTCATTTCCAGCCTACGTTCAGTCCTGGCACGTTTACCCCTATTTGATCTTGTGCCAACATCATCCTTTAGCTTCAACAACTCTTCCTCCTCCCTAGGACCCCTAGTCAGCTAGCAGGGCTGTACGTCATTTATTACATATATTAAGGAAGCACCTAGGTGCTCCAGTCACAGACCAGCTGGACGCTGGATAGACGAAACATGGGTCGAACCTGCTCCAAAGAAAGTTTGCTCCTTGTGCTAAGAAATTAACAGGGCCCCATGCTGTGTAGAGTACCTCATTCTGGATCTTCCTGGGGGACCAGGCGTCCACATGAGCCTGAGCCTGCTCATGGACTTTCTTGGCCAGCCTGGAGTGCAGGGTCCCCTTGGCCATTTTCGAGACAGTGTAGGTACTGTAGCCCAGGGCAGGAGCTGAGGCCTGGAAGATCAACTCACTGGTGGCTTCTCCCCGGTCTCGTCTCACCTGCCGGGTGAAGTTTGAGACAGGGACCACCTGGGAAGTGAAAGAAAGTCTCTGAGGAGGGTCCGGACAGATACTGTGCTACAGGGGGACACCACAGGACTGGTGCAAGGAGCGGAGTCTGGCTTGGTCGAATATGGGTGGGAGACCAAGGAAAACCCAGAGAGGGGACCAGCTGTCAACCTCCACCACTCCCCTCACAGTGAATGCTGGCCCTAATGCCCTAGGGAGTGCTGTGCTGCAGGGATGGGACTCAGTGGCAGGCGCTCCCCCGCAAGCAGAGCTGGCCCCAAGATGGTGCGAGAGGCACTTGCCTTTCTAGGAAGACTTAAAACCAAGGTGCTAACTCGCACTCATTACACAGCCCTGGCATCAGCTTAACCCCTGCACACCCCATTCTCCCTGTTTGCCAGGTCACAGCAGATGCAGGGAAACCTGTTATCACCTGGGATAGAGTGCACAGAAGCCACCGCCCCCAGTGGTTGTCATCAGACCTGGTCCAGCACAGTCATATCACCCTCTACTGGCGGCAGCTTGCAGCACCTGTCTTCAGATACTGCAGCCACCGGCAACAGTGGAGCCCCAACAGGAAGGGATGGGAACAGGTCAATTGTACAGCCACCAAGAGGTGAGGAACACACCGGCCCTACCTCACTCAGCACAGTTCGTCCATCAGGATCCATCACCGAATACGAGGCTCCGTTCACCGGCAGCCGGATGTTCCAGCTCACGCGCCGGCCCAGTGGGTTGTAGATAATCACCATGAACTAGACAGACAGCCCCAAGTTAGCAGAAGTCGACTGATCCTCCCACCAGAGAGCGGATGCTATTAACTGGCCGAGCCCAAGAGGATAAAAGCTCTCATGTGTAGCAAAGCTAGGGGCAGGGCCCCTCCAGCTTGGGAGGGAGTGACCTGCATTCTTGGGGCTGAAGGAGCTGGGCTCCAGGCCTCGCTCCCCTACCCCACACACAGGCCGTACAGTAAGAAACTCCTTACGGTGCCGGCAGATTCAGTCAGTGGGCACACGCTGATATTCAGGTGGTTGCAATAGACGAAGTTCTCTTTGCTGCCACTGATGCTGGCCAGAGCATTACTGACCACAACCTGCAAGAGCAGAGAAGCCTCCCATCAGGCGAGAGACAAGGGCTGCACACACCCCCTGAAAGTCTGGCTCTAAGCTGGGGTGCTGCACTGCAGGGAATGGGGTGGGGGCACTCTGCCCCACATGCCGTGCTGACTCCAGGGGGCCACGTGCAGCACAGAACAGAGAGGCAGAGCTTTTCCGCTGATGCCAGCACTGACCCCAAAGCAACAGTAGGGAGTGCCAAGAGCCTGTGAAAGTGGGCAATCTCTGCTTGGAGCCACATGGACCCCAATGCCCAAGGGCAGTGCTAAAGCCCCACCAAAGACTATGGATGTTTGCAGAGGATACACTAAAGAGGGTGCGTAGGACACCAGGATCCCACAGCAGGACACCAATGGGGTTATCCTTTGCTGAGGAGAGGCAGAAGGAGTTATCGAGAGGTCCCTTTAGTTTAAGCTCTGGGGCATCTGGCAGAGGCTAGCTCTGACTTACAGGTTACCCCCACTGCAGACACACTCCAGAATCTTTTTGCAGGCTCCAGCAGCAGCATCCCATTGGCTGAGGTTGTGCAAAGGGAAGAAATCCCCTTGCCCACCACCATCAGAGGGTCTTGGCTACTTTAATACCCTTCCCCTCCAGGCTGCTTTTTGCTGGGACCACCCTGCCTTGGCAGCTCACTGAAGCACGTTAGAGGCAGCAGCTCCAGGTTTCAGGATCACAGCAGGGGAGGGGATGGGCTCCCCACCAAGGAACTGGGCACATACCTGGCAGGCGTCCCAGCCGGCAGCCAGGCGCTTGGCATAGTCATTAGCCACATGCTGCTTCTCCGTCCCGCTGACAGCATCATGATGCTGGGCCACTGCCATGGCCCGGCCTGCGGGGCAGCCAGGGTGTCAGGTGGTGCCAGGATTGGGGTGGGATGAGGGGCTGCACCAAACCTGTCTGCTAGGGGGCAGGGAAGGGGGATTTGGGGTGGGACAAGAGGCAGCACCAAACCCACCTGCTGGGGGGCTTCAAAAGGGGGACCGTAATGCCAGACAACCTTCCTAACCCAAGCCCTCTAATAGAGGTCTGTGCCTGCACCTCCCTAGCCTGGCCTTCGGTCTGGGCTGCACCCCCAGCCTGAAGGACCCCGCTGCCCTCTAAGCTCAATCATCAATTGGGCAACTTGCCCAAGGTCACAGAGGCAGGAGCAGAACCCAGGAGCCCTCAGGGTGGCTTCTGCTCTAACCCCTAGACCCCACTCCACACCAGAGCCACAGCCAGAACCCAGGACTCCCCACTCCCATCCCTGCTGCACTGGTCCCTGGGGTAAGTGTGTGGAGGATGCAGCATCGCCCTCTGCTGGCTGTGGCAGAATCTGTTCCTCTGTTCTGTTGCCCCATAGTGGTTGCGGGGGGCAGGAGCAGTTTGGGGTAATCCTGATCACAGGGTGATTCATGGAGCAGTGGATCACGTACGAAGCACGGAGCTGTCTCCTTCCCCATAGGGCCCTCTCCTCGCCACTGGACCGGCCAGTGCTTCTAGCTGGTTGCAAACCTGCCAAGAGGAGGAAGCAGTGGCAAGGGAGGATCAGTCAGGAATCCTCCAAGAAGGAACAGCTATCGCCTTTTTAAAGAAAGGGTAAATTGAGGCACAGAGGGGTAATAGACGTGCCCAAAGTCACACAAAGCCACGGACTGAACCCAGGAATCCTACCATTCAGTCCACTGCTCTAACCACTAGATCCCACTCCCCTCCTAGAGCTGGGAACAGAACCCTGAGTCCTGGCTCCTAATATGTTTCTATCCAGCTCAGGAAGGGTGCTGGGGAGACCAACAGCAGCAGGTCACAGAGAGAAGGGACATGGGTGGGCTCCCAGGGGCTCTACCTCACTCTCGCCAGCTAGGGGCACCCACCTGTAGGAAATTGTTGCTCAGACGCTCATAGCGCTTGAACGCTGGCCGGCTAGTGAAGTAGCCTGTCCAGAACTGGTGTGGCCCGTCAGCATAAGGGAAGAAATCATCGTATTTGAGGGACCTGCGTAACACCGAAGAAGGTCCCCCCATGATTCTTGGGCCCAGGGACCTGGATCTCCTCCCCTGCACCTCAAGCCACCCTGGCTGCAGATTACCCAGCCAGATGCAAGTAGCCAGCCAGGTAAGGCCACCGTTCTTCCCCTACACCACCCCCTCCCAGCATCTGAGGAGCAGAGAGGAGAGTTATTAATGAGAGATGTGCTCATTTACATACTATGGTGCAGCCCAAGGGGGGGCACTGTGCATTAGAATTGGGGGAAAGGCGAGCTCTGCAGGGGGTGCTCTGCCCTACCAATCAGTGCTGACTCCAACACTCTGGTGCAAAACCAGAGGGCACTGTGCCCTAGGGTTTGGGGTGGGCTCAACAGGGGGTGCTCTGCCCGCAGTGGGTCCCCAGGTGTCCCCATCATTACCCCTCCAAAAGGGACAAAACCATGCCCTCTGCCCCAGCATGCCGACCCCAGTCAGATCCCCGCCAGCCCCATGACCCTGGCTCTCACCACGACAGATTGGCTCTGTTGAGCTCCTGCAAGTAGCAGGTGGGGGTGGAGTAGAGGACATGGACATGGCTCCCGTTGAGTTGCTGGAAGAGACATAAAGGGGTGGTGCAGACAGCAGTAGGGCAATGTGGGGGTTCAACTCTGGCATCCCTTAGTGGCCAGTCCAGATATGGAGTCTGTTATGGTTCCCAGCCCCCAGGCCTTGCTCTGCAGTATCGTGGTTAGATGCGTCCTAGGTTCAAGTCCTGCCATTGCTCAGTCACAGCAGGACAGCAGAGTCCTTCCGAGTGCAACAGACCTCCTGGCTGAGCCACAGGGCTTCTGGGTCATGAAGTAGGAACCCAACCCTGGTTCCAGGGTGGAAATCCTCTCCCCACCTGATTGGGGGAGCTCTGCCCCAGCATGCCTCCCCACCACCTGCAGTCTCCAGGGAGCACCCCTGGTCATGAAAGGTTCCTGGCCCCCCATTACCTGTGCATTGACGTGTTTGATAAGCTTGTCCATGTTCTTGTACCACAGGTTAGCATTCTCATACTGGAAATCTGAGCCCATTGTCATGACAATGTGGTTAGTTCGGTAGTGTGTGGCCTTGAAGGAGACAGTGGAAAGAGACACTTCAAGTTCCCCACTCACAGACCTTCTCTGCTTGGAATATGGGTCCTGAGCTTACGCTTCCTCACTGCAGGAATGGCCACCCCATGGTTAGAGCCCTTCAGGCAGCCAGCCGTTGGCACATTTTCCTCCAGTGGGATCATTCAGGAAACCTGACAATTTCATGCAGGAAATGCTGGTTTTGTAAAACAGGTGTTTGGTGGAAAAGTCACTGAGATGACACATTTCAGACCAAACCACAGGGCAGAGGATACAGGGTCCTCCTGGCATTCTGATGACACACCGGTTTTGGGTGCTAGTGATGGAGAACACCTGCCCCAGTGCAGTCTTGTGGCAATGGAGGAATACAGTGACTTGTTCCAAGATTCAGCTCTGCATGGCGGCTGGCTCATCACCAGAGAGTGGCCGCATATGTCACAAAGACTGGAGTGGTCCCTGAGGTGATCCAGTCACAGCACAAGATACTCATGCTCCTCTCTGGGGCTGGTCTGTTATTACCAGGCACCATGCCCCAGGTGCAACGTGAAGTTACCACACTGGGGACAGATGTGGCGTCTGGTCACGCAGCACAGCAAGGCTAACAACAAAGCCAAGAAACTCATAATTGCCTGAAGGGGTCTTCACTACAGCACATCTTTAGCTAGAAAATGACACTCATGACACTTTCTCCAGCAGAACAGGAGCAGGGATTTCAAGTGTCACTTGTAGATTTCCCACCAAATCCCCAGGGAGCTTCCAAGCTCCAGCCAATCATAAGACTTGGTCACCAACAGCTGAGCATCCCAGGGATTCATCCAAGCTCAGGCACCACGATGATGCCAAGACAGGAATCAAACCCAGCAATCCTCACGCCCAGCTCCCAGTGCTAGCCACTAGACCCCTCGCCTCTCCCAGAGCCGGAAACAGAACCCAAGAGTCTTGACCCTGAGGCCCCTTTTCCCCTCCCAGCTCTCACCTGCCCAGCTGCAACTTTCAGGAAATATGCCACCACGCTGTCCACATTGTTCTCACTACTGACGTCGTCCACGATGGGGCTGTCAGAACAAAACTGGTCCCAGCAGAGGGATAGGGGTGGGTTGTAGCCATTGGGGAGGACACCTGAACAGGGGAGAGACACGGGGACACAAGCTCACCAAGGCCAGACTCACCCTCCAGCCATCCCTAGCAATGAGCTGCGAATAACGAGGGTGTCGAAAGCTGGCACAGAACCAGGGCCTGTGACTGTCTCTTCCCCATAAGGTTTGCCCATGTGTAGGGAGGGGGCCTGCCAGCTGATGGGCAGAGAAGAAGAGACTGGCCTGTGGGGGTTTGAATACCATGGAAAGAAGGAGGGAGTTGCTGGGGAGGGTGTGAAAACCAGGCTTGGAGGACGGGAACTGGGCTGTGTCCAAGCTAGCTCAAGAGGGCTTGCTCCCAGGCTGACAGGGCTTCGGCCCCACTCCCCTGATCTGAACAGGCCCCACAGCACCTGGCTGGGTGTGGGCATTCCCGGGTAGAAAAGACAGCATGTCCTCACTGCACACCCCATCTTCACCCCACCCACAAGTAGGGAGTCTACCTCTGAAGTGCAAAACTACTAAGGCAAAAAAAGGGGGAGGATAGAAACATCCAAGAGGAGGGACGTCCAGCCCAGCCCACCCCCACGCCTGAAGGCACTCTGACTCTCCAGCCCCTCCACTGCCTGCTACCAAGCCCCTCGAGCCCAGCCACTTGCCAGCCCTGCCTGCCCACTGGTCTGTGGCACTGTCTGTCTCAGAAAAGGGATGATTCTTGTGAAGCCTGGCCCAGAGCAACCACCCCATTCACCCCCCACCCACTTCCCCAAAGCCCCTCCTACGCTAACCATGGCCTGGCATCCCAGGGCTTTTCAACTCATCTAACTGAGATGCCCGATTTGCCCAGTGCTCCCAGGCCAGCTCACCAGTGAAGAGGTCAGCAGTGGGGGGCTCCAGGCTGGCGCTTGCTCTCCAGATCTGTTCCATCTCCCGCAGTTTCTCCCGGCTGGCTTTGTCCTGGTAATCGAGGCGGCCGAAGAAGAAGCCATCGAAGCCCATCTGGAAAGGGGAGGAGTTGATGACAATAGCCTCAGATACCCATCAGCCGCCCAAGGAGCAGTGCAGCCTAGTGGCGGCAGGGCTGGTGGGGAACCCTGGAGAGCTGGGTTCTATTCCCGCAATGCTACATGATATTGGGTAAGTCCCAGCCCTGCTTGTGTCTCAGTTTCATGAAGTGTTTTGAGATTTGCTGACAGGGAAGACCTAGGGGGTTTTATTAGACACAAGGATCAGAGGATTCATTCCTAGCAGCACATCCTCTGTCTCTGAAATCTTGCCCATTTCAAAGCAGGGGCTGGGTGGAATTCTTGGCCCAAGCTGGGCAAATGACCTGCAGGAGGCCTCACCTGGGCAAAGAGGGAGGCCTGCTCTCGGGAATGGCCGAAGGGGTCGATGTGCCAGGCAGCGCGGGGCCGTCCGCATTCCCCGAAGGTCTCTTGCAGGAAGCGCAGCCCCAGCGTCATCTGGTCAATTATGGAGTTGTAGTGAGTGGCTGCCTCGTCATTCATGCACCAGCCGCCATTGATGAACTCCAGCCGCCCTGCATGGAGGAAAAAGATGAAGGTAACCCTCAGCACCAGGCAAACAAGGACAGCAGAAATTGGCAGCTGCCTGGAGGCAACGGGGAAGGAAAGAAGCCAGGAACCTTCTGAAGAGATGGGGCAACGCACAGGACGGTACAGCACAAGAGTCCTTTGGTTCCAATGTGCCAACATTGTGTGTGTGCATGAGACAGAGAGGGAGAAACTGATCGACACAACCAAACACTGTGCACGTGAGGCTGGGAGACGCACAAGCTGGTACCATGCATGTCTGCTACCCTCACCCACAGGTAGGTGTTTCTGTGGTCTGCCTTTACACATGGGCAGCAGAAGCTCATCGCTGTGCCAATAGAGAGATGAATCAAGTTGTGTGAGAGCCATCGGAGGACATGGGATTTTCTCCCAAGAAAGCTCATGCAATAAATAAATTTGTTAGTCTAAGTGCCACAGGACTCCTTGCTTGTTTTTCAGGTGAAAGCCACGTGAGTTGGTGAGAAAGACACACAAGATATCCGTTCCGTTTTGCAAGGTGCACTCCAATAGACGCATATGGTCAACATGGGAGAGCAACACACACACACACACACTCTCTCTCTCTCTCTCTCTCTCTCAGGGGCTCAGACGTACACAGTACCGGCCGATGGAGGGACCTGATGTGTGTGCAAATCTCATGCACGTACACACACATGGGTTGTTTAGTTGGGTTGGTCTGTGTCATGTAAGACACACCCCCAGGCTGACCAGGCCACATGATCTGTGCAAGTCTTTCACACAAGAGCCACATTCTACCAGGTAGTGGAGGCCATCGTACACACAGGACTGTTGTCAGAGTGCGAGTGAGAAACACACACACATCAAGCAATCCCCTTGAGTGTGTCCGTTTCCCATCTGCTCCATTTAGGCAATCTCCCACTGTGTATGAACACATGCAGGAAATTCAGTGGCCCGACCCCAGCCCTTCAAACCCAGTTATCACCAGACCCAGCAATGCTGGCCACAGACTCCTGCTACAAAAGCAGTGCCCAGCTGGGAGCCACAGGACCCCTTACCCTCGCTGACCAGCTGCCTCACCACCTGCCGCATGGGCTCCGTCTGCAGTTGCCACCAGCGATAGAAGAAGGCCACCTCAACATAGATAAAGCGCTTGTCTGGGTCAGCCTGGAGCTGGGGGATGACAGAGTCCAGGATGTACTGCACACCAGCATGCTGGATGTCATTGCGCACTGCATAGGGGAGGCACAGGGCTGAGAAGAGACCCTAGGGATCCGCAAAGCAGGAACAGTGGCATAGCCAAGCTCCCCGCCCACCCAGAGTGCCCCCCCGCTGCTTGATCCCCCATCCTGCCACAACACACCCCAGAGGGCTGGATCCTCCCCAGCTGCCAACCACGCCCCTGGGGTCTCTGCCAAGCCCATGAACCCAACATCTTTCTTTATCTCCTCACCAGGCATAAACACCCACTCCCAGTCCCTGCCTCCCCACAGAGCACCCAAAATCTGTCTCTCCCCAGAGCAGGGCAAGATCAGCTTCCACACAGTGCCCCCTGGAGCCTCACCCATAAACTAGCCAGCCCCACCGCATCATCCATTCCCCACCCCATGTCAGCCTGGGCCGGAAGGCTCCACGATGCCTGGGCTGTGCTGGTTGCTCTAAGGGAGAATATGCTTTGAAGGCATCACTGTTTCCACTCGCTCCTGGCCTTCATAAATGCCAAGGAGAAGCCGCCCATGCAGAACATGGCCTCTAAAATGTGACGTTAGTATCCATGCAGGTCAGCCCACAGGCTTATTATGGCAGCGGAGAATAGCAGGGAACAACAAAGTTTCAATGTCCTTGTTGGCCTGGCAAGAACCATCAACAGCAGTGGGCTGGGCCGATACAAAATGATCTGAGGAAGCATGGTCCAAAGCTTAGAGCATGTGGAGAGACTGGGAATTCAACTCCTCCGAGAAGAGTAAGATCTAGTCATTAGAACGTGGGAAAACTAGGATTCCTGGATTCTATTTCCAACTCTGAAGAGGGAGCAGAGCCTAGTAGTTAGAGACGGGCATGGGAATTCTAATTCTCTGGCTTCTAATCCCTGCTCAGACTGTCAAATGACCACTGGCAAATCCCTTCCCCCAACTGTGCCTCAGTCTCCTGATGAATAAAATGGAGAGAACAGCACAGCACCATACGAAGCTAGGATACTTAGTCCGTGAGCATCTAAACCATCATGAGATATTCTGGCTGGGCCTACAGACTTTGTTAAGCAACTAGCAGGGAGGCAAAATAGTTGGCTATTCTGTGAATTGACAGCTTTCTCCAAGCCTGAAGCAGGTCCCCACAGCACAGTCAGTGTTCAGAGGTGCTCTCTATCCCACTCAGCAGCAGAGGAAGTTATGTGCTGATGACTTAAGATAGTGAATCTCTGAGCAGCGTTTCCTCTCCTGCCCACACCATGCCATGGCAGGGACTGCTACTTTAGCTTGAACTCATGCAAGGCCACAGCCAGCAGGAACAGGCATCAGATATCAAGACTGGCCTTCAAATTTGAGCTTGCTGCGTGGGTTGCTCAGCTCAGTGCATTTGGAAAAAGGAGATCCAGGGCCTTTCTGTCCTTTGGGACTCACAAGATCTGGAGGTTATAACTCCAGGCTCTGCCACTGATCTACTAGGTAGCCTTGGGCAAGTCTCCTCCCCCTCACTCTATGCCTCAGTTTCCTCATTGATTAAAAGGAAATAACACTTCTTTTGGCAAGTGCTTTGAGGTTTACTGATGCAGAACACTAGGTACAAACTAGGGATCACCATTATGTTAGCATAACCCACGGCTTCAATGGACAGAACCCCACCCTCCCCTCCTGCCCCTTGTGTTCACTCTCCTCCACGTACCTCCATAAAAATACTGATCCACCGTCTTCAGCCAACCCACGTCATTGTGCGTGTGAGGGATCAAGTGGACATTCAGCATGTCTGGTTTAGTGGCTGGGCAAGACTATGAGGAGAGAAATAGCCAGATGTGCAGCAACCCCGAGAGGAAGGCTGCAGTATACAAACAAGCCCCACTGCAAGGACTCTCAGGGCCAACATGATACAGCTAAGAGATAACTAACTGAGCGGATATTGCTTGGTGTAGCCAAGAGAAGACTGAGGTGGAAAGAGGCTAGAGTCTTTTTTACAGCTCCTGCCCAGAGCAGGATTGCTACCTGCACTGGTCTCTCCAGGACTTTGGACAAACAGGTAATGAACAATAAATCATGCACCAAAAGCAGTCAACTTCTTTTCCCAACAGAGCATGGGAGAGTGGGAGGCACAAGCCCAGGCCTTAAAGATACATCAGCACTGCTGCGTGGACACATCCCAAAACAACAGGAGGGGGGGGTTTCCATCCATGTAATTAATCCACATCTTTGAAAGGCAGCAGCTAGGTTGACTGAAGGTCTCTAGAATGAGGATCTACACTGCGGGGGTGTTTCTAGCTGACCTAACTACAGCAATCAGGGCTCTACATACGTCACAGCCCCATCCCTCAGAGCTAGGTCAGTCTAGTTCAGTGGTTCCCAAACAGTGTGCCATGGCACACGAGTGTGCCACCAGGCCTGAGCAGGTGTGCCACAAAATTTTTTGAAAAACTACTCAGAGAGCTCTGGATTGGCTCATTGGCTCATGAATATTCAGGAATTTATGTGGGAACTATGGTGGTGTGCCTCAAATTAATTAAAGGTAGCAAGGTGTGCCATGGCAGAGAAAATGTTGGGAACCACTGGTCTAATTGTTAAGTGTAGACAAGACTGGGAAACCAGGAGTCCTGGGTTCTAGCCACAGCTCTGGGAGGAAAACCAGGTTATGGTGAGAACTGGAAGGCTAGAAGCCAGGACATTGGTGTTTTCTTCCCAGCTCAGGGAAGACAGTGGAGTCTAGTGGCTCGCACACATGACAGTTGGTTTCTACTGATTGCAGCCTTGATCTGATCACACCACCATCTCCTCCCCAACTGTCAGATGGAAAGATTTCACCTTAGTGAGGCTGCTCAACTTTGCAGACTTCACAATAGGAGGTGGCTACACACGCATCAATGATCATAATCATCATCTGACGGAAGAGGAAGGAAAGAAAAAGGAACAAGAGACAAAGACACAAAATTGCACACTGGGAGTCTGCTTCTTCTTTGGCTCATACCAGACTTGTTTGTTTACTGCTCCCTGTTTTACTAAACTGTTGAGAGGCAGGGATGACCTCGAGGAGGGTTTGTTATCTGCTCCTGCAAAGAACCATTGCCTTGAGCACCCAGCTCCCCACCACAGCTCAGAAGTGGGCAGGAGGAGGGGAATCAGATACAGCCATTGCAGTGCGATCTGAACTCTGGACTGTCCTGCCTCCCCCCCCCCCCCCCCGCCATGATTCACAGGCCTTTTTGTTTCAGATGCTACCCTCCCCACAACACAAGCGCACCCACCCCCCACCACCAAACCTCCTTCCCCACCCCCAGACCCCCAATGCAGATCACCCTTCCGCCTCTTCACCAAAACCACATCCCCTTCCCCACAGCCACTTCCCCCTCCCCAGACCCTTCTTCATCAGCCACTCTCCCCCACAAATCACCCCATCCCCTGACCCACTTCCCATAACACAACCCCTTGAGTCAAATCCCCTTTCTACAGAGCCTCCTGTTCTGCCTCCTCCAGAGGTTCATCTCCCATTAACTCCTCCTCCACAGGTCCCCACCTAGCCCACTTCTACCAACCCCATCTTCCCTCTCTCAGCTCCTCTGGCTTCTTCCTCACACTCTAGCCCCTTACCCGCCCCCACTCGCCTTCGCCCAGGACCCCCTTTTTCCTCAGACTCTCCCTCCCTCCTCACCCAGCCACCCTCCAGCACCCCCTCTATTTGCCTGACCCCTGTAGCCCCTTTTCCTGCTTCTGCCCTTCCCCTCACCTCGTAGCCGCAGCCAGCTGCCGGCGCCCCCAGCAGCCCCACGCCCAGGACCCCCAGGATCAGCCCCAGGGGTAACCCCATCTTCCCCTGCAGCCGCCCGCCAGCAGCACGACTGCCTGCCTGCCCGCCAGCCTTCTCCTGTCATGTGACCAGCCTTCCACGTGACCCCAGACCGGGGCTGTCCCCTCCTAGCCTCGCCCCCACGCTCGAAGGAGCCAATCCGCGCAGAGTGGGCGGGGCCAGGGCCTCTAGGAGGAAAGAACTCAATGTAAGCCGGGGAAACGGCCTGCGTTCCCGCCTTCCATGAGCCCGCGCTGGGCTGATTGGTTGAGAGCAGAAAATGGGCAGGGATCTCAGCCAATGAGGCGTTTATCAGAGCCGCTTTGCTCAACCAGCCCAGAGCCCCCTGGCGGGGGATTCCCACCCGCACCCACGTCACTATGAACGGGCCAGAGCTGACCCCAGGCCCAGGCTCCCCACAGCCCCAGCCCCCCAAACGGGGTTCTTCAATGTTCCCTCTAATTACTCCTAGGCTGTGTGCACAAACAATTTCTTTGTGAGCACCAATATTAGCACTATTGAATTTTTTGGTGCACACTTTATTTTGTCGTGTGTGCAGGTTTTGTGACCTGTGTGCATGCTCACATGCACACAGGTTAGAGGGAGTGTTGGGACGTTCTCAACATATGCATACTCACCCCCCCCCATTTCCCTCCTCTCCCCAGTCATGGATGGAAGGTCCTGGGATCAATTCCCAGGGGGTTGGACTCGATGATCTCACGAGGTCCCTTCCAGCCCTATGATTTGATTTGATTTGACACTTCCCATAGCTGCTTCCACATCTCACCTCTTCCAGGCAATGCCAGTGGCCTTTAGGCCAGGGAACAGGGAGGGCTGGGACACCTCCAAATCCTAGGGGCCCAACCCTGCAGGAATGCCTCCCAGGAGAGTGCGCAGACACACATACCCCAACTGGGCACCAGCTTTCCCTAGGGTGCTGAGGCAGGGGAAGAGGAGTCGTGTGACACTTTAAGACTAGCATTTATTTTTCACATGAGCTTTTGTGGGAGAAAATCCCTTTGTCAGATGCTTGGAAGATGGGTGAACTGGCAACAGGAGCCCTGTGGGCTGGCACGAGGTTTACACGCATACACACACCATACCTGCTGTGCTGCATGGCAGCCCCCGCCATTTCTGGTGAAAGGCTGGGAGACCTGCCCACTGACACATTCTAGGCCCAAGGCCCTGGCCTGGCACAGCTGGCTTCAGAAATGAGCTACAGCCACCAGTACCATGCAGACCAGAAAAGGTGCCAGCTAAAGAAACCTCTGTGCACCATGTTCCCTCTAATTTTTCATAGGCTGTGTGCACAAAAAATGTCTTGTGCAAATTTTTGGAACCAGTGTCCAAATCTGTGCACACTCCAGTGAGTGTGGCCAAACTTGTGAGCGCAACAAAGCAAGTGTGTATGATGCAAATAGTATCTAAATTTTATTTTGATATGGTGATGGAAATTATAAATTACAAAACCTTATCTGAAACGTGCTACTTTGAGTAGAAATTAAAAAATATTACAATGTTGAATTTTTGTGTGTGTGCTTTATTTTGTTGTGTGCACAGGTTTCACGACCAGTGTGCATGGACACATACGCACAACTTAGAGAGAACATGGAGCTGTACCATGGACAGCGGCCAGTTTATGCATCTCATGTATGCTGTCCTTCCACTGGGCAAAGACCCCACCCAGCAGAGAGAATATCTGTGATCCAGTCAATATTTGGCTTCTCTATTGACAATAGCTCAGTTACTGCCAAGCAGTGAATTGTTTTTACAAAGCCAACCTTGAAAACTGGACTGAGACCCACGAAAAATCAGTTAGAGGGCGAGTAATTTCAGTCACTCCCAAACTGGTGATGAAGAGATGAAAGGCACCACTCTGTGTGCACAGATTTTATTTTTAAACCAAGTTCCTACAGTAACAGCCCATTTATTCTGATAGCCAGGTGTTAAAACACATTGGTTGTAAAAACAGATTGTTAAAGCATGTGACTCCTCTCTCCCTCCTGACAGTGTTTCTCTGGGATCGACAAGAAAGAGTTGTGCAACAAGCTGTAATCTTTTCACCACGGAGGAGACATGGGTTGGGGGTTCTGTAGATAGGACATCACCACAGCAGAGATAGACAACCTGAAGCCAGCAGGAGAAAGAGGAAGAAAATAAAACTTTAGAAACCAAAGAAAGTTTTCTTTTATTATTGCAATATCCACTTTCAGACCACCTGTCTTTACGCCTGGGTCTTGTACAGCACTAGCATGCTGGTGAACAATTTCCAGAGATTCCAAAGGACTTTGCAACCTATGCATGCAAGGGATTGCTCACCCACACAGAAATGGAGCCACCTCTAGGATGGGAGGTAGCAGCTGCTTAACCTCAAGCCCGATACCAGCTTTGAGAGATGAAGAATTCTTCATCCAACTGAGGATGCACTGGTTCACTATTGGCTATAGTGAAGAGTGCTCAGTACAAATTACCAACTCCATTTTATCCCCGTTTTACAAATAGGGACAATGAGGCAGGAAAATTCCAGAGGGGTAGCCATGTCAGTCTACTTCAGAAAAACAAACAAGGACTGGCATTTCTCTCATGCATTAAATAAATCTGTTAGTGTTTAATAGCACCAAAGGACTCCTTGTTTGAGACAAGAAAGCATCTCAGTTCAAAATCAAGGACCATTTGTGGCAGAGCTGAGCACTATTCTGGCTTCCACTTCCCTGCTTTACACATAGTACAGACAGGCAGGCACATTTGGACATGCATCTTCAATTCGTGTGGTGAGCGAATAAGGCAGGTAAAGGAAAACGGTGACTTACATGAAGCTGCTCATCATCTGTTTGGTGTCTTCTGAACTCCTGGAGTTGGCAAAACTAATAAAGGAGCAGTAGACAGCGATCCAAGCACACCACTTCAGCTAGAAACACAGAGGAACTAATGAATCTCTCAGGATCTTCGAAATCTAATAATACCAGGCAAGCCTCAGAACACTTTAAAACACAAACTGAACAAAGGTCACAATCCCTGCTCCCTTGTGATGTTAGTAACATTAACTCTTCACTGACTCACCAAGTCACACAGCAAGTCAGTAGCGGAGCTAGGAACAGGACTCTGGAGTCCTGGTTCCCAGTCCCCTGATTAAACCATTAGGCCACACTCCCTCCTCTAGCCAGAAAGAACGCACAAGAGCCTTGACTCCCAGGTCCCTTTTCTACCCACTAGACAGTCAGCCAGGAACAGAAGTAATGAATCCTTTTCTTCCAACCCTGTTTCAGGGCAATGGCTTAAACCACTGTAGGTCTGCCCATTTTCCAAGCTCCAAGTCATTTAAGCCAGGGAGGCTGTGAAATGCCCATCACTGGTAGTTTTAAGAACAGGTTAGACAAACATTTGTCAGTGATGGTCTTGATATACTTAATCCTGTTTAGTGGGAGGGAAGGATTACAGGTACATCTATACTGCAAAGAAAAACACACAGGGCTGAGTCTTAGAGCCTCGGTCAACTGACTTGGGCTCATGCACTTGAGCTACAGAGCTAGAAACAGCAGTGTACATGGTCCCACTTGGGCTGGAACCCAGGCTCTGAGACTTGACATAGGGGAGGATGTTGGAGCTCAGGTCCCAGCCTGAGTGGGAACACCTACACTGCTATTTTTATCCTTCCAGACTGAGTCAAGCCCTAGTTTTATTATGGGTCTTTCTTGCAATACAGGTATACCATGGGTAATCTCTTGAGGTCACTTCCTGCCCTGTATTTTCTGTCATTCTGTGAAAGACCACCTGGGTGGTAAAGGGAACAACGCACTGGGAAGCAAAGAAGGGCTACATCACCCTGCCAGCTGCAGAGATGTTCTTTATAAGAGCTAACATCTATTCTTTCCCAGCTCACCTTAAGCATTAACCCACACATGCTGAAAATCATCCCCAGCAAGTTCATGTAATCTGGAGTGGGGTCTTCCAGTGTGGGATTGTTCTCTGTAGACGGAGGCTTGTACCTACAAACCAAGGTTGCAATAACATGTTAGGTAAGATGAAAAGGAATGTTAATTCATGCTTAGACCCCACTAGCCCTTTTCTCCTTGGATAACATGGAGCTAAACAGGGATCTGGGGATGTGGGGAAGAACCCTTATCCCATTCATCTCCAGGTCACTGGTGTCTATCCAACACCAGCCCTGGCACAGCAGGTGGCTCCAGGTACGGATGAGAAATCTAGTGCACTGGCTCATATCCCACCCAAGGTCTCACCACCGAGAAGGATCAGGGACTGAGACACGAAGACTTTCATCTCCCATAACCAGGTGTAATGCAGTAAAGTAGTGGTTTTCAACCCATGCGCTGTGGCACACTTGTATGCCATGAGAACTGTTCAATTGAGTCATGACATTTTGTACAAGGGTAATGGAAATCAACGTAAAACAAGCTTTGTTTCACCTTAAACAATATTCTAGCCAACTAAAATTACAATTCATTAAACTTGAGAAAATTAATCAAATTAAAAGCGAGGTATTGGTCTTTCAATTCTCAAATGCGAACATTCTTAATGCAGGTAGGCGAAGGGCAAAATTGAGATGTATTTTTTTCCGTGGATCTCAGACATGAATGTATTAGATCCTTCTTTAGCTTGCTGTATGAGCTCTGTTCCAAACCCCTCTAATATGAAAATAACCACAGTAAATGTGGCATTAATGAGCAAGCAATTCAAGGGTGTGCCGTGGAATTGTGTCTCATTGATGCGTGCCGTGTTTCTGAAAAGATCAAGAACCACTGCACCTGAAGTCAGCCCCAATGACCTGAGACTAGTTTTTTGGCCGTGGGAAACGCCAGTCTTGCTTTGGTCACCCCTGGCAAGAGCAAGTGTAACCCACATGCCTAAAAAGGAGTAATCTCTTTCAGGGATCCCTTATGGCTGGGTTACATTGCTGGGCAGGTTTTGCAGCCCAGAAACCAGAATCTTCTGGTGAGAGGGTGTGGCACGCGCCACACGTTTTATTGTTATGCTGGAGTTGCATTGAGGAGAGTATTTGTGCTCTGTGAAAGGGGAGAAGCTGAGCCAGGAGCAGACAGCAGGCTGTTTTCCCCAAATCTGAGGCATTTTGCTTCAGGGTTTTTTTTTATATATGTGTGTATGTAAATGAGCGTTGACTGAGTAAGCTGAGTGGACAGCAGTGCTCACAGCAGAGGAAGAAAGGTCTTCAAGGACTCATACAGAGGATTTCTGCTGCCAAAGAAGAGGGAGTTGCTTCTTCTAACACAAGCCTTTGGACTTGGTGATGAGACCATAACAGACTCAGATACTGCTAAATAGCCACTATGTATTATGGATCTGTACACTAATCATTTTGTCTGGTTTCATTAGAAGTTTTATAAAGTTAATATTTAATATAGTACATTGCTTTTGGTTTTTTTATGAAGTCTGAACAGTCTTCACTGCGAGCCCCTTTACAGACTGGATCCTGGCTCTCCAGCTGTTTTCTGCAGGGGTTTCTCTGTGAGCCACTGGCGAGGGACAAATAAATGAATTTGAGGCCACCCTAGCAGGTGACACAAGGACCAAGAATAACCTGCGGGGGGAGGTGCCAGCATCTCCCCTTCCCTCCTCTGCCAGAAGGCTGCCACCAGCGATCCCCACATAAGTGTCCGCCCCCGGGGGGAACCCATGGGGTGACTCCAGGGCACCCATTCAACCCCTGGGATCCTATGGGGCGGCCCCACTGCACCCCCCCAATCCCCAGGAAGCGACCCCACCGCCCCCGGGGGACCCACTGGGCGGCCCCACGGCAGCCATTCACTCCCTGGGATCCCATACGGCACCCAGCCCACCCCCGGGGAGCGATCCCGCCCCCCGCTCACCTCAGCACCTTGTTGGGGCGGCGCGGGTCCGCCATGCTGTTACTGGCCATGGGGGGCGCGGATCGATGTGACACTCGCGGCCCGCAACGATGGTTCCGGGGCGCCTCACCCCGCTCGGCCACGCCCGGCCCCGCTCACCCCGCCAGGGCAGAGATGGGGCGGGGCCAATAGAAAACCTCGCCCCGCGCCTCGTCTCTGCTAGGGCAGGCGGGGCCGCGGGGGCGGAAGTTAGGCGGAACTAAGAAGCCGGAACTCGCGGGGCCGGGAGGGACGGAAATGGCGACGGACCCAGCAGCCATGTGTCCTCCTGTCCATGCTCCAGTGTCTGGTAACCCTCTCTATAGGGGCTCTGCATGTGCTTAGCTCCACTAGGCTCCCTGGGCTGCAGATCAAAGCCAGCTGGGGTCCGGGTCTACAGGGGTTGGGTTTGCCTTTGGCCTCCTATGGCAGAAGCAGCCACAAAATCACTTTCATCAGGATGGGACCAAAACTGCTTTCTTGAGTGACTGGCTGATTTTTTCCCCTCCTGTTTCAAGGTGATGCCAGGGAAACAGCATAAGGCTGGAGAATGATGAGAGGCCTGTGAGCCACCAGAGTCTTGTCCTGTTGTGTTGCATCATCCCACCCCCAACAGAGTCCAGATCTCCCAGTTTAGCCACCAGGGGAATTCTCATAGGTGCAAACAGCTGGGGGCCCATCATGGCGTTTCCTGAACCGAAGCCCAAGAAACCTGAGCTGCCAAAGAAGCTGGTGCAGGATCTGGAGTGCAAACAGGGAGCAGTCAGAGCAGTGAGATTTAATGGTGAGTGTGTTCTCTGATCCTGTAAAGTGAGAGACTGGGGAGGGAATGGGATCTTGCGGTTAGAGCAATGGATTAAAAATCACCTGGGGCATTTAAAGTCCCGGTGTCCAAAGAGTCCAGGCTGTTAGTATGTTGCTTATTGTTGTGTCCTGGTGGGAATAAGATGTGACTCATTGGAGACCTGCCCATAGTTTCTTCCATTGTTGGAAGGAGACAGCTAGGAGCGGGACTAGCAGGGAGAGCACAGCCATGGGGAAGAAATGCTAGTTGTGGGGCTGGTGCCTTTGTGGATCAGGCACTTGCCACAGTTCTGCTGTGCTATGCCCAATCCTCATTCTCTGTCCCATCTCCCACAGTGGATGGAAATTACTCTCTCACCTGTGGCAGCGACAAATCCCTCAAGCTGTGGAACCCCCACAAGGGGACCCTCCTGAAGACATACAGTGGCCATGGCTATGAAGTGCTAGACGCAGCTGGGTAAGGGCTGGGGATGGACTACTCTCTTGTAGCCCACATTAGAGGGTTTGGCAGGCAGTGGCCTGGAGCAATGGGGGGGAAGTTGGTGGAGTTGGGACTCCTGTGTTCCATCTGCAGCGAGACACAGGACTTCCGGGTTTTGTTACATCAGTGGTTTGCTGTGTGGCACTTCACCTCTTTGGTGCCTGAGATTCCCTATCTGTAAAACAGGGACAGCTTCACTGATGTGACAAAGGAATGCAAAGCCTCATAGATACGCATCCATAACCTCTGACTGTGCGGTCAGATATCTATGCTAACGTCTACCATTGTCTTCCTGCTTCCCTCCACAGCTCATTTGATAACAGCCAGCTCTGCTCCTGTGGAGCCGACAAAACAGTTGTCCTGTGGGATGTCGCCACTGGGCAGGTGATCCGCAAGTTCAGAGGTCATGCTGGGGTGAGGCCTGTTTGGTTACTGCCTGGCATGGAGAGTTGCTACCAGCAGATGCCAGCCTGCAGCCTCTGGGGAATGACTTGGCTGCTGGGGAGGCCTGGGTACTTTCTCCCTGTCCTGCTGGGATTTAGTGCAAGCTACAGCTGTAGCTGGCTTCCCAGAATGATGCAGGGAACTGCTGCCCAATCATTTCTTGCCATCAGCCCAGGAGGATCATTTCTGCTCAGCCAGTGGGCCTGACAGATGGTGACCTACATCCTTCATGCTACCAGGTTGGGGACTGAATGGAGATGGCGCTACCTAGAGAAAGGAGGGGATGGAGCATAGCAGAAAGGTGACAGGATGGTGAAGCAGCTAGGGGTGGTGGCGCTGCTTCTAGGAAGAGTAGTGGGGTGACGGGAGGCTGTTGGAGAAGGTTCAGGAGGGGTTGGGTGGATCATTGTGGGTTGGCGGCTGCTCACAATGCTAATCTGGGGTGATTGTTTGGGGTGTCCCAAAGGCTGCAGAGAGAGGACCACACCCCATGTGCTGCAGTTGTTAGTAAAACCCTCAGCTCCAGCTGCCTTTCCTCACCCCATCTTTCCATCCACAGAAGGTGAACTGTGTGCAGTTCAATGAGGAGGCCACAGTTATCCTTTCAGGTAAGCGAGTCGGGTCCATACCCCGTTGATTCATCATCTCCTTAAGGAACTCTGGGATCCAGTGAGGCTACATCCATCCAGGGTCTTGCCCTGGCTCTTATTCCATAACCACTCTGTGCTCTCTACTAGGCTCCATCGACTCCAGCATCCGCTGCTGGGACTGCCGCTCACGCAGACCCGACCCCATCCAGATTCTGGATGAAGCCAAGGACGGGGTGTCCAGCCTGAAAGTGTCAGATCATGAGATCCTCTCTGGGTGAGGGGCAGTCTGCTGGGACAGAAGGGGGGCATAAAGGGAGCAGCAGCCCCCACAATTCAGCTGTAGACACGTATATGGGTTAGATCAGAGGCCCCACTCATGGGAGCAGAGCCCTGACCAAAGAAACTACATCAGGATTGGGGAAAGCAGGTGACACTCCCCTCAAGTTTGACCCTTGTGGGTCACCATATGAGGGAATACAGCTGGTTCTGGGTCTCAACTCCTTTCTCCAGCTATATTCTCAGGAGCTCCCCTGCTGGGCCTGAGAAACATCCTTGTGTCACATCCTCTGTATTTGTCTTGTAACCTCTCCTCTTATCAATCCTGCCCCCAGCTCTGTGGACGGCCGTGTGCGGCGCTACGACCTGCGTGCAGGGGAGCTGTGCTCGGATTACGTTGGAAGTGAGTAAGAGAGAGGACTGCTGCTGCCAGGTGCCCCTGCCATTAAGTCAACACCAGAAGGGGCTGTGGTGATCACCTAGGACTAGGCCAGTGGTTCTCAGTCTCCAGCCCAGGAAGCACACAACATCTTTAGGGCCACAGAAGTAGCACTGGATACAGGCTTTGTGGTAAATAGTTTGGGAACACCTAGTCCAGGCTGATCTTGTGAAGAGCATGGCCCTCAGTTATTCCTGCATGAATTTGAGCGGATCTTGTAGGAAACATCCCACTGGCACTTAAATGCCAACAGCATGGCCCGACTGAGCTGAAGACCCCTCTGCACTGCTGAGACTAGGCACCCTGGGGAGGAGAGGTTGGCTTATCTAAATAAAGGGCAGGCAATGGCCTTCACCCAAGGAATGCCAACACCAAGGTTACTCCAGTGTGGAGCTGTCTAGGTGGGGCATCTGATACGGCCCCAGGGCAGGGGACTGGCTAGGGCAGGGGACTGGCTAGCTCAGCCTTTACCCAGCACCTCCCTGTGCTGACTCCTGGTTCCTGTGTGCTCCAGCACCTCCTGCTTTGTCCTTGCAGGTCCCGTCACCAGTGTGTGTTTCAGCAAGGATGGCCAGTGCACGCTGGCTGCCAGCCTGGACTCCACCCTGCGCCTGCTGGACAAGGACACTGGGGAGCTCTTGGGCGAGTACGTGAGCCCTGGCTGCTCCCTCACAGAGCTGGGGCTTACCCCAGGGCCCCAGCCAGGCCAGTCCCCATTGCATAAGTCGCTCTTTGGGGCAGCCTCATTATGAGTTTGGGGTCTTAGATACCCACCCACTGCCCCAGTGGTGAGCTCTTGATTCCACTTAGAACCTTAGGGTCCAAAAGGATTTAGGCACCTAACTCACTGAGGTCAAGGGAAGTTAGGCACCTAGATTCCTTTGAGGAACCAGGATGCTGGGGTCTTCCTTGTAAATGCATCCTTCTGAGGGTCCCTGTACACAAGGAAGGACCACTTATGACCAGCTGAGTCTGCAGCACTCAGTGCTGGAAGAAGTGGGGGGATGATGCACTAGGAAGGCCAGTCTGATCCAACTGGGGTACATGGAGCAGCTCACCATTCTCCCCCATGCAAATCCTGTCTGGTCTCTGCTCTAGATACACAGGCCACAAGAATACAGCCTACAAACTGGATTGCTGCTTGAGCGAGAAGGACACACATGTTGGGAGCTGCTCGGAGGATGGGAAAGTGTATTTCTGGGACCTGGTTGAGGTGAGGAGGGCTGCACAGGGGAAGTCTAACCCTGAGCAGCCAGAGACCCCACTCCTTGCCCTGGGCTCCCTCTCCCAGCTGTCTGGTCTTTCTCACTGGGAGCTTTCCTCCTCTGCAGGGATCCCTGACGCAGAGCCTGCCCGTAGGCAGAGGCGTGGTGCAGTCCCTGTCCTTCCACCCCAGTGAGCCCTGCCTGCTCACTGCCACTGAGGGGCGCGTGCAGTTGTGGAGGGAGGCATCTCATGCAGCACAGGAGGAGCCACCAGCATCTTGAGCTGGAGCTGCCTATGCCCTTCTCACTTAACACCACACGCACTCAGTCTGGGAGCAGCTGCTTTATTGAGCCATAGCTTGGAGTTGGGCGACTGGGACTCCACAAACTACGGGGAGCAGCACGCAATGGTGGGGCAAGCTGGGCTGCTGGCCCCACACAGCAAGTCAGAAGCTGTGCGGGAGTCCTAGGCCTTATCTACCAGCCAGTGACCTCATGCTGCAGGGGGTGGCTGGACGCAGGCAGAGGGAAGAGAGGCACAGTGTGCAGATTTCACACAGCAACAGCAGAAAGGAGCTGGGAATAATCTGGGAAGCATCATCAATTGGGGGGGGCGTGAATGATTAAATGGAGTGGGAAAACTGGATCTACTGCACAGCATGGACAGAGAATAGATCCCAGGAGGCCTGAATCCCAGCCCCACCAGCAGTCATGGGACCCAGCAACTGTATGCTCCTCCCCCTGTTCCTCTGTCTGAGTGAGGGCCAGGCCCTCAGCCGAAGGTTACAAGCCTGCCACTCGCTCACTCAGCCAAAGGCACCAGCCTCTCCTCTGGCATCAGGCTCCTTAAAGCCATGTGCTTCTCCCTCCCCACCCTGTAGCTCCAAGAATTCATCCCTGCAGCCTATTAACTTTAGTTGGGGGTATTCTCCCCCCACTTCACAGGCACTGAAGAGCACAGCCTCTGACATTAAAGACCAGTGGGAGGAGTGAGCTACTGACCCCCATTAATAGGTGGGTTACTGGCTTGGGGCTGCTGTTTTAACCTGTGGTTGACCCACGGACAGCAGCAAAGAGCCAGGTTGGGGGGGGGGGGCGGGGGGGGGTGAGCACAGCTGGTCTTTCTTGAGAGCCAAATTTAAAACTCCTTGTTAAAAGCAATCCAGCTGGCTGGCCGAATCCCTCAACTTCATTCAATAAATAAAAGACGTGATGGAAGAAGAGGCCCCAGTCTGCATCCATGGGGCCCAGTGTAGGTGCCAAGCTCTGCCAGCACCTGGGGGGAAAAGATGGACACAATCCTGCCCTTGTTTAATGCCTCAGTGTACTGAGCATCAGCTCTGGAGATTGTGCTAGGGCCTCTCTGATTCTGCGGGGGGGAGTGGCTCAACCAGTCAGTGACACAGCTGGGACTAGAATTCAGCCATCCCAATGCACAGACATAGCCCAGCTCTCCCCCATTGCGCAGTTCTGCGGCCATCCAACATAGCCACAGTCACAGGGGCAGAGGATGGGGGTGGCAGGCTGACTGCTGATGGAGGAGGACTGGATATGGATCCTCTTCCTTCCTAGGCCTAGGAATCCTGTCCCCAGCCAGACACTCCATACTGCATTCCCAGGCCAGGGCACTGCTGGGCCAGGACAACTCAGTCATGCTGCTTGTCACAGGTGAAGGCACTGGCTTTCTGCACAAAGGTCTCTGCCACCAGCAGTGGGAAAACCAGCGAGGCATCAGCATAAACCTGCCACAGAGAGCAACCAAGGCCATGATCACAGGCAGCCAGATCCTGCAAACTGCCCCCCAACATGGACCCACCCTCTAGGTCTCAACCGTGCCCCCACACACACCTTCACCGGCTTAGCATCAATGCGGATCTTTCCCCATGACACTGCTTCATCCGGCCGGGCCCCAGAGTCTGAGCCATCAAATTCCTGTGCTGTGTTAACGTAGACAGCATAGTCAGCACCGTTCCTCTGCAGAGAAAGGAAGTACATCATCAGGTTTCTCCTAGCCTTCCCCTCCTCCCAGGGGGGGCAGCAGAGCTCACCCCACCCCTCCAAGTCTGTCAGGGCGAGGGATGTGCAGTTTGAGAAGATAACTTCAATCCCCTAAAGCTACAGCACAGCTCACAGTTAATAAGGGCAATGGACAGACAGACCCACCCACCAACCCAGTCCTCTCCTGGCCAGAGCCGTCCCTCACCATCAGGTTGGCATTGGCAATATGGTGCTTGACCAGCCCGCCTCCCAGGATGATCATGCCCGTCTTCTTGGCAAAGATAGCCTGGGTGTTGATCAGCCGCAGATCTGGTGGGAGCAAAAAGAGACCATGGTGACCTTCCTGCCACCTGCTCCCACCCAGGAATAGAAGCCAGGAGTCCTGCCACTGCCACCTCCCTGCCCTAGCCCTTCGATCCCTCCCCCCAGAGCTGGGATAGAAGCCAGGAGTCCCAGCTCCTCCGCTCCTCGTTGCAGCTCTGAAGGGATGGTTCCCAAGGATTCAGTAAGAATCAGGCACCTCTCGCACTGGGAACTCCCCCAGCACCTCAGCAAGGGGCCTGTCTAGAGCAAGGAGCCAAGGTGAAGCTGCTGAGCTATCAGGACGCTGCAGAGAAACGCCCGCGCCATGGGGGGCATGGACTCACCTTCCACGATGTCCAGCACCAAGCCGGGTTTCTTGTAGGAGTGGAAGAAGATCATGTCTCCCAGGGATCCATCTGTTAGGGCTGGGCTTAACACCGGGATGTTGTTCTGCCAAGGGGAACATGGGGCAGTGCAGCGGAGAAGGGACAGGGAGTCTGGGTTATTTCCCCTGGTGGCAATTGATGGAGGACAACAGAGTAACACACCTGCCTGCAAGAGTCTTCCTCAAAGCTGCCTTGGTCAGGAAGCACACAGTACAGTCTAGACCGCCCCCCATCAAGCCAGATGCTGCATGGACATATAGTAAAAAATGGTTCCCGACCCAAAGAGCGCACAATTTGAAGAGAAAGGGTAGGAGGGGAAACTGGGGCAGAGAGGGAGATGCAGGGGTTTGCTCAAGGCCAGCAGGCCAGCGACAACACAGAAAAGACCACAAACCTCCCAGGCCCAGTCCAGCCCTTGCCCCATTGGGAAATGCAGCTGCTCATGCAAGGAGAGGCTGCAGGAGCCAAATCCGGGGCTTGGCTAGATGACAACCACTGGGGGGAATATGAGGAGGAAGGGTTTCGAGGGGGTAGCTGGGCCCCTGTGCTGTGTTTGGGGCTGTGGATTTGCTCCCCAAGCAGAAGGGCTAGGAGCCCCAGGGAAGAGGATGCCACAATGGGACCAAGGGGTCTACCCTGAGGTGCCCCAGCCCGTCACCCAGGCTCTCCCAGTGGGCGATCTCCGGAGAATCAGCTGGTCAAATCCTGGCCTGGGCAGGGTTAGTCAGCCACTGCCAGACCCCCACAGAATGAACAGTAGCACCCTTGAAGCACAAAACCCCTCTCTACTGTCTGTGCCCCCCCATCCCTCCGACTCTGCCAACCAACCTTCTGGGCCCAATAATAGACAGACTCCGGGTTGTTTATTTCCTTGCCCAGCCGTGCTATCATCTTGGATGGGGTCCACTTCACACCCTGCAAGATCCATGGGCCAAACTGTGGTGAATCCATCTCCTCCTGCACAGGCACCTTCTCTCCCAGTGTCCAAGGACTCATCCAATGGACAGGACCCAAGACTCTCAACTCCCAGTGCCTCACCCCCCCTCTGGTCCATCCACTGGACCCCCACCTCTATTCCCAGTCAGGAATTGAACCCAGGAGTCCGGATGCCCAGCCCCTCCCCTCTCATTTACACATGCCAAATACACAGTCCAACAGTCCCTGCCCTGGGACATGGCTTCCCCCACCCCCTGGCTCTCACCTCTGTGTCCTGTTCGGCCACCATCTGGTCTAGGATGGGCATGAGCCAGTCCTCGAACTTGCAGTAGTTGTCATTGGGCACCAACAGGTTCCCAATCCTGGAGAGGCACAAGTAGATTCAGCCCCCCAAAAAAGCAGCTCAGCTCAGCCCCTCTCCAATTATCGCTCTGCCCCAAGGCCCGAGGATGCAGCTGGCACTTCCTGATCCCCAGGGAGAAGGGAGCAGAGAGGTTCTTGGCAATGTCTGGATGGACTGAGGGACTGGGAACAGGACGTGGAGTCTTTCACTCTCCCCACCAGTTCCAACCCTGACATCCCACTCCCCTCCCAGGACCTGAGACAGAACCCAGGAGTCCTGGCTCCCAACTACCCCCCTGCCGTAGTCAGTAGACCCCACTCACCCTCCCCAACTCCAAACTCCTCCTGCATGCTTTCCTTGCTAGACTGAAGGAGCACCCCAGGTCCCTGGTCCCTATTAAGCAGGACACCCCCCACTGCCCCACCTGTTGATCCCACTCTGCCGTAGCTCCTTTCCCCGCAGGCTGAATTCCCCCACGTAGGTGGGCGCCAGGCATTTGATGAGATCCTCTTCCACGCCGCCTGCTGTGGTGACCAACACGTCCACCTGCACAACAGAGACCCCCGCCCGTCAGAACCCCCATCCTGTCCCGGGACCCAAATGCTGGACGACCTGGCTGATGGAGCCAGGGGGCAGCTACTATCCAGGTGTCAGAGCCCTGCACCAGGGGGATGCAGATGCTCAACGCCAAGGGGTCAAGGGGGAAAAGGGACACAGGGCGTACCATGTTGTGCTGTACCAGGTAGCGGATGGTCTCACGGATGCCCGAACTGATGAGATTGGAAGTGAAGCCCAGGAAGATGGTGCAACCTGAGGACTGCCGGCAGCAGGGGTTCAGGTCAGCATGGGTCTCCTCCTCTTCAGCCAGCGGCTCCAGCTTCGCTGCAATCTGGGAACCAGAGCAGCCACAAGTCAGGGAGTCTGGGCTGATAGGTTGGGGTCACCCGTCCTGTGCACAGACACCCAAGCCACTGGTCCCCTACTCCTTACTTTTGATGGCAGCCCCAAGGAGCAAATAGGACATGGAGAAACTGAGGCATGGAGCAGGGAAGTGACTTGCTCACAGCCAGCAGAAGAGAGGCAGAGAATCCGAGTCCTGACCCCCAGCCCCTCGTCTGCCTGCTCCAAACACTCAACTCCACTCCCCTCCCAGGACCAGGACAGAATCCAGGCATCCCGGCTGCCAGCCTCCCCCACTCTCACCATCCTGTTGATTTCCTGCACAGCCTGCCCGAAGCTGGTAGCCTGGAAGCCGGTGGTGAGATAGGACTGGAGCAGGGCGTGGTGATCCAGCCCACGGTTGAAGTCGTAGCCCCGCACTTGCAGGCTCTCCTCAGGCAGGTCCGCGCTGGGCTTCAGCACGGCCGCCACGGCCGCAGCGGGGAACCCCTCACCCATGGTCTCCATGGGGCATGCACCTGAGAATGATGAGATGGGGCAGGGTCAGCCCCCTAGATCCCAGCAAGCCTCCCCCACCTCTCTGGGTCCCAGGGAGCCCCCCACTGTCAGCCCCCTGCTTCCACTCAGCCTGCTCCCCTGCCTTCCTCCAGGCCCCACTGCGAACCTCGCCACCCCACACACCCCATAAGCCCCCTCACCCCCACTCCCCTCAGCAGCCCCCCAAGTGGCACCTAGTCCCTGCTCAAGGTGCTAGGGAACTCCCTCAATGCCAACCCCCCCCAAAACACTCCAGGACCCAGGGAAGCCCCCTATGACAGCCCCACATTTCTACAAGCCACCCAGGGCCAGCCCCCCACAACCCTCCAGCCCCCTGACTGCTACCACCCCACATCCCTCCAGCCCCCCCACTGCTGCCCCCCACATCCCTCCAGCCCCCCCAGTGCTACCACCCCACATCTCTCCAGCCCCCCCAGTGCTGCCCCCCACATCCCTCCAGACCCCCCAGTGCTGCCCCCCACATCCCTCCAGCCCCCCC
>ML682037.1:2199510-2259922 GCA_007922195.1 Podocnemis expansa
CCAGCCCCCCCACAACCCTCCAGCCCCCCCACTGCTGTCCCCCACATCCCTCCAGCCCCCCCACTGCTGCCCCCCCATTACTACCACTCCACATCTCTCCACCCCCTCCCACTGCTGCCCCCACATCCCTCCAGCCCCCATGATCTCCCCACACCAGCCCCACAGACCCAGCTCCAGGCTGCCCAGACTTTGCCCCCCGCCGGCCCGCGTCCCACCTGCGGGTCACGCCCGCTCTCCCACGTCCAGCCCTGACCCCCCCCCCAGGTCACGCATGCGCCCCGCGGAGGATCCGCTCAGTGGGCGCCGCTATCTTGGCCGTCCGCGCGTCTCCGGCCGTGCACGTGGGAGCCGCCATCTTTCTCGGGAGGAAGCCGGCTACGGGGGCCCTCAAGGATCAAGAAGCCTCGCCAACGCAGGAGCCTCCTTGCTTAGGTCCAAAGGGGGAGCCGTGTTAGTCTAGTTAACAAGCAGGGAGGCTGGTGGCATTTTTGAAGACTAAGATTTATTTATTTCGTGGGAGAAAATCCCAGTGTCAGCATGCCTCCCCCGTCAACCCCTTCGATGAAGTGGGATTTTCTCCCACGAAAGCTCATGCAATAAATAAATGTGCCAGTCTTTAAGTGCCATGGGAGTCCTTGTTTGCTTTGCTGAACTAGACTAACACAGCCGCCCCTTTGGAGCTTGTTTTAAACACGATCGCCCCTTTCTCCAGCACACCCTGTTTGTTCCAGGCTCCTTACACCAGATCAGTTTTCCCCCAGCGTGGCCATGGCTTTGTTGCCCCAGTTCCAGCATGGGAAGGGGACTAAAGCGATTCCCATCTATGGCAGTTTTCTGCATCCATTCTAGGGGCTGTGTTGGTTTTGCTCATCTGGGGGACAGAACGGAGGACCTATGTGCAAAAACGTCTGAGCCATTCCTGCATCTGCTATCACAGAGCCTGGGCCTACTCAGCCGTCGTTCTGCCATGCTTATCTTGTATGGCAGGGGTCTCAAACGTATGACCCATGGCCACATGCGGCCCCTAAAGCCATTTTCTGCAGGCCGCAGCAACGCTATTGTTACCAATGTTTGTAATATCATTGTATGAAAAGGCTTCAGTGGTGCGGCCCTCAGGCCAATGTACTAGTCCTCATGCAGCCCTCACGGTGATTTCGTTTGAGACTCCGGTTGTACGGTGACTCAGGGCTGCAAAGGAGTAGGTGTTGAACCCGGGTTCACAATGTAACTGTGATGGACAGGCAACACCCACCAATGAGACAGACACCAGTTCAAGTAAACAAAAAAAGCCTACTTTTATAGTGATGCCATAAACACCTATGACCAATTAACAATATGGAGCAAGACCATCTATATAAAATGCTTATAACCAACTAACTGTGGAACAAGAAAGTCTATCTAAAACACCTATGCCCAAATAACAGTATGGAACAAGAAAGTCTATGTAAAACACTTATAACCTAACAACAGTATGGAGCATGAAAGTCTATATAAAACACCTGTAAAACACCTATAACCAAACAACATGAAAGTTTACGCAAAACGCTTACAACCGACAAAGGTACTTATAGCTAAATAACAGTATGGAGCAATGACCTACAAGAGGGTGGCCATAATAAGTCAAGGACTTTTCTGGCCTTTTACCGCCTCAGCATCAGTATAGGCACCGATCAGCCCACCCGACACATATTTACCAATGGCTCAAGGCCATTCCTCCTTGCTAGCCAAGAAGGGTGGGCAGCAGAATGAAGGAGTCAGATGAGAGAAACTAAACTCCCACACTCCCCCCGTGTATGCTGGGGGAATTTGGGGACAGCAGTTTAGAGCAGAAGTGGAGCAATAAACAACTTTACAATAAAAATTCAAAATACAAACGGCTAATGTATATATGACAAAATAATCTATGCTAGGCAATGAACATCTATATCATGAAAAGATTATGTAGGATACAGGGGGAATAATAAACAGCTACACAAACTACACAAAACTCAAATAAGGAAGCTAGAATAACAGACTACACATACCAAAAAGAAGAATTAAGAGAGGTAGGAGGCTTGCATCGATTTATAATACCTGTCCTAGCACTGTAGTGGAACCCAAAGCGATGAGGCAGACCAGCTGCAACATCCCAGTATTTAATCGTTCGGCTGGCAATTCGTGTACACCCCAAAAAAGAAAAAAAAGGTCTCGGGTGGGTGCTCCCTGTCTCAGTCGGGGATCAGTCCAACCGGGTCGCGACGTGCCCTTTAGCATTTGAGGGTGGGAGAACACAAGCTAGCTGAGACGGGGCGTTTAAATAGAATTTTGCCCAGCTGGAGTAAAAATAGCCAGTTGGGAGTGGGATTCTGGTCAGGACCAGTGATGGAACTGAGACCCCAGACAATGATCCCTCCTTCGTGGTGATGGGGGTGCCGAGAAACTGTTCAGGGGGAATAGGAACTCACCCCCCTTCTTGTTGACACAAAGCTAGGGAGGAAGAAACTCACACAGGAGAGTGAGGGCTATCAGGGGAGATTGATACTTAATATTCTTCCCCTTGAGCTGGATGGCCCGGAGATGAGGCCCATCAGGGAGATCAATACTTAACATCTCTCCCTGAGAGCAGCATAATCCAGGGGGGCTACATGTGGGGCGGGGTGGCCATCACAGCTGCCACCTCCGTTGCCAGTAGGCTGGCTCCAGAAGTACATAACATGCCCCTTTCCTCTGAAAACTAGTGTGGCAAAGTAGTAGCCCTGTTTTCTGTTGCCAATGCTACATGCTCTGACCTGCAGAAGAGCAGAGTTCACCAGTCACTTAGCTGTGAAACCGGGGAGCTCTTCTCTGGGATGGCAACCAGTGTCTCTGAGCAAGGCTTTTATGGTGCTGAGCTGGGCAGAAGGCATCTATATTTAACAGTGAGGGTAATTAATTCTGGAACACTTTTCCCAGGCACGTAGTGCTGGATTCTCCAGCTATGACAGTGTTTAGATGAAGAGCACATGTTCTTCTCAATAAGTTGCTCTCCTTCAACCAGGAATTGATGCAGGGAGATCCCCTGGGGGTCAGGCTAGATGATCACAAGGGTCCCCTCTGCTCTTGGAATCAATGAACTAGCCCTTCCCAGAAATCGCCTGGCTGGAATAAGTCCCACCATGTCTACTACCCTGGCCACCTTGAACTGCAAACACTGGGTGCAGGCTGTGTTACCTCCCCGCCTTCACCTCTAGTTAGGCTCTTCCACCAGTGCCCATCATGGTGGTATGAGAGCTGCCCCCCTCTTGGGTTCCCCTCCATCTACTGACATCAGATTCCCTCTGCCCCTTTATCACCCACCATTAAAAGGCCACAGATCCTCTTCCAGCCAGTGCCTGCTGCCCTCCTGCCACTCTTTGTATGTCTCTGGTGAGGCAGGGATGTGGGGAGCATCAGAAGCAAGTCCTAATTACGTGCTGAACTGGAGCCACGTGAGACAGTCCAGATAGAGCAGGTGTCCTGCTGCCCCGGCCCCAAGAGCAGATTTCTCCTTTCTCTTCCCCTTTGTGCTAATGGCCATGACTTCCTGGGTCCTCAGGTCGAGTACAAGGGTGAATCTCACCTGGCCAGATGAGCATGGTGTCCAGCCAAAGGCAAGTTTGTCTTCAAACCAGAGCAACCAGTGTTGACCTACAACTTCGTCTGCTAACCTCTGTCAATTTGCTGGGTGACATTTCACTCTGTACAAGGCCCAGCTGGCTTCAAAGACATCAAAGCACGTGCAAAGGGCAGGGAGGCACGACTGGATATGTTTGTGAGCGAGAGCAGGCAGGGGGTGGCCTGGGGTCTAACACAGACCCTGAAGGTGGGAACGTGGGGCAGAGTCAGGGGTTTGGTGGAGACTGACAGACAGACTTGCTCTTCTTGCGGTGATACAGCATCAAGGGAGCGGGATGGGCTGCAAACTGTGCAGATGGTTTTTGCCATCTCAGATGAGCAGAGCAGCCCCGTCCATGGGGAGCGGGTTCTGATTTTGATCCCCCCTCCTTTAAATCAAGATGATGAGGGGAGGCAGCAGAATTGACAAGAGGTTTGGCTCAAAGACTGGTTCACTAGGCTACCCTACAGGAGGATGAGTTTCACAGAGAGCAGGATTACACAGAGGGCTCTTTCCCGCATCAGCCCTGCTCTCAGACTGCCCGTCCCTGCATCAAGAGTGACAAATGGGTGCAGGGATCTATTATGGATTATAACCAGATAATGAGGCAGTGACTCCAAGCTCCATGTTGAACCTTTATTGAAGAGAAGCTGAACCAGACAGACAGATTTTCCTAGCACTAAAACAACCCACCCACCTGTCACTGTGGCAACCCCAATGATCTAAGGCAGGGGGTCTCAAACTCAAATCACCACAAGAGCCGCATGAAAACTAGTGAAGGGCCTCTTAAGGACCAGTAAGCCTGCACCACTAAAACCTTTTCATATAACAATATTGCAAATATCAGTAAAAATAGTGTCATTGTGGGCCCCAGGAAATAGCTTTAGGGGCTGCATGCGGGCCATGTGTTTGAGATCCCTGATCTAAGGTAACCCAAAACACCACATTATCCTCCCCGTCTAATTAAAATGCCACACACACCCCCAAGAAAAAGTAAACACTAAACTGGAAGATGAGGGTAGACTGCCCCATTCATGAGTGAACCCCCCAGGGAATTATTCTGCCCCGTGACTAGTGGGTTGCCACTAGCTAACAATCCAGTCGAGCAGGACGCTTTTCTCGCTAGGTGGAGTATGGTGAACTTCTGGGGTGCCCACACCAGATGGTGATAGTGATGTGATCACAGGTACTGGAGAAGTAAAAGAACGGAAGAGGATGTTGTGTCCGGTTGGATGAGGGAGGAGGCTGATGGTGTTGAAGAGGTGGCTGAAGCAGGAGAGCTGATCCTTGACTGGATGGTACACCACCTGTAAGGGTGAAGTCAGTTGAGTCACTTTGAGATGTATCCTCAGGACAGTATGACCGGGTGGTAATTGATTGGCATGCCGACACCAAGCAAGACCACTCGAACAGAGCATGCCACAGATTCTGTCGGGGAGATGACTGTTGCTGGGAGCCATTTCCTCTTTTCTCACTCAATGCACTTCTGCCGGGTTGAGCTGGATCTTTTTAATCCACAACCTTCCCATTAAGGCTGGGTAATTACCCCTTAGAACAAACAGTGGCAGCTTTGCAGTCTGTCCCTTGAGCTCTACTTTCACATCAATAGTGCCCAACGGGGGAACAGCCTCTCTTATGTATGTCTTCAAAACAGCCATTGTTGGCTTAAGAGGTAGATGCATTAAGTCCTTCTTATGCACAATGTTCAAAACTAATGAAGTTGCTGCATTGGTGTCCAGTTCCATGTGTACAGGTTTAGCTCACAACAGAGGTGTCACCCAGAATTCATGTGCACCAGCTGTCACAGGCAAAACATGGAGTGATGCTTCGTCTTCTGACGGGGTGTTGCCTTAGTCACCTTGTGTTTGCTCTACTGCATGCAGAATTTCCTACTTAGTCTGCTGAACCAGTGGCTCATTTTTTCTCATGTCTGCCTTTTCTGTTTATCTCATCCTTCCTTTGCTTGCAGGCGCGTTCAATGTGTCCTTTCTTCCCACATTGTCGACACAGTAGCCCCTTAAACCAGCACTCCGATGCGCGATGACCTAGCTTTCCACACCTATTACATTCTTGTCTCTCCAGTGCCCGGTGGGTAGGTTTTGGGGATACCTTATACACTCCATCCCTGATTTGTTGCATGCCTTGGGTGACCCGTTCCATGGAGACAGCAATATCGATGGCTTTCTGCAAGGTGAGCTGATCTTCGGTTAGTAGGCGTCTCTGGGTCGATGCACTGCGAAGGCCACACACCAGCCTGTCCCGCAGCATTTCCTCTAACATGTTCTTGAAATCACAGTGTACAGCCAACTTCCTCAGAGCTGCTACAAATTGTACAACGGATTCACCTTCGCCTTGTTTCCTTTGGTGGAACTTGTATCTCTCTAGTATTACCAGGGGTTTGGGAGGAAAAGATGTAGCCATGGTGCCCAAGTGCCCTCTTGTGGTCGTTATGCTGTCTACTGCCTTTTTCCAGGCACACAGATCAGATTTCCAGCCTTCCCCTCAGGCACACAGCTCAGGTTTCCATCAGGCACAACAATAAACAGTTACAAAAAAGTTTTTTTTCCCTTACTGTACCCTGATTTCTGGTTGTTCAGTGTTGCCACACCACCTCCTCTGCATCACCGCTATTACAAATTGAGGGATTATATCCAGATAATGAGGGGGGAGCGCACTGCAAGCTCCATGTTGAACCTTTATTGAAGAGAAACTGAACCAGACAGACAGGTTTTCCCAGCACTAAAACACCCTCCCATCTATTACTGTGGTAACCTCAATGACCTAAAGGTAATCCAAAACACTACAGGTTCAAGCCCCAAGAGTGTGAGATCCTGATCCTGGACAGCCTGAACCTGCAACCCACAGCCTGCCACAGGCTTCTGCTTTTGCAACCATGTTGGTAGAACATGTCTGGTTCCTCCTGTCCATAGGGTCTCAGTGGGTTAGCTCAGAATTGAACCCAGGGGTCCCAGTCTGGGGGACACTGATGGGAAAGGGGACTCCTGGCTTCTTCACCTGCCCCTGGGAAACAGAGTTTAAAGGAGGACTGGGTGCCAGCTTTCCTCTGTCTAAGACTGGGCTCTAGTGGTTAGAGCAGCGTAGGGCTGGGGGTCAGCGCTCCTGGACTCTAACATAGCTCTACCATGTGGCTCGTGACCCCAAGTCCTGTCCCATTCTATGTCATGGTTTCCCCTTTTATTCAATGGCACTGCAGAACAAGTGGCAGGAGAGTGAACTAACTTTTCTAAAGTGCTCCACAACCCTCAAATGCCATGAGGAAGAGGAAAAGATTATTAACGTCATGACCACAAGCAACATGTTTGTACACAGCACAATGTGGTCCTGCTCCACGAGTGGGGCAGCAAACACTGACACACCTATTTTAAAATAATGGAAGGACAAAGGGGAGGGGTGCCCAGGCTCACTAGCCCCAGATTCAGTGTCTGCCTCAAATTGTTGTGTGCGCCAGCTGTCTGCTCTGCCCCACCCCAGAGGTGGCTCCATTTCAGTAGCAGGTCAACGACATTTGGGATTCTTCAGATCTGCTTCCATTCAATCATCATGTACTTTTCCTGCTGTTTTGGTTCCCCTGGTAGCACCTAGCACCTTCACCCCTCCCGCTGGTCTAACACAGCCCTCCTTTGTCCTGCAGATGTCATGAAAGGCAGCCAGCTGTCAACACACAAGTCAGGGCCAGAAGGTGGCACGGCAACTGTGGACAGAAGCTGGGCTGCAGAGAATGAAGGCGTCACAACCTCCATTGCTGTCCTTACCCTGGGGATTTGTTTGGTGCTTGATTAGCAGGACCTAAACTCTAAATCTTCCTCCCAAGACACACCCTGCTGGTGAGGTCGAGACAGGAGCTCTGCCTACAGGGTCAGGCAGAGCCTGATTCCTGGGTTCTGTTCATAGCTCACACAGCAACTGTGACCATTTCTCCCCCATCCCCATTAGAAACAAGCCTGAGGCCTAAGCAACTCATGTCATGCACCAGCCCAACTGGAAAAGATTCAAGGCCTAAACCAGGAGCTAAGGGCCTTCTTATCCTTGGACACCTTCCTGGGAAAGAGCAGGGAGGGGGAAATTGATGTGGCTGGCTTCCAGTTCCAGGGGGCAGGTCCCAAGTGGCAGGAGGGGTGTAGCTCCCCCCCATACAGTAATGCCGTACAGGCACCTGAGAAGGGGCAGTTGCTGCTGCCAAGGAGGGGTGTGTGAGTGTGTGCCGTGGGACAAAGCACATGCAGGGTCCAGGCTGTTCTCTCCTTGTGCCCCGATTTATAGGAAAGATTAAAGGAAGCTGCACAGCATGGAGCACTCTAATCACCCAGGAGGGGTTGGTGGCCACAGGCCGGCATGTTCCTGGCACAGGTAGTTTAGCAGGGCAAACAGCCCAGCTGAAGAACCGGCCCCACCAAAAGCTGCTGTAGGTAGGCAACGTGGGGAGAAGAATGGGAGCAGAGGCTCCTGGCTGGACCTGACCCCACCAGCCACTCACAGAACATTTTTCCTGAGCTTGCTTTGCTGCGGCCTCCAGCAGCATGAATTGGGTTCAGTGAGGGGGCATTTTGTTGTGACAACCTAGCCCAGGTGTTCCTGCAGCTGGCCCTGAAACGTAGTGATCTGCACCAGGGAGCAAGGGCTGAAAAATTCAGGATGTCTGGGTTTACTTCCCACGTGGGCATGGGACTGCAAACCAAAAGATAAGAAGATTTTTTTAAGTTGTTTTATTTTATTAATATCCTTCAATAACAAAGTGTTCTCCTTCGAGCGCTGCTCACATCATTCAGTTACATGTGTCTACGTGTCGCAGTGCACTGTAGCTCGGAAAGTCTTCAGCCTTAACCTATCAGGTCAGGACATGCGGCCAACGCCCCGTCTACACTGTGACTGCAATTATATAGGTGACTGTGACCCTGACCCTCCCAGTTCCTTTTTCCGCCCTCAGCGATGGTTTCAGATCAGCCAAGAAACTTGCGTAAGCAAGTGCCTGTCTTCTACAGCGAAATTCAAGATGCCTGGCTTCAAGCTGTGCCTAGGATGCTGCAAAGCTTTCTCCGCTCAGCGATCCGCACGATAAATGTCTCACATGCCTCAGTGAGTCACATCTCGCCAACAGCTGCCCCCTCTGCCAGTCCTTCAAAAGGAGGACTCGCAAGGATAGAGAGCTGCATCTCCGATCCCTTGCTGCGAGCAGGACGCAACAGACGCCGGAACCCGTGGACCGACCTTTGGCGCCGAGCCTAAAGTCTCAGTCAATGCTCCCGTCGGTACTGTCAGGGCGCTGAACACTTCAGTCACCGAATCAACCTGGCGCTGAACCCAAAGCGGCACCACTACCAGCATCCCCAACACCGCAGGCCTCCACGTCGGTGAGGCCGTGTTCTCCAGTCCAGGTACCAGCACTGCAGAAGAAAATCAGCTAAACGCTGACCACGGCACTGGAAGCCCAGTTGGCACAGGAAGTGGCACCACCCACCAACCCAGTACTGCCTAGCCCGCCACCAGCACTGCAATCTGGCACTGGGGACTGCTTCCCAGCCAACCTGGTGCTGTCCAGCCCGCCTTCGGTACTGCATCCTGCGGAGGACTGCTCCCCGGCCTCCTCCCCACGTTCCTCCTGGGACGTGTCAGTGCTGTGCTCCCAAGCTTCGGGGGCACCTTCCCACAGATTGGCATCAACTTCGCCTCCAGCCTCGGCACACTCTTCTCCTCTCAAGATGGTAATAAGGGTAGGAGAAAATTTAGGGAAACGGCACCAGAAGTGCTCTCCGTTGCCCATGCCTCGATGCAAGAACAGATCATCGGGCCTGCCTGAGCCAGTGGGGCCGTCCGCTTCCGGTACCATACCTCAACCTAGTTGAGGCCGTTCCCCTCCATGCCACCTGGAAGCCAGAGCGTCTTTTAACAACTGGTCACACTAATGGCTGGACACGGCGGCCGATGATACCCTAGTCTCACGGCACTGCTCCATCTGGTTCCCCTCGCAGACCATGGACTCAGACTTCATGGACGATGAGCCCAATCCCGACTCCACACGTCAGAGTAGATCGTGGGCCTGGTCTTCCTCTTCACCTGATAAGCACACCTTTGAGAGACCGATTGACTGTAACGAAGACTCTCGTGCACACCAGGAGTTGCTACGCCACATGGCAGCAAACCTGAACCTGGAGCTTGGGGTCATCCAAGAGGAGACGAATCCCCTCTTCGACGTCAGCTGGAGAGCGCCGCTTGCTAAGGTGTCTGTACCACTCCACGAAGGGGTGTACAGCATCGTCAAAACCCGCTGGCAAACCCTGTCCTCAATCCCGCTGGTATCGAGGGTCATGGACCATAAGTACTACATCCCTCAGGACAAGTTCTCCTTTCTGTTCCAGCATCCCACTTCAGGGTCGCTGGTTGTTGATGCCATGAACCAGAAAGAGAGGCAAGGTCAACTGGGTTCAACCCCTAAAAATAAGGAGGCAAGGAAACTCGACCTGCTTGGCAGGAAGGTTTACTCCACAGCAGCCCTTCAGCTGAGGATAGCAAACCACTCAGCCCTTATGACAAGGTATATCTTTAACCTCTGGAACGCTATGCAAGGCTTCTGTGCCATTATCCTGAAGGATCGTATTAGGGACTTCGACACAATGCTCAAAGAAGGGGAAATGGCATCCAGAGATGCTCTGATGGCCATCTGGGATGCCATGGACTGAGCCACCTGTACGATGGCATCGGCTGTAGCAATGCGTCGCTCAGCTTGGCTACAGGGCTCAGGCCTACCGCCACAGCTGCAGCTTACTATTAATGACCTCCCATTCGAAGGCCCTGACCTCATCGCTGAGTCCACAGATGTGAAGCTCCATGGCATGAAAGACTTGAGAGCCACACTCTGGTCGCTGGGGATTTACACCCCACAATCTAACGGACGCTCTCTAAAACCCCATCAACTCCTCCAACAACAACTTCAGCAGTTAAAACAACAGATTCAACTGCAGAGTACATTCCTGAGGTCCCTCCCTTTTTCTAAGCACCACCTTGGGGACATGCACAAGAACAAGGTCCGTTTGGGAAAGAGTGAGAAGTCCCATGTTCCCTAATCGGGTAGGTGTGGGCAGGCCTCCAAACGCTCATCAGGAAGGAAACAGCATTTTTTACAGTTACTGCAAGGGAAGCAAACCCATGAGTCATCTGGTCCCCAACCACTTACACCGCTTCTCACACCAGTGGACCAACATCACATCTGACCAGTGGGCCCTCGAGACAGTCATAGAGGGGTATCGTATTCAGTTTCTTTCGATTCCTCGGGACAGAAAACCACCCCCTCCTCCAGCCCTTCAGGAACCAGGAACTGTCCTACCTTCTTGAGATCAAATGCCAGAAACTCCTCTCCCTTGGAGCCATAGAAAACGTTCCCGAGTGGGAGTGGGGAAAAGGGTTTTATTCCTGATACTTCCTGATCCCGAAATCCAACAGGGACCTTCAACCCATTCTAGATCTCAGAGCCTTAAACACACACATAAGGAAAATAAAGTTCTGCATGGTTTCCCTATCATAGATCCTCCCGTCTCTGTCTCCTGGGGATTGGTTCACAGCCCTTGATTTGAAAGATGCCTACTTTCAGATAGCCATAAGGCCCCGTCACAGGCGGTTCCTAAGGTTCAGGGTAGCAGATGACCACTTCCAGTTCACCTCTCTCCCTTTCAGGCTCTCCCTGGCCCCCAGGGTGTTCATGAAGGGCATGGCGCTGGTCGCAGCATACTTATGCAGATGGGGTATAAGAATTTACCCCTATCTAGATGACTGGTTAATAGTTGGGAAATTGAGCTCCCAAGTAGAGCTCCACATCGGAGCAGTAGTGAGGCTCTGTGACTATCTGGGCCTCCATATAAACCAAGAAAAGTCAAAGCTCCGCCATCCCAAAACATAGAGTTCATAGGGGCGTGTCTAGATGCCCGCAAGGGGTTAGCATTCCTACCCCGCTCCAGATTTCGGTCCATTTGCACCATCATTACGGAGCTGTAAATGTCCCCCTTGACCACGCCCTGCTGGTGCCTGCAGCTCCTTGGCCACATGGCAGCCTCCACCTCAGTGATCCAGACGGCACAACTGAGGATGAGGCCTTTCCAAATCTGGCTTTCCACGGTGTTCCACATATGGAGGAACTCCCTGAACAAGGTACTGTCCGTCCCCCAGGATAATCTGGGAACGCTTCATGTTTGGAGGGATCCCCGTTTTGCCATGGGGGGCATCCCCTTCAAAGACCTCAGGCCCTCAGTGACCTTAATAACGGACTCCTCGAATACAGGGTGAGGGGCCCACATCTCTGGGGGACTCTCCACCCAGGGGCTCTGGTCACACACAGACGGCCCTCTCCACATAAACGTGAAGGAACTAAGGCCATCAGGCTAGCCTGCTTGACCTTCCAAGACAAGATACAGGGCGGGTCAGTCCAGATCCTCATGGACAATACCACAGCTGTGTTCTACATGAATTGGCAAGGGGGGGGTCCGCTCTACGCCACTTTGTGTGGAGGCATGCAAGCTCTGGGAATTGGCCATATGACACAACTTCACCCCAGTGGCCTCCCACCTACCAGGGGCGGCCAATGGGCTAGCGGACTCGCTAAGCAGAAAACCGCTAGCGAACTACGAGTGGTTCCCTTCAGAAGGTCTTCACCCTCCTGGTAGACAAATGGGGTCTCCGCCAGATGGACTTGTTTGCAACACATCAGAACCACAAGTGCCCCCAGTTCTGCTCCCTCAGGGGCCAGGAGGCCCTCACCAATGCCTTCCTCATCAACTGGTCGGGACCCCTGATGTATGCCTTCCTGCTGGTTCCCCTGATACAGAGCGTCCTTTTGAAAATCGACAGGGATGGAGCGAACGTAATACTAATAGCTCCGGACTGGCCCAGGCAGCTCTGGTTCCCACTCCTGCAGGACATGTCCATAGAGATCCCACTCTGCCTCCCACAGTGGCCGGACCTCTTGAGGCAGGACTCGGGGCGCCTTCAGCACCCAGACCCGGGCCACCTACACCTGATGGCTCAGCGAGCAGGAGAGGCTCTGCTCAGACAGGATTAAGAAGGTCCTGGTTGGTAGCAGAAGACCATCCACCAGGTCCACGTACACAGCCAAATGGAAGCGATTCTCCATTTGGGCTCAGGACAAAGGTGTAGATCCTATATCAGGCCCAATTCACCTTATCCTTGACTACCTACTAGACCTCAGGGAAGGAGGCGTTTCTCCTTCCTCACTGAGAGTCCATTTAGCAGCAATCTCAGCTCTCCACGAGAGTGTGGATGGGCAATCACTTTTCTCCCATCCCACCTCTGTCAGCTTCCTAAAAGGGGTGAAGAGACTTTTTCCCCAACCTCGTAAACCCACCCTGCCTTGGCACTTAAATATCATCTTCCGGGCAATGACAGAGCTGCCCTATGAACCTTTGGACTCAGGCACTCTCCTGGTCCTGTCCTGGAAGGTGGTCTGCTTAGTACCAATCACCTCCACTAGAAGGGTTTCGGAGTTGAAAGCCCTCTCCTCAGAGCCCCCATATACGAGGTTCTATCTGGATAAAGTGGTTTTACGTCACCACCCATCCTTCCTCCCTAAGGTGGCCACCCCCTTCCACCTTAACCAGGAAATTTGCTTGCCATTTTTTTTACCCAGACCGCCAAGTTACACAGAACCAGAGGAGGTGGCATACATTGGACATGCGGAGAGCACTTCTAACTTACATCGAGCGCACCCGGCCATTCTGCAAGACCCCTCAACTGTTTGTGGTGGTCACCAAATGTAAGAGAGGTTGACTAGTATCCTCTCAGTGTATTTCTAAATGGATTGTGAACTGCATTAAATTCTGCTATGGAAGGTCGAAAACGTCCCTTCCTGGAACCGCTAGAGCCCACTCTACCAGGGCACAGGCGTCCTCTACGGCCTTCCTGGCCAAGGTTCTGATCCAAGAGATCTGCAGCGTCACCATGTGGTCGTTGATTCATACCTTCATGATGCACCACGCCATCGCCCAACAGGCTAGAGATGATGCCGCTCTGGGCAGAACCGTACTCAGTGTGGGTAGGCTGTAACTCCTCCCACCGTCTACAGCTAGCAGTCACTTGTAACTGAATGATGTGAGCAGTGCTCAAAGGAAAACGGTTGGTTACTTACCATTAACCATCCTTCTTCGAGATGGGCTGCTCACATACATTCAGGCCCCTCCCACCATCCCCACTAACGGAGTTGGCGAAGGTACATGGGACTGGGAGGGTCAGGGTCACAGTCTCCTATATAGCTGCAGTCGTGGCATATAGGAGGCATTGGCCGCGTGCCCTGACCTGACAGGCTAAGGCTGAAGACTTTCCAAGCTACCATGCGCTGCGGCACACAGACACCTGTAACTGAATGTATGTGAGCAACCCATCTTGAAGAATGACGGTTACTGGTAAGTAACCCACCATTTTGAGAGCAGCAGTGGGTTTAGCCTCTTGGTGTGGGGGAGCCTAGACCCAGAAGCGGGTCCCCTGGTGGCGGGAAAGAGGTTGGAGCTGCAAGGGGGCAGCCGATGATTCTCTGGAGACTCTGGAGCCCCACATGGCAGAGCCCTGCGCGCATGCCTTCACCCACCTGCCACTGCCCCACTCAACACAGAGAGACGTCGCTTTGTGTCACAGGCAAGTGGGTGGGTTCAGGCAAAACGTGAGCAGGTGGCGGCTGCCGGAGAAACCGGGGCGAGGGACTGAACTAATCTCCCGTCTGTGAGCAGAGAGCTGTGTTCAGAGGCGTCACTTCCAATTCTTAGTCTGGGATGATCTGGGGGCACTGAGCGGCAATTGGCATCACAGTGATCAGAGGCTTGTTCATGGAGATTGGTGCGGGGAGCCCTTTCTTGCCGTGTACCCCATAGCAAGGAGAAGGGAAGGCGTCAGAAGTGTTGGAAGCTTGTGGTTATTGCTAGAGCCCTGTGCAGATACAAATAAGTGGATCTGTATCCAACCTGCATCTGCAAGAAATAGTCTGCGGATATCCATGTTGTATCCGCGGATGTGGATATCTGCGGCTATCTGCATAGTTGCAGGGCTCTAGCTCTGTGCAGATAAAAATATGTGGATCCGTATCCGATCTGCATCTGCAAGAAATCATCCGCGGATATCCATGTTGTATCCGTGGATGCAGATGTAAGGCGGATATCTGCAGATATCTGCGGATTTGCAGGGCTCTAGTTATTGCTTCTTGGCCTTTTGGCTAAGGAGTCTAAATATTCACTTATAATATCTGTCCTTATCAGTTTAACCCCGATATGTTCTTGATTTGGGAACTATGTGTTAAACCGATTTTTGGAACAGGAAGCTGGATTAGGGGCTTGCTCCGTCTGCTCGGCCTATTGACCTGGTATTGCAGTGTCCCCAGGAATGGTGTATCTCCCTCTGGGAAAATCTCATTGGTAAAAGAAAGAAAAAGTTGCACTATTCCTGCTGTTTTTTATGTAACTGTTTGCCAATGACTGTGCCATAGCACATGGTTGTGCTGTCATCTCTGAGTAAGTGTTCCTTAAAATCTTTTGCAAAACTACTCAAAGAGCTCTGGTTTGGCTCATAAACATTCATGAGTTCATTTGGAAACTGTGGGTGGTGTGCCTCAAATTAATTAAAGGCAGTGAGGTGCTCCATAGCAGAGCAAATGTTGGGAACCACTGGTTCAGAGATTAGACAGAAACCGGGGGGGGGGTGTCTAAGCATTATGGGTGTAGGAAGATTTCAGTTTCCAAAGTCCGGGCAAACTTTTGGTGCGTTGGGGACAGACACACTCCTTAGTTCCAGCTCTAGCCAGGAGCAGAAGTTTAAAATCAGTCCTTGTCCCGGAGATGCCAGGCAGGCTCATCTGCCTCACTGACTCAGCTGTGGGATGCCTACTCGGCAGGTGAAGGCGGCCCTGCCCCCCGCTGCTCCAGTCTCCCTCGAGTGGGAGATTCCCACACTCCTGGCCTCCGGCAGCTCTCTGGTGGTTGGGTTAAGGTGGAGCCACAGGAGCTCTGTGTTTGGGCTGCTTGTGCTATTTTTAGGGGGACCCCTGGAACTCCGCATTCCAGTGCCTTCCTCTATTTTTCAGGGGCAGGAATGCTGTCTGCCTAAAAATAAGGGGCCCCAGATCTGTGTTCCATGCCTTCCCTCTTACTTTAACCCCTGTCATTTCTCAGCCCTGCACAGCCCACCCGGCTGGGTTGAGCAGGGAGGGAACTTTAACTCCAGCTCTCAGGGATGCTCGCAGCACACTTTGGGTGTTGCCCCGGCACACTGGTTGGGAACCACTGCTTTACAGCAGGGCTATCCAACCTTTCTGAGTGAGGGGTCACACTGCTATTCTTTTCTCAGTCAGGGCAGGGCAGTGAGAAAATTTTTAACAGATAAGACATACAAATTGGTCTTTATTAATAAACTTTAACAAAATAACAATTGGTGTGACTTGGCATTGCTTTTGCTTGCACAAACTGTCAGTGACTGCCTGCACACTTCATGTAGCAATACGGAGTATTCCATATAGCCCCAGCCAGCACCAACTCCCAGGCTCTTGTGGCAGCACTCAGTGGGCTGGATGAAAGCCCTTGGCAGGCCAGATTCAGGCCGTCAGGCCACACATTGGACAAGCCTGCTCTAGAGCATGCTCAGAGTGATCCACTCTTGACTTGGCTTCCAGCCTCCACCAACCCCCTTTAAAGACAATAAAACCTGCAGCATCCTGTGAGGAGGCCACAGGGGCTGCTCCTGTTACCCACCTCCAGCTCCCCCTGGCCCTATAGCCCCAGCCTAGCACTAGAGAGCAGCCACCAAAGTGGGGACCACTGGGCTCCTGCCATTGCCCCCCCATCTAGCCACTAGTGAGCAGCCTCAGGCGGCCTGCTGTGGTTGCTGTTGCATCCCACCTATCACCCTGCATCCATCCCAGTCAGTACAGCAAGAGACCTTCCAGGTGTTGGGGATCCCCCTTTTTGTAAATTGGGTGAGAGGAGGATCAGGCAGTTGGGGCGAATCAGGCCCTGCTGCACCCAGGAGATCCGCCTGTGTGCCAGGATCCCCCACATTACAGCAATTCTCTTGACAGTTACAGCCCTGTACAGTCCCAAAGGAAGGGGAATCTACGCCAGGTGTGACTATGGCAGAGGGTAGGCGCTAGCCCCAGGGCCAAGCCAGCCTGGCGGCACTGCTGGGGTGGATCATTCTAAGTCCCATGCCATCCACACCTCAGAGCTGTGTGGGACTTGAATGCTGGAACTAGACTGGCTGTCTCACCCTTGGGTTGGAAGAGACCCCAAGGGGAAGGAGTTAAGCCTCAGTGGCCCATTCTGTTCTCAGCGCCCTCCACCACTGCCTCTCTATGTGACCCCAGGAAAGTCATTTAAACTCCCATGCCTTGGTATCCCTACCTGTAAAATGGGGATGGCACTTGCCAGGACAGGGACTGGGAAATACTGGCTGACTATGGTGATCAAGTAGGCACAGACCAAGTCCACCACTATGGGCAGGCAATTATTGATGGCATCTGGTTCCACTGGGCACTGACTACAGCCCCACCAGCTCCTTGCATGTGAGTAAGAACTACAAGTCCCTCAGTGACCTGGTCTGGATCAGACTCGGGGAGCCGGAACTGTGTTTTGGCCATTTAGATAGCAAGTTCTATGGAGCTAGGACCGTCTCACTTTGTGCAATGCACAGCACCCTGATTGTAGCCAATGTTCTCATCATACACCTATTAAAAAAATCATCTGAAAGCCAGATTCCCCCAGTGAGAGAACTTCATTTAGCTTGGAGACTGAAACTAGCCTGGGCTCTTTTGGTTCCTGGCTCGGTGGTACTGAGAAAAGCCATCAAGACTGCAGTTTTGAGGCTAGAGCAATTGAATTTAAACTAAAAAAAAAAAGCCACGTTATTTCACTGGGAAGGGGATAAAAAGTCCACTCACATTTCAAGTCAGATCCAGTCTGGCAGAATATTTTAATTAAACAACATTAGAATGAAGGTCCCAACTCAGTCCCTTTAAGCTATGCATCAGCTCTGGCCTCTTTCAATCTGTTGAGCCTGTCTTTTTCAACCACATTTCTCCTTTAGCAGTGAGCATCCTCAGCCTGTGCAGAGCTGGGCTGGGTGGTCACTGGTTCTGACTCATTACAGCCATCCACTCAGCAGGACTGGCTAGTCCCTGCCTGCATGGAGATTGGAGAGAAGCCAGGGCTCTGTGCACCATGGAAAAGCAGGTGGAGGAGAGACAGACAAACAGCACAGGGCATCAGGGGTACCTAAGGAGTCCAGAGGGTGGGGCTGGGGAGAACATGAGCCAGGGCAGTGGCAGGGCATAGGCAGGGAGAAGGGCTGGATGGACACCCAGGTATGGAAATAATTCTGGAAACAGCAGACCCCGGGCGAGCTCAAGCAGTGAAGCTTGGCCTCCCAGCTCCTTGGGCCTCAAACAAATGAATGACAAACAGCTGCTGGAACTCTGGCCACCCCAGACAGGAACACGGGTGCCGGGGTCAGCGCCTCTCTCTGGGGCCCCAGCTGCATGACACAGCTCCACAGATCCAGGCCTCCATCAGGCATTGAGCCTCCAGATTTCCAAAGACAAGCCCCCAGAGGCAGCTACTACAATGTTGCCTTCCACGCTGACCTGTAGGGGGAAGCAGGGAGAGGGTGGAAAAACGTACTGCAGAGACAGCTTTTGGGGTAGGCAGAACACCTGAGCCCTGCAGTAAGATGCCCCATCCCCAACTCAGTGGACAGCAGGGATGGTCGCCTGTTTCACCCACCACAAAAGCCGCATCTGCCTTAGATGGCAGCAGGAATGCTCTGAGCCGCAGCAGGCACAGACAGCTTGGGAGGGGGCTCTGCAGGGACTTGGGGCTGGGGGGGGATTAGGGCCCCTGGCAGGGGTCACAGAGGGGATTTTGGGTCCCCTGTTAGGGGGCCAGGCCTGGCAGTGGGGAGTCAGAGCCACTGTGGGGCACAGGGGCCCCCCCGCAGGGAGCCAGGGCTGCAGGGGGGCTATAAGGGACCCTAAATTGGGCCCTCACCTAGGGCCCCAGATAGCCTAAGGCCACCTCTGCAGTGCACAACAGGCCCTGGGGATTGAGACCACACCACTCTGGGATCCCATGGTTCTGGTGGCCCCAGTGGTTCTACAAAATACACCCTCTTCCTTCTCTAGTTCAGAGTTTAATCACAAGGACGAGGCATCCTAGCGTTCGGCATCGCCTCAGATTCACTCCTCGGGGCAGCACAATGGGAAGGCAGCGTCTTTCTGGCTCATCTGAATGGCCGCCCACCAGGCCAAAGGAAGAAAGGGAAGCTGACGTGGCCTGGGGCGGGTGCAGGACATGACATTGGTGTAAGGAGGGGAGAACAGACAAGCTGACTGGGATGTCTGGAAGCCCAGTTCCCCTGTTTGGAGTCTGAGCGCCTGCCTTACCCCATTCAGCACGTTGCTGTGTGTCCGTGAACAGATGGTGCGAGGCGGGTCTGTTGGAACGTGTATCTGGAAAGAGAAAGCACATGGGGCAATTTTCCCAGGGCTGGGTGAATCCGTGGGGAGGGATGCAGGGAGCCTCTCTTTGTGCTATTTTTAAGGGGGCCCACTGGTGCTTCAGACATTGACAGCAGGACACAACTACCCTGGAATGTGGACTGGCTCCTGATGGCCAGCAAGGGGCAGGCTAATGCTTGCCCAGAGGTAGTTCCTGATGTCTGATCAGAAATGGTTCATTTGCACACTTGCTGTTTGTGTGAAAAAGGAATGAGCTCATGAGATAAAGCTGAACGTGCAGAGGGCTCTTCCAAGAATCTGAGACACAATCCCGAGGCCCCTCCAGGAAGCAGGCATCACCCCTCTCCCCTTCTTCCATGGCTTTACGTGGGGGGAAACTGAGGCACAGAGCAGGGCAGCAGTTTGCAGCCAGAGTTGTGGAGCTGGAGACAGGACTTGGGTGGTCCTGACTCTCACCACCACTAAGCACTTGGTGGGGAGTGGGAGGGACTGCTAAGGAAGCATGGATTTTACCCGCAGCATCTTGTCAGTGGAGGTTGTGTACAGAGTGCCCAGAGAGTGCCAGACTCCAGTGATCTGGGATCGGTGACCCACGTCAAAGTACTGTGGGGAGGAAGGGAAGAGTGAGCTCTAGCTGAAAGCCAATGCGCCTCTCTATTCCTAGCCCATCTGAGTCCCATGCTTCCCTCTTCCTAAGCCGTCACCTTGCTGCTGGGGACCCTCAAGCCCCCCCAGGAACAAGTTCCAAAGGGGCAGCCATGTTAGTCTAATAAAGCAAAAAAAGCAAGGAGTCCTGTGGCACTCTAAAGACTAACAGATTTATTTATCGCATGAGCTTTCATGGGAGAAAATCCCACTTCGTCAGACACTTTGAAGATGAAGTGGGATTTTCTCCCATGAAAGCTCATGCGATAAATAAATCTGTTAGTCGTTAAAGTGACACAAGACTCCTTGCTTATTTTTTTTGTTTAAAACCAGGAACAAGGTTGCTCCCACCTCAAGGTGATGTGGAGGACCCCAGTTTGGAGTATCTCAGGGTAAATCCTAGGAATGTAGGGATTTAATGAATTTATCTGCCCCCCACCCCACCACAGCATCTGAGCATGTGACGATCTAATCATACCCTGCTGGGAGGCGTCTGCATGTGGGGGTGAGCTGTCACACATGCAGGCTAAAGTTACATGGGAAGTCAGGCTGTCCAAGTGCTAGGTTAGCGCCTAACAGGTGTGCCATCCACCCCAACAGGCTCCTTTGCCGCTCTCCTAGCTGGAAGGGCAAGCAGTAAATGGGCCAGGGAGCCCCATCTGCCCTGTCCTCCAGGGGACCCCACGCCCATCCAGCATGGGTTAGTAAAGAACCCGCAAGTGAAACTGAGGATGAAACTGACATGGTTTGGCTTTGTGGCCCAACCTGCAGGCAGGCAAACAAGCCACATCTTTGGTTTTTATCATCTGGGCTGAAGTCCTGGCCCAAGGGTTACTAGATTTCACAGCAGGGTGAAAGGACCCAGCGCTTAGTGACACTGTACCCCTCGGCTAAGGACCGGATTGAGAAGGCTGGCATACCCGAATGTGCTGGAAGCTGCCTCCTCTGTTTTCAAAGACGTACAGCAGGCCCTGATTATCCCCAGCCCACAACTGTGTTCCCTGGTAGGATGTGGAGAGCAGGTAAGATTCCAGCTGGAAAAGGGAAGACCAGAAAGAGGATGGCAGAGATCTGGCAGTGTATCTTGGTGAAGAGGAGAAAGAGGCCCAGGGTTCAGAGGGACTCACAAGCCACAGAGGCTCAGTGTGGAACACTGGCCCTTCGGCATGTACCCTAAAAGTCTAAATGCTGGTGAATCAGCAAGCTCCTGGCTTGACTCCCTGGAGGAGCTAAAGGAACTTGGCAGTCATTAAGCATCGCCATCCTTCCTCTATGAAGCAGAGATCTGTTATCTCCATTTTACATCTAGGGAAACTGAGGCACGGTAAATTACACGCCAGAGGCCAAGTAAGCCATCTGTGGCAGGGTTAGGAGTTCTGCCTCCCAGCTCCCCACCCTCCAGACGTAACCAGCCCCCATGAACTTGAACAATTACATATCATCCTGAAAAAATGACCTGAATGGAGTATCTACAGACTCCCATCTTCATCCTCTCTGGCGTGGTGTCTGGGCAGCTTCCACTGCACTCAGTTGGTAAGGGAGAAAATAGCCACCCACCTGCAGCCTCTGGAGGACGCTGTTGGCTCGTCGGTCAAAGACGACCAGTGTCCGGTCCTCACTGCCAGAGATGATGAAGTGATCATCTGCCACGAGGGACAGGACAGCGCTGGAGTGGAGCTTGCGACTTTTCACTAGGGCTTGGGCGGCTGCCGGGAAGGGAACAGCGTCAGAACCTCTGCTGGAGCAGCCGTGGGGATCCTAGACAGGCGGGACCTGGGTCAATTTCCCTTCCACATGCCCCCTAATGTGAATGGTCCATCCTGCATCCCACCAACCCAGCCAGGGGGCCAACAGATCTCCACCCTCCTAGCCACGACCCACACCCAGCACTCAGGGGGACAATAGATTGTGACAGTCTGTACTCCTGTATTCACCCGTTAGAGGATTACAGATTTGTGTACAGTATGCCTTGGGAGGAGGTATCTGAAAACTCATTTGTGTCTTGGTAAAATATGTGTGGCCACATTGCATGTAAAGTTACAGGGTCCCACTTGTGATCCTGAGATATCTTCCAGCATATTACAGAGAACACAGAATGACAGCATCACAGAAGATGATGGTCAGAAGGCACCTCAGCACCTACTCAAAGCAGGACCAACCCAACTAAACCATCCCAGTCAGGGCTTTGTCACGCTGGGTCTTAAAACCTCTAAGGATGAAGATTTCCCCCAGCTCCTTAGGTAACCCAGACCAATGACCTTAATTATGTTTTATCTTTATTTTTTGTAACCAGTTCTGACTTTTATCCCTTGTTACTTGTAAAGTTTTCTGTAGGTAATAAACTTGTGTTATTGTTTTATCTAACCCAGGGTGTTTGGGAAAGTTCATCTGGAACAACAAGGTCTGTGTTTGGTATCATCAGCCCCATTTTACAGAGTGGAAAGCTGAGGCACAGAGTAAGCAAGTGACTGGAGCGGAGAATGGAACCTCAGGGCCCCAGGACTGTGAGGAGAGTCGCTACATTGGGCCTGCTGAGTGAGTGGGTGCAGGGATAAGCTGGAGTCTTGATCTTAAAGCCAACCATGGTCACTAACCTCGTGGGTCATACACCGTCACCTTCTTGTCATAGGTCCCAGTGATGAGGATGTCAGGCAGGTAGGAGAGACACAGCACGGCAGCTTTTCCCCTGGGAGTCGTTGGGGGTGGGGTGATTGGTGACGAGACAGAGACAAGGAAGGAAGAACAAACACGATCCTTCAGGACAAGCCTCACCACTCTCCCACAGCTGGATGCCCCTCTGGGTCTCTCTATTACCTATCCTCTGCACAAGAGCTCTCTCCTCTAACGTCTTTAGCAGACCCCCAGTTACCACAATGTCTGAGCACTTCACAAACTGGGCCCCTCTCCATTTCCATAATATCAGAGCACTTCTCAATTTTTAACATACATACCCCAGGTGTGTAGTGTAGGGCCGTGCAGTTACCCCATTATACGAGTGAGGAAATGAAGGCCGGATGTAACAATCTAACTCCCAGAGATGTCACTGAGGGTTAGGCACCTAAACCTCTTTGAAAACCTGCCCCGAAGTGATTGACCATCGTCCCACTGGGACTCTGAGCTGAATCCTGGTCTTCTGCGTGCCAGGTTAGCGCTATATACTTCACAATCTCTTCTCTCCTGACCAGAATCCATCTCAGCTCCCCAGCGTCTTGGACTCTCCATCTGCCCACCTTGGACTTAAGTCCGTGATGAGGTTTGGGGGGGCAATGTCTGGCAGGGACTGCACAGAGCAAAGCCAAGTTGTAGTAAGCAATGTACAAGAGATAAAGGTGGGAGCCAGGCTACGGTTATTTGCTGTAGGGAGAGGCGGAAAAGGTACCTGATCTCCCCAAACTGCTGCCCATTGGCTTCTATGTCCCATAACTTCACCGTGCTGTCCCAGGAGCCTGAGCACACTTTGTTATCTCTTGAAGCCAGTGACCACACCCAGCCCTGCATGGGGAAAGGGAGAAGAAAGAGTTAGAATGAAGGAAAGAAGGGGTTGCCCTTTTCCAATGCCCTTCAGCTCCACAGACCCGCCACGACACAGAGTTAACCTCATTGTATGAACAGGGAAACAGCAGCAGAGAGGGAAAGTGATATAACCCAGGTCAAAGATTTCAAGATGTGCCAGTACCCCCCTCCTTGTGCTCCCTAGAATGGGGAATGGACTAAGACTGTAGGGTCAGGGAAGGAACCAGCTGTCCCTTTTCAACCCCACAGAAGGGAAGAAAGCTCACATTAAGGGCAAGAGTAGAGGGAGATGGGGACTGGGCTATGGGGCCTTTCCTCTCCAGGGTGCTTCAGCACAACTGGCATCCACAGAGCAAAACCTCCATGCTGTAGCTATAGCCCCTCATTCCTGGTACAGCGAAGGCTGGGGATCCACCCACTTCCCCCCCCAACAGGGTAAGATAGATGGCAAGAGGAGCTGGCTCCCTAGCTGATTGGGGCCTTTGTCCAGCACAGAAGAAGCCTGGTCCAGTAGGCAGTGCAGCCAGAGGTGGACAGAACCCAGCAGGGAGGAGGAAAGTCAGGTTTTCACCTTGTGCGTCCCGTTGCGCTCTGTACCCAGTGCTTTCACCAGCACCTTGTCCGGGGACTTGCCCAGCTCTCGGAGATCCCACAGGTTGACGTTTCGATCCCGGGAGCCCGAGACACAGAGAGTCCCGCCCTGCAAGAGAAGGAGACTGAATGGCCACAGCTACTAGGAAATGGAGCAACAGGTCAGACACTGGTGCAGGAGCAGAAACGATGGGCCGCTCAGGCAGCAGCAAGTGGTTAGAGCGCGGCTGGGCGTCAGGACTCCTGGGTGCTAATCTCAACACTGAAGGGGAAGGGGAAGGGGAAGGATGGGGTCTAGTGGTTATGGGGCTCCTGAATGCCAGAACCCCTGGGTTCTGTTCCCAGATCCGCCAACAATTGTCTATATGATCTCAGGCAAATCACTTCCCTACTCTGTGTCTCAGTTTCTGGGAGCTCTCAGATGACACACAAAAGCATTATGTCTACTCACTCCACAGAGCTCATGGAGCCAGAGACCGACCTGGGACACAGCTCAGACAGCAGGGCCTGGAGGATAACACCACCGGTTCGTACATGGGATGAGCCTGCCACACCTACACTGACCAATGGCCACATGACATGACGAGAAATCGGCACCTATTGAACCCAAAAACCCAACCCAGGAGTCCTGAATCTGCTCTACTACACAACTCCCCACACTGTTTCCTACTAGAGCTAGGAGTACAATTCAGGAGTCCTGATTCCCAGTCCACCACTCTAGCTTCTGGACAGCAGCGGCCAGCAAAGGAAGAAATCGGCACTCACCTGTAGGAGCAGAACTGAGTCAATAGAGGCAAAGTGGCCATCGGCAAGGGAGAAATACTCGGTTCTCCTGCCATCACCGGCCCAGTGGCTGAGATGCTCCTCCAGCTCCATGCAGGCAGCTGGCCAGTTGAAGTCCTCCTCTGCGCAAGAAGGAAGGGATCGCAAGAATCAGGGTGGAAAGTGCCCCACTCTGGGCGTCCCATGGCCTGGGAGGAGAGGGAATCTGGGGTTTCTAGCACTGCTAGAAGCTTTGATCCCATTACCATGCCTCCTCCCCTACCACAGGGTGAGTCGGGGCTGTGTGCAAATTGCTCTACTCAGGACAGTGGTTTTCAAACTTTTTTCCTCAGGACTCAGTTTTAAAAAACAGCTTATGCCCGTGACCCAACAATTACATCTTTGAGCAATGCATTCCAGTCTTCTGGAGGTGGCAGCAGGGGGCGCTGTGACCCAGTGCCTGAGGGTCTGCAACCCAATACTGGGTCCAGACCCAAGTTTGAAAACCAGTGCCTTAGAGGACAGGTCCCAGTGCAGCACCTTTAAATGCATGGGTGGCAAAGCCGCCTCGGAGCCTCCCACACCACTCCCTGCCCCCTCCAAGGAAGGCCAGGAGTGCTACTGACATTACAAAGGTAAGCCAGGGAGTGGAAAGGATTTAGCCACCATCTCACAGAGAAGTCGGGTCCAAAGCACGGAACAGAACTCAGGTGCCTTGATCCCTAGTGCTGCTCTCTGCCTGGCTCTAACCACTAGACCCACCTGCTTCCAGAGCTGGGGAGAGAACTCAGCAGTCCTCACTTCCAACCCTGCTCTAACCACTAGACACAACTCTTCTCAAGAGCTGGGGATGTAACCTGACTTCATCATTACCCTCTGCCCCTGGCTGAGGCCAGTGTTTAACTCTCAGGGTAATGAAGTTCACTGGGAGACCTGAGGGCCATGAAATATTGCCTGGTCCTACAACAGTCTCCAAAAGTCCAGCCCTCAGCCCTTGTCTCTCTTACAAGCCCCCTCCCCACCCCAGGAGGAAAGTCCCATGGAGACCTACCTTCCACCACTGGGTAGCACCCACTGATCCTCTTCTGAAGGCGAATCCTCCAGGTCACTGTATCCTGCACAATCTCCCTGAGGGTCCGACAGACCAAGGGCAAGACCTCGAGAACAAACCTGGGTTCCAGGTAGGAGCAGATCTCCAGGATCAGCTCCAAAGGGAGGGCTAACAGCCCAGAGCTCCGGTTGTCACCTGTCATAGACTTCTTCAGTTCCAGGGGAGACTTGTGCTCTGATGCCAGGGCCCTGGGTCCCGCAGCGAGTGACTCAGGAGGCGAACGTGGGGCCTTGCGGCTGGGCTGAGCCGAGCCGAGCACACGCTCAATATATTCCTGAGCCTGCATGTCTGGATCAACCTTGTTCTCAGCATCGGAGTCATTGTCGGAGCCTTCGGGGTCCTCAGAGTTCAGCACCAGGTCCATGGCTGCACACACACCACAGACAGTGAGAGTGAGGAGCTCGCTACAGGAACCAGGACAGCATTTAGTGTACAACAGAGAGCAGGTCTTTCTACCCAGGGATTTCCCTAGCCCCCTCCTAAATTTCCCAACACTTAACTGTCAGCTAGCACCAATGTTACAGGAATCTAACGAGCACTCCCCTAATTTCAAGTCCTGGGGAAGCTGCTGCTTCTACCCTCGCACAGCCCCAGTCCACCAGCCCCTTTTATTCTGCCCCATCTGCGCGATCAGCCCATGGAGGGGCCTCGGGGCCAGAAGGGACCATCCCGCAGGCCCCAGCTGAGCTCGGGTCTGACTAAAGCATCCTCCAGACAGAGCCGGGCGGGTCTGGAAAACGCGCAGCCGCAGAACCCCCCGTGTCCTTCCACCTCCGCCCTCGGTCACCCACCCTGGCGGGCTGGGACTGACTGTCACGGGAACGTGGCTGGCTCCAATCCCCGGCCCCCGGCGCCTGCTCCGCGTCCCTAGCCCCCCCCGTTCTCGCGGGCCATTAACCCCCAGCTGTGGGGCGCCAGGAAAGGGGCGGGAGGCTGCTGAACGAAGGCCCCGCCCCCCCCGGCTCAGCCCGGCCCCCGAGGCGCCTCCCCGCGCTCTTCTCACCCCCGCGCGGCTTCTCCCGGCCTCGCTCTCGCACTTCCGGCGCGTCCCGTCTCCAGGGTCACAGGAAAACAACTTCCGGCGCCTGCTGATGACGTTTCGCGCAGGTGCGTCACCCTCCTTTATCCTCTCCCCCAGCCCCTGGGCGTGGAATGTTCGTCCCAGAGGGGCTCGTGTTACAGGCTCCGCCCTTTTCGTGACGCAACGGAATTGTGACTTAGGCACTATTGTGACGTCACGGAGCAGGCTCCCATGCAGCCAATGAGGCCCTGGTCCTGAACATTTCTCCCCCGCCTCTAAGGGCTGCAGGGAAGGAGCCAGGCTCCTCTCTTACAGCCGGGCCAGCTGGGCTCTGAACACGCGCCAGAGACCTGCCCTGACCCAGGCCCCCAGGCTCCTGGGCAGCTGTTCCAGCAGGACATGTGCTTGCTCCTCAATAACCGCAGCCTCACCGCTAAATTAGCCTCCCCCTCCCTCTTTGAGATGGGGAAACCGACAAAGCACTTAAGTAACTTGCCCAACATCATACCAGATCAGGGCCCTTAATCCCACCCATATCATTTCTTCAGTAAGTGTTAACATGCCTTTACAAAGGGGGCACCTATTTGCACTTGACAGATGGGGAAACTGGGCACCTTGCTTCCCCTCCCTGGGCCTAAACAGCAGCCCATAGGCCCCTAGCAGACCAAGGCATGGGAACCTCTGCACAGGTCTGAGAAATAGAAAGAAACATGGCAGTGCAAAACAGACCATATCTCACACTAGATGACACAAGTCTCCTTAGTTGCTGGGGGGATTCAATGGTGCTTTGTTAACATGCAGCAGTACAAATAAGGAAACCGAGGGCACACTCTGATCAAGAAATTTACCCCCCCCCCCCCAATAAAACCCCAACATTTACTTTAGAAACAAAAACAGCCTGGACACCTTTGTACAGTGGAGTCACATGAAATTTTTTTTTTTTTTTTAGTTGACAAAATTATACATAAAATGAGAAAAATCTCATTTCAGCAAGGTGCAAGCAGCGGCTTCAACACTAGGTACACTGTCACCATAGGAAACAGTACAGCACATTTACAAATATACAAATCCAGGGTTAACAAACAGGAGGCAGAAACCAGAAGCACTTAAAAAAATCCATTTCAAGAGGCAGTCAGGTCCAGTAGCCTAAACTTCACTGTCCAAGGAAGAGTTCACAGCCTTCTTTCATTATCCTACACTTTGGGAACTTAGACACTTTAAAAAAGTTACATCTCAATATAGTGCAAGGGGCTACCACTTTGTTTAGCAATACGGTTCTTGTTCATGCATTTAAGAGACCACAACAGAACCCTGACCTAATGGAAATCCACTTCATCCCTCTCTAGAGAAGGAATGGAGGGAAAGGGAATGCTTAAAAATAAAAGCACCATTAAAATGCAAAGGAGAAAAACATTGGATAGTCTTCCAGAGACCCGCTCAAGACGTACACCAATAAAAAATAAAAATAAATCATTAAAAAAAGGCTGAACTGAAGGAATGCACCTGTTTAGTTCCCCATCCCTTCTTTCTTCTAAGGTAGAGATGCACTTAGGGCTGGAGGCTGCTCCGTCTCCCCTCATCACTCAGAGGGAGAGAAGATTAAGAGCAAGGCTAGGTGTTACACCAGCAAGTGAAGCCACAGTGAAGACTAAGCTTTGTGGGGTGCCATGCTCAAAGTTTTGTGTTGTGAGGGTCCAAGGGCGTGTTTACATGGTGAACTCCAGTGCAAAAAAAACTTAGAAGGGTGTTAAAAGAAAGCTTTAAAAATGTACATAAAAAATAAGAAAGGAAGCGCTGAAAAATAATAAAGGAAAAGGATCAGTGAAGCTTAAGTTACTGAGTGATCCCACAAACAAATGTTTTTCAATGGACACAGGTGCAGCTTGACTGACCCTGGAATACCCAGCTGTTGCAGAAATTGGTTCTCCCCCCCCACTGCATGACATTGCCACCCAAAAGGAGATGGTGGGTTCCTCTCTGCAAGGTGTTTATGCAACAGCACAGCCTTGAGAAAGGTCAGATTTTCCACAGTTCAACCACAGGTTCTTCTTCTTGCTGTCACCTGCGTGACTTTCAGTTTTTTAGAAAAGGAATCAAAGAAGAAATCCAGGAAGGAGGCGGTGGAACATCCTCCCCAACCTGAACTTGGAGAAAAGTCTGTATCCCAGTGGCGTTCTCCCCTCAGGAGAATGGGAATTTCAGTTCATCACTCCTTTCCCATGGCAGCTGTCACTTTGGGAAATGATCCTTCTTCGTCCCACAGCCAAGTTGATTCCAGACACATCAAGCAAACTCAGACTCTGACAACTGGCAGTATCTCCCCCGCCCACTCAATTCTTCTTGCACCTTTAAAGGGTTAAATCTTCTCACATGCACACACAGCTGCCTTCTGACTGGTGGCAAGTCAAAACACCCAGACTGTCCAATGACGCTTTCACAGCACATTACCTCATTTACAATTAAAAAGCTGTGGTTACCTCAAGTCAAAGCTTTCAGCATAACCGACCCCTGATTTTTGTTTGTTTTTTTTTTTAAATAACCCAGGGACTAAAATTCATGGAAGTCTTTTGTCAACATTCCAACCGAGCATGCAGCAGAATCTATGGACTCAAAAGAAAATAGAAAAAACTGGCCTGTTGCCTACACAAAGCTACACTTCCATCTTCTTCTGTGCTCCAGCAGCTTGACTGCTCTTTTATTTCATAAATGGAAGTGGCAGAAGTGGTATAAACTCTATTAAGACAGAAAGCATATTTAACCATAACGAATGATGCTACTTGGGACAGACTGCACTACGTGTCCCCCTGACTGGGCGCACTGTAAACCAGGTGGAGACTGGATGTCTGTCTATGGATTTCAACTGCATTGCTTAAAATCCCACCCTAGTCACTTTTACCTCCCTCTGTCTGTAGCTGAAGTAACACAGTAGCGGTGTCATGAGACAGGTTAATTCACTGCACGAGGGATTTGGTTTTGATTTTTTGTTTTAAAAAAACGCGCTTCTCTACCAGTATCTATTACAAGGACCCTCCCCTGTAAAATTGACTGGCTGTTGACTCAGGAGATCCTCTCATGGGTTGGTAGGTTTTTTTTGTGCATTGCATCCCGTAAACAGTGCCATGAAAACTATTTCAGAAAAGGGTTTTTTTGTTGCTGTTTAAGTGTCTAGATGAAAAACGATTACACGTAATTATGGGCTACTCACAGGATTGCTAGTCTACTTCTGTCACCATGCACTCTTAAAGAGGTGAGGAAAAACTGATCTCAAACACTGGTGACGAAATTATTTATACAGTAGTTTGTTATAGTTTAACCCTTCAGTTCTCGACAGCTAGATTTTTAACCCTTAGAACTTTTAATCCAATTTTAGCTTTTTATTCAGGTCTGTTTTTAAAACCTAGCCTTTAACTGATTTAATATATTATTATAAGCTAGTCCTTTTCTATTATGGCCCTAGTTAGATCCCTTTCTCAGGAAGTGTTGCAGTTTAAGATCGCTCCCCTATTTCGGCCCATCGCCAACCCCCACCCCATCCCCATCTACCAGAGATTACCTCAGAAAAAAAGAGGAAAAGAGTCCCTTCTTCCAACCACTGAGACTCCCTGGTTGCTTGTTTGAATTGATCTCAGAGGTCCCCCCCTTTAAATTTCAGGAGATGGGGAGGGAAGTCATTTTATGTCCCACAATGCTCCTCCCTTCCTCCCTAACCCCCCCTTAACAGGGCTCTGCAACACCTGTGGACGAGTTCCCAGTAACCCTCCCAGCACATACAGGAACCTAGAGGAGAGATAAAAAAAGAAAGCACCAGTTAGTTGGGGGTTCTCTCTCTCTCTCTCACCACCCACCTCCCTCAGATAAAGCTCTCTAAATAGCTTTGGTCATTATTAGACACATCTTGTGTCCTCTGCATTTTCTGGAAAACTCTGGCAGTGGGCTAACTAGCAGGATCATAGCACCACGTGATACAGAAGGGGGAAAAGAGTTTTATCCAGGATAGCTAAAACTTGTAGAGACACCAGATTTCCAACCAACAGTCAGAAGATGAGCTCCATTAAAAATCCAACCCTCTGCTCAGAATCCATAGTTTAGACAAACAAGCCATCCTCTAGCAAAATTAAAGGAGATGAGATTTGGTAGGGCCTGGTGTTTTGAAGGCCTATTGTGTTGATTTCATATCCTTCCCCCCCCCCCCCCCTTTGGGGAATCAGATCAGCTTTGCAAATGTTCCATCTGCTGGCTTCACTTGTCAAACCTCTTTGTTCCAGGTTACACAGGAGAGGTATTTTTGGGGTGAAGAGGAATATTTAGGCTCAAGTTTTAAAGCTTGGGTGCACTATAAATAACACCTGATTCTCAGCACCCAGAAATCTCCAACATCAATGGAAGCTAAAGGTACCCAGGATCATGCCATTTTCATTTAAATGCCAAAAGTCAGGCTACAAAATCTGTGTTGACCTTAGTCTCTTTGTCCACAGGTTAAGGGTCTGGACTGGAAAGTCTTCCTGACTGTGCTGAGGAATTCTGACACCCAGTCTGCAATTCTAACCATCAGACAACCCTTGCCTCATCGCACTTCCCCGACACTAAATGCCTGGTTTACTCGTCACCAGTTGTGCTATTCTTGCCAATAGAAACTGACATATCATCCAAGGATCTAAATGTGCATCAACTCTATTTCAGCCGCAAGAAGGGAGACATCACAGTTTCACTACAGAGGAAGAAACTCAGGCACAGAGCAGAAGTGATTTGTTCAAAAATCACAGTGAATCAGCGGCAAAGCCAGAAGACTGCCAGTTCCGAGTCCTGTGCTCCAGCCACTTCACCCCCCCCCCCTTCCCACAGAGAGTCTTCGTCAGCTTCTCAACATGTTAATTCTTAAATCCCAAGTGCAAGAAAAATGGAGGGAGGGCAGAGCTAATTACCTTTATCTCCTTGAGAATGGGGGTTAAAGTCTATGCTCAAACACCACCCTCCCAACTCACCTGGTACAGTTTCTCTGTGTTGCTTAGACCCCATAGAATGCAGCTAGCCTCTCCTTCAGCAGTGGAGGGAACTGCTCCGAAAACTGTTGCCAGTTCTCCTCACCAACTTGGTCTTTGAAGCCATGGAGAATCTGAGAAGGAAGAACAGCAAGACGTGATTGCACCAGCTTGTGTGTGGGCAGGGGAGGTGGAAATCTGGGCATGTCACTGCAAGAATCCGAGGTCAGTGAAATGCAGCAAGAACAAAAGAACCAGCTTCATGCACTGCAGAGTTTGCTCCACAGTAGCAGATGGAAGTGGTGGACTCTCTTCCATGACTTCGGAACTGGAGAGAGGGCCTGCACTATGATCTGTGGAGACTAACCCAAGAGCTACAGGGATTCACACTGACCCCAGACAGCAATCCAGCCAACACTCGCGGTACCAAGTTGCACAGTGGCTTAGCAAGAGCTGTGCTTGAAAGTGTTTAAATCACCGAAGTCTGCCACTGTTTAATGCTTCCAACCTGCAAGTGTCACCAAACTATGATGGTGGGATGCCCTCCGAGTACTTCACAGACCTGAAGCCTCACTAGCACCTTGCAGAAGACAGGCTCCCCAGCGTATAGATGGAGAAAGGGGTACAACATGCTGAAAGACCCCATTCCCTGCACACAATCACAGGAAGAGCCCAGGAGTCCTAACCTCACCCCTTGCTACAGAAGGGTGCTTCCTCTTCGCCAGGGAGCTACAGATCACACCATCAACTCCCCTGCTTCCCTCATCAGTTGAAGGCTCGGATGGCAACTCAGGTAGCGTCCTCCGCCCACCATGGGCTTAGTCCATTCAGCTGATCCATCACTGAACTAGTTTAGCTGTGCAAGGCACCTTTTAACTCCCCACCCCTTTACAATGCAGGACATACCTTATAAAACATGTCCCTCAGGTCATCCTTAGGGCTCACCCACGACGCAACTGCATCACAGAAGAAAATAAAGTCCTGGAACAGGATAAAGGTGCTTGAGAAACAACCAATACAGACACCAGCATGACATGAAGTGAGGGGGGCCAATTTCAAGGCCAGATGGAACCTTTGCATCTAGCCTGACCCCCTGAAAAACACAGGCCTGAGAACCTCCCCCAGCAATTCCTGTGGCAAGACAGGGACCTCTGGATGAGCTACAGCAAATCTTTGTAGGCAGACTTGCTTTTAAAACTGCTGGTCCACTATAGCACAACCACTTCCACTCCTGTACCAGCCTTGAGTTGAAGCCCTGAATAATGGAAAAGCCACCATGCCCCTGGGAATGTTGCTCTAACAGTTAGGTACCATAATTTTAAAACCTAGTTTGAATTTTTCTGGTTTCAGCTTTCAACCACTGGCTCTCTTTACACCTTTTCCCACCAGATTCAAGAGCTGTCTGCTGCCAGAACTGCCCTTGCCCAGACTGGATTTGTGGTTTAAAGAGACACTGCCTTAGGGACCCGTCCGACATCACAAACACAGCAGGGCTAGGGCTTAACAGGCTGCTGCAGGGAGAAAGCAAGGGGCTGAGGGGAGGTGGGTGGCACTCTTCCTTTTAGTTGGTGCTAACCCCAATGTGGCTCTAAGGGGCACTCCCCCTTCAAAGCCAATGCTGACTCCAATGACCTCATGCAGCCAAAGGGAGCAGGGTGGGTGACTGTGTCAGGTTCCTGTTCTCAAGTCAGCCAGCATGGTACCCAAGTGCTATGCTGAGGGAGGTTGAGCCAGCTACTCTAGCCATCACACCCCCTAGAGAATGCTGTGGAGGGGCTGGCTGATGTGCTGTTACCTGTACAACTCCGCCAGGATTCACCCCAATCATCATACAGATGCCGCGGAAGGCAGAATCCTTCTCTTCATTATCCCTTATATTCCTGAGAGACGTACACCTGGAAGCCAGAGCAGACCCCCTGAATCAGTCCCAGAAGACAGGACATCCTGCCAGATGGGGCTGGCAGAGAGTGGTGCAACCATAGCTAGGTAGATGAGCTCAGTCCAGCCCAAGAACCAAAGCTAAGTTACTTCCTAATACTAAAAGAATCAACACCCAGGAATCTCTGATGATAGAGCAGAGATGTTCCCCATCCCTTATTAAGCAAACACTCCTTCTCATCTTTCTGTCCCAAGATGCTTGACAAAAATGATTTCCCCTACACTTGATGGCAGACAGGATTAGCATCCAGGTCTCTGGGGGCCCAGGCCAATATCCTCTGCATTAGGCCATCCCTGCCTCCTCCCCTCTCAGATTCAGCTGCTGCAGCAATGCATGGCTCTTTTCCTGGGGTCGCTGGAAGCAGGCTCTGTGCTACCCTTCATGTAGTTTATTAAGCGCTCTTGTCAAGCCTGATTCCAGAACATGGCAGCATTAACAGACTCAATCTACCTGGGAATGTGGATGATGGGGTATTTTTAAAGAGGATATTGAGCTACTTGGAGCCCAAGTCCCACTGAAAATGTCTGCAAGATCCCCACTGGAGGTGGGCGGGGATCTGTTAAACATAACCTATGTTGTACCAGAGATGAGGCTGGCCAACTTATCTACAGAGAAATCTGAGCTGTGGGCTCCCTGGTGAAGGACTCTGTTGCTACCATTCCTCGCCTTGGCTTATGGAAACAAGCCCCAGTTTGCATTCTCTCTGCTCAAGGGACTAGTTTAGTTCCCAACTCTGGTCTCCCAGGACAGAAACTTGCTTTGATATGTACCAGATCAGTTAGAACTGGTCTCCACTCTAGGACACTAAATGGAATTTTACCAAACCACTAGCTGTTCCCCTATGAGAAACCTGTGTGGCAGGAGCAGCCAATTCTAGGACATGCTGGACAAGACCGGCACAGTGCATGGAACACAGAGGGACAGACCACAGGAGGCTGTCGGGCAGGGATGGGAGTCAAACTATTGTTAAAGACTGGCAAACCCCTCCCCAACCTTGATGGAGGTGGAAGCTCCGTCCACAGTGAAAGATAACCTCCAATAACCTGCCATCTGCGAGGGCTGTGAAGTGTCATGCACACAGCTGGTCCAACTGCTGTCATGCTTTTTCCTGGCCTATCTTTTAGGGTATCTGAGCCGCTCACAAGTTCACTTTTATCCTCACAACTGAGACAGGGACAGGTTATTATTCCTCATCTTGCAGATGGGGAAACTGAGGCAGACACACTGGGTGACTCATCCAAAGTCCCAGGAAGTCAGTGGCAGAGCTGGGTCCTTAGCTCAGGCCCAGTTGAATTGCTGCTATGTTTCAAGTGTGAAAAGCTGTGATTGGTACCCCATTTGCCACTTGCAGTGCCTCATAAGGAAGATAACCTAAAAACCCTTCTCCTAGAAACCATTCTAGGAGGCAAGGGCTTAGGAAGTTAGGATCCCAGAATGCATTGCTGCAAACAGCTAAGCAGAAGATCCTGGATCATGCTGTCCCTCAGCCCATGCTGCATTTGCGCATCACAATCACTCCAGAACAGACCATCCACCCCCTCCCCCAGGCAGCAGCCAGGAACCCTCTCTTCCCTCCCCCTATTGCAGTGTCACTAACCAGGGTCTAATAAACTGCTGCAGCATCGGGGCGACCTCCTGAGGGCAAACGTAACCCAGGCGTCCAATGGTTATGGCTGGAAAAGAAACAATCCCACCATGGAGCTGAGCAGAAAGTCTGGGGTTCGTGTACTTCCTGAGGATGCGGCACACAGTGTCAGAAGCCATAAGTTGGGGGAGGGTGCCTTGAATAACCAGTTCAGATCTGGCCAACATCAACACTGAGCAGATATAAGCCGTTGGGTAATATTGGCCCAGTTCCCTGGGGGAGAAGCTTCCACCTTACATAATCCCACAGTAGGTTGCCTTATTTTCCTGCTAGAGTACCAGATGACCTAAAGACCCAGCTCTGTTCTTGGCCTGTACGTGACCTCCAGAGCAGAGCTGATGAAGTTTTCCCTGCCACTGCCAGGGCGGTACGGGTAGATTTTGGCTGTCAACCGTCTCCTTTCACCTAGGGCTACCAGATACTGAAGTCTGGAAAGGAGAACAGGGAAGTATTGAAAAGCAGCCTATTGGAGAAAATGTAGTATTAATATAACATTTTTCTGTTTCTAGGGGGCCCTGGAATGCTTTCCCCTAAAAATCAGGTATTCCTTGGCATTCCAGCACACTTTAACCCCTATAAGTACAAAGCCAAACAAAATCATGTATTTTAAAATGCCTGCCAGACGCAGGATGTGAAGGTAAAAAGGAGGACATGTTCTCCTTTTGCCTGACATCTGGTAACCCTACTTTCACCAGGCTTAAGATCCATACTGCAGGAAAGCCATCTGTGGAAGGGTGGTCTGCCCCTATAAGGCCCAAGGCCCAGCTGTTCTGGGACAGTGCTGTTTAAGAACAGGTGCTGGGGTGTGATTTTGGGCTGGGAGGCAGGTCAGGAGCCCTACACCACTTAAGGGGGTGGGGGAGTATTGGGGACACAGCAACTCTTCCATCCTCTCCCAAATTTATTTTGCATTAAATGCATCTCTGGCTGATGGCAAATCAGTGTTTCCCTGGCCAGGCCTTGTTCCCACAGGAATTCAAGCCATTTCTGCTTTTCGGAGCAGAATCCAGTCCAATCACTACAATTCTACTACATGCACAGAGCCCCCCAACTCACCTGTGTTCTCCAGCAGGGTTTTGGGGGTGTTTGGCCGGTTGATGATCTCCACTAGGTTGTTGAGGACCATCTGGACATATGGCTGCATTTCCGCACCTGCCCAGAAAGCGAGTTCCATGACCTCCCCACCTCTGCCTTGGTACATTAAGCTTCCCCCTACATCAGTCCTTCCTAGGGCAGGTCTCAGGGAGCTCGTATTCCTTCACAGCCCCTTCCAGAAGGTAGATCAGGATTAGCCCCACTTTGGATGGGGAAACTGAGGCACAGATAAGCCAATGTCTGAGTGGAATATATGTCAGGAGAGTTCTGACCTCCAGCTTCCCGGTCTAGTAACCAGATCTCACTCCCCTCCTAGAGCCAGGGACAAAGCCCCAGATCCACCATCCCATTGCAAGAGAAGGGACTTCCACATTGCCGTGGTGAGGGAATCAAGCTAGCACCAAATGCCAGGGGTCACCGGATCCAAAGCAAGACAGGGTGCCGCTCCCACCTGTGCCCCACTCTCAACAAGATCAGTGCAATCTGCTCAACCCACGCCTGCTGGTTCTAACGCCAATGCACCAGCTAGCAAAGAAAACTTGATGTCCCTCCCCAAGGCTTTGCAGTCGGAGACTGCTCCACCTTTTCATTGGCAGGGAAGGACGCAGTGTGGACATTTGTAACAGCCCCAGCATGGGAGCAGCGGATGCCACTGCCAGCCTGGCAGGCTTACCCATCTGCATGCAGATCTCTCCAATAGCCCAGGTCGCATTATTACACACTGAGATAAATTCTGGGTTCAGGTTGGTGCCCAGTATGGGCATGAACTCAGCTGAGCAGAGAGGAAGAAAGAAGAACAACACTGGGTTAGCACTGTAATGCTGTAGAAGGGGCGCAGATTCTAGTTTAAGATGTTAGATCTCTCCTCTGCCCCACTCAGTGCTGCAGTATCTGGGTACTTTCCAGGGAAAATCAACAGCAGCAGCAAAGCCCTCAGTTGCTGTCATGGTGTCTGTGGCTCTTTTCAGTCCCAGCACTGATGCCTACCGATGCATCAGTTCTTCCTCCAGGTAGTATTAGCTGGAGTCCCTTGGTGAGACTGGGGCCCCTGGTGCTAGGAGCTGCCCTAATACTGAGCAAGGCTCCAAACAGCTCACAGGCTGGGCAAAGGAAACACTCACCACCCCCCTTCTATGGATGGGGAAAATGAGGCACATAACCTGTCCCTCTCTGCCATGCCCTCTGGATCAGACAGTATGAATACTACAATGATCATAGCAGAATGCCTACTCTCCCAACTTCTTCATCACCTCCAGAGGCAAGAGGACCCATGTGACAACAGCAGCAGCAAGGCAAGGGCTCGCCATAGTGACCTACCAATGCAGGGCTTGACGTGCATGAAGCAGGCTTTGGTGAGATCTCCCAAGAGGGCAAAGGAGCTCTGCCGGACCTCTGGCATGGTGTCCTGCACAGATCAAGAGTGAGGGGTTAGATACTGGGTGCGAGTCAGCCACCCCCAGGTCCAGACCCGACTTACCTGCATGCACTGGAAAAGCAGTGTCATTATGTTGCTTCTGGCCACCAGCTGCTCCACGTGGCACCCCAAGCCCTCAGCCAAGCCACTCAGCAGGTCCAGGGCCACAATCATGAAGTCCTTGTCAGGGGCCTCGTACTGGTCTGGTTGCTGATTGTACATCTGATAGGGAGAGGTTAGAGACGTTTGGCCAAAGAAGAAGTCCTTGCTCCCAGCACCCTCATAGCCCTATTTTCTCCAGAGGGAAGGGCGTCCTTGCAGCTACAGCACTGGATTGGGACCCAAAGGACCTGAGCCCAATTCCTAGCTCTGCCAACAACCAGCCAGGGGATTCTGAGAGCGATCCCACCCCCCAGCCTCAGCTGTCCCATCTGTAAATTGGGAGACTGGTGCTTCCTTTGCTTTCCTATTTCAGTCATACCCCCTCTAGACCAGGCTCAGTCCCTTACTAAGTCTCCTGATGCTCTCAGCAACAGGGCCCCAGTTGCAATGGTGCCTGGAAGCATGGGATGCAAGATAATGGACAACAAGCCCCAGTTGTCCATCCTACCTGTAGCAAAGAGGACAGCACTTACCATGGCCTGAGCAAGCGTTTTCTGCACCAGAGTCACACAGCGCTGGTAGACAGGCTCACAGTACGGAAGGAAGCCACTCTGGAGAGCAGTTGCTACAGATGACAGGCACTGGAGACAGACACACGGCATCAATTAGAGAATCTGTTCAGACCCAAGCCCCCCTTTTACCATGACCTCTCAGATCTGTTCCAATTCACACCCTGCAGGACTTTAGCCTCCCCATTCAAGCTCTCACACAATCAAGCCACTCTAGTACAACTGGCACGATGGAAATCTGACCACCCTGATTCTTCCTGAGGCAAGGCTGTGATACACAACCATGTCGCCTAGTCTGCTCTCTGTCACCTGTTTCTCACAGCCACTCACTTCTAGGAGAGGGAAGAGATCTTTGTCCTCATCCTTCAGTTCATTCCACTTCTGGATCAACGGGGGCATCAGTTTCTGGATGTACTCCTGCAGGAAGGAGGCAGGAAAACAGACCAACATAGTGGGGGGGGGGGATTACGCTATAGTCCACCTTGGGCACTTTTATATATTCCCCATCACCATCACCCTCCCCTGCCCTAGACACTGGAGTCTTTGGGCCAGTGCTCTTGTTCCCATAGCTTGGGAACTGAGGCACAGAGGGGCCAAGTGACTTAGCCAAAGGTCTCACTGGTACTCTGTGGTAGAGCTGGTTCTTGAACCCAGGTCCCACACCCTGTGCCCTGACTATTGTACCATCCCTCTCTCCAGCAACCAAAGCTCAACCCAGAACTCTCAGAAAGAGAAAACAGTCAACACTTTACTTCAGGATTCGAATGTCTTGCCTTTTCTCTCTTCATCATTGTTCCTGGGTTGGGAGCAGCCTAGAAAACGCACTGAGTGAACCTGGTAACACAGTGGTTGCTGGCAAGAAAGGGCACCCAGCCAACTCACACAAGGACTCAGGTAACTGTGGGGTCCTGGGGACTCACGCCACCCATGTTAATTGCTATCCCCTCAGTAAGCTTCTAAGGGCAAGGATTGGAGGGATCAGCCATGTGGGGAAAGCTTCCAAGGTGCTTTATGACTGCCACGTGTGGAGGAAAGCAGGTAGGCAATAGAGCACTGGGTGGGAACATCAGTACTAGTGCACAGGCAGTCACAGTCGGACAATGGATGTAGGTGGCACGTACCGGCTGGTTTAGGTGATGCCCCACGGAATCGGCGAGGGTGCCAATTGCATCATAGAGGATCAGCAGGTTCTTGTGCTGGTACTTCCCAAAGGCAAACACTAGGGTGTCCAGGATGAAGCTGAGGTATGGGACCAGCTCTGTGCAGGCCTCCTCCTCCAGGGTTGCAAAAGCACTGGGACAGGGAAGGAAACAAACAAGCAGCCTTAACCCAAACCAAGAGAACTGGACAGTCCCATGATGCAGGCATGAAGCCAGAGGCAAACTCAGTAGAAGGCAGCCAGTTAAATACAGCTCAAAAAGAAGATGAAAATCATTTTGTTTTCCTTCCAATGAACCAGCCTAGGCGCTGGCTTTGACCAAAAGCACTTACCCATCCCCCCTGCCCCATGGCAATTCTCTGGATCAGACAGTATGAACACAGAGTCAGTCATGGTTAAGATCAAACTTCAAGTTCCTCATCACATCCAGAGAGAAGCATGCTGGAGGTGGGTGGGAGGATCTCACTTGGACAGCAACTGTGCCTCACATCCAGGACCAGTCTAGGCAGTCCGTGGATTTTACACTGACACCATCCCACACCCAGGATACCTGCATGCTGCTTCCTGCACCCTCTTGTTGCTGTCCAGGATGCGTTTGAGCAGCTCTGTCATCAGTGGCTTGAGGTGCATGTCGGGGGGGCTGGCTCACCACCCAATGGGCATAACGGCTAAGAGTCCAGCAGGCGATGGAGCGCACAAGGGCCTTCTTGTCCGAGAGACACTGGATCAGGTGTGGGATGAGCTCCGGGAGGTAGGGCACCATACCCTGCATACATCCTGAGAAAAAGGTCTTTGGCTCAGATCACAGATGTAGTTGTTCAGGGTTCCCCTCACGCTCTAGCCTCCCATTGGACAGTCTGGCCTAGGAATGGTGCCTACAGTGCTGCTCGCAGACACTGCTGCACCTCCCCTAAACCACGATCTCCCATCCCTTAGCAAAGCACTCAGGGGCTCTGGAGAGGGGGAGCCCCTAGGACATGACCCTCTTAACCTTTCTTCTTTGCTAATAATGTGTGACAAGCTCCTCAGTTCCAAAACACAGGAGTCAGAGGCAGGGGCAGATCCGGTCAGTGGACCTGGGCACACAGAGTAGCAGTTCTCAACTGCTGTGTCATGATGCAAAAATCTGTTGCTGCACTGTGACAAATGTGTGGCAGGGGCTAAGGCCTCTACCATGCCACATGGCTGATGAGCTGCAGCAGGGAGCTGCTGGCTGTTAACACTGGTAGCCTGTCTGTGTGACTCAGGCAGGCTGCTGACTCATCCAGCACACTGGGAGCTGGAGGCAGGGCATTTTTAAACTTCCACCTTGCATGCCCAGCCCAGCTGTGGGGCCCCTTTGTTATGAAAGTGAGTGTGGGGACACCAGGCAGGCAGGGGGCCAGAAACACCAGGACCAGAGTGGAGGGGCCAGAGCCAGGGTTGTGATGAAGAGCCCGTGCTGTAGGGTAAGAGACTCGGGGTTGCAGACTACTGGGAGAAGTGGGGGGCTTGGTATGTTGCGAACCCCTGACATAGAGGGTTTCAGGCCAGGGTTCAATACAAGCAGAGACCTCTGGAACTCACTGCCAAAGAACACGACTGAAGCCAAGAACCTAGCAAGATTCAAACAGGGGGTCAGATATTTCTATGGGTAACAAGGCTAGCCAGTCAGAACACAGTGCTCAAACAACACTGGAAAGGTATAAAGCCTCGTGCTTCAGGGTTTAAACCAATCTGACAATTAGGAGTCAGAAGACCTTTATGGAAGGGCCACACCTGCTCCTGCAGGGCTCTGATGCCTTCCGTGAAGGCACCTGGTGCTGGCCAGTCAGAGATGGGATACTGGGATATATGGGTCTGGCGGCTCCTATGTTGTTACACAATAAGGCTACAGGAGGACAGACATGACTGTCCGGGGGGAATTCTCAACCTCCCTGCCCCACAGAGCAATGGTTTTCAAACCATGGGTTTGGACCCGGCTACTGGGTTGCAGCACCCCCTGCTACTTCCACCACAAGACCAGCGTGCACTACTGAAAGATGTAATTGTTGGGTCGTGGGCATGAATTTATTTTTCAACTGGGTCCCGAGGGGGAAAACAGTTTGAAAACTACTGCCATTGAGTACTGTTCACTAGGTCTGTTACAGCTGCCCCACCACCACCTTCAAGCACTGAATGGCTTTCACCAGCTCCTTGTGGCTATGATTCATCAGCCCCACACCCATCCCCCCCCCACAGACAGCACTTGCCTTCAGCAATAGCACCCAGGACCAGAATCCCAGATTCTTTGACGACCCACTCGGGGTGGAAGAGCAGCCCCTTGAGCAGGGGGAGGAGATGAGGAAGGAGCTCATCTCGGAACACATTGGCCAGGACATCCAAGGCCGCGGCCGAACACTTCCCTGGGGCAAGGAGACACATCAAGTCACATCAACAATGATCTGCCCATACCAAATCCAGGCACCAGCTGCAAACCCAGCCCTTCCCAGCCTACTCAGGTTCCAGTCCGACAGTGTGTCATCATCATCATCCTCGTCCTCCCCATCCTCATCATCCTGCGTCCGGTCCTCCTCGTGCTGCAGGGTGACAGTGCGCGACTTGTGGAAGCGAGGCTTGATGTCCTGCTCACTGTCTGGGATGGCCTCGTCCTCTTCCACATCACCCTGTGGTAAGAGGGCGGGGTTAGCCTATGACTGACAGTGTAAGTAAGACAGTTCACGCCAGGGGCAGCTTTGGAAAGCAGCCTCTAGTAACCTACTGCCCTTCCCCTTAAAGAGAACCACAGTGACTCCTGTGGTTATGGTACAGCTACATGGCAGCTGAAGCTGTAATTCACAGCCCAGGGAGAAGCACCCAGCACCGCAATGGCAGCTCAGGCTAAGCTGTTCTGTCTCAGACTGTGGGCATACATTCGGGTAGCTCATCCATTCTGCTGCTCACACTACCAGGATTCAATGCATGCTAGCATGTGTGCCTCTCCCCAAGCTCAAAATGACATGCGCAGCTGCTGCGTAGCTCTATCCTTAACCTACAGCTACCTGGGAATTCACACAGGCCCACACTGTACGGTGATCCTTCAGTGCTAGGGGAAATTGAAATTTTTAAGGGGCTTTGGGTGCTCACCTGTCCACTCCTCTGCACCTTTGATGTTCACCCCTCACCTTAATAACACGCTGCTCTGGCCCCTGTGGTAAGTGTGTCTGTGCTGTACAAGTCAAATCCCCATATTCTATGGGAAGGTGTCATCCCCCAACCATTGGCCCCACTGCTAAGAAGCAGCAGGCTCAGCATCATCACGCTAATATGTGGCGCTTCTCTTTGGTAGATCTCAAACCATTTTACAAAGGAGGCTGTGATCAATAGCCCCATTGTAAAATGCTTCTGAGGCACAGAGAAGACAGGGGACTTTGCCAAGGTTACCCAGCACAGCAGTGGCAGAACACAGACCTGAATCCCTTGTGCTACCCTCTATTAGAGACAAGGGGCTTTAGGATTACATCCCTGGGCTGTCACAGGCACCATTTTGCAGAACTCTCACAGTAAGGACTCCATAGCTGCTCCAGGTCACACCTCCTTGGATCAGACAGTATGAATACAACACCCATCACTAGCATCAGGTTGGAAATCACAAATCATCACTTCCAGGAGGTCATGACCTCGCATCTTGCCCTCTTTGTCACCTTTACTTATGAAGGCCAACAATACTGCTAAAGATCCCCTTCCTTACTAGGGCATTATGGGAGTGCTCCACAATCAAGGCCCCATTGTGCCATGTGCTGCGTGGATAAGCAGTGCCTGCCCCAAGTAACAGTCACATTAAACAGTGAAAGGAAATACTAGCCCACTGTGCAGATGGGGGAACTGAGGGGCACAGGAATTAAGTGACATGCCCAAGGTCACAACAGGGAGTCTGTACCACAGCTGAGACTTGAACCCCAGCCTCCTTAGTCCCAGCACAGCACCTTAACTGCTAGCACATCCACCCTCTAGGAGAAATCTTATGAAACATGATGTTCCCCTGCCAGCAATCCTCAAAGGCTCCACTCTGCTTAGGAAGGGCACAGCAAGCTCTCCTCCCGTCATTAGATCTCCATCACTGCCCCTGCCAATTGCAGGGCAAAAATGGTGGGGGTGACCTGATGTGAATGTGTGTTCCAGAAGCTGACCGAGACCTGGCAACCAGCTTCACTCATGCTGCCCAATGGCGACAGCATCCAGAAATAAAGATTAAGATACTAGCATTCTATGTATTATGGTAGTCCCAGCCATGGCCAAGACTCCAGTGTGCTGGGTACTGCACTTTTATTAGGTGTATTACGATAGGACCCCAGTGTGTACACAACCCAAAAAGACTGTTCCCGCCCAAGGAGCTTTCATCCTCAGTTCATTAATGCTGAATGCTGCAGAACAACCACAAATGCCTCAAATCAATACGCCTGGCAGGAAAGGCATCTCTTTCAAGGCACAAACAATGACCTAGGTAACTCAGACGCAGACAGCTCCCTGTCATTAAGGGATGATTTGAGAAGAGAATTTCACCCAGACTTCAGTCATCGTATTTAGCAAGCATCTGTCCCATTTTACAGCCAGGAAAGATTGAGGAAGAGAAAGAACAGGACATGACCAAGGGCACAGGACGAATCAGTGTCAGTGCTGGGGTAGAAACACAGGCATCCTGTCTGTCCCAGGCCCACCCTCCCTTCCCTCTCTGGACTGAAAGCACGTACCTTTAGCAATATGATATCAATTTCAGAGTATTTCATTCCATTCACCAAGATTGGAATCAATCTGTCAAGAGGAGGGGGAAGAAGGGTGAATTCAAAAATCAATCTAGGTGGAAATCACAGAACCCAACACACAGTGAGACAGGTGCCTATAATCAGCCAGTACAAGAACACAAAGGGGACAACCAAGCAAGTTGTTTTGTCTGCTAAATGCCTGCCGTCATTCTATCACTGAAACCACTTTCAACGAGCCAATGGCTCCACACTGAAATCCACCTGTGCAGGGGCTTCTGAGTCAACAGCTAGATAAGCACATTGAAACTGAGGCTACATTTACACCTAAAAAGCTACAGTGCTTTAGCTAGAGTTTTGCTATAGCAAAGGTTTCTCCTGTCACCATAGTTAATCCACCTCCCTGAGGGGTGGGAGTTAGATGGAAAAATTCTTACATCAACCTACCGCTGTCTACACCAGGGCTTAGAGCTGCACAGCTACGTGTCTCGGGGGGTGGATTCTTCATCCTTGAGACATGAACAAGTGAACACAGGTGTCTGGCAAGACCAGCCATGAGTACTAACCCATACCTAAACCCACAGGCCAGGCCAGGCTCACCCCATACTTGGAACTGTACAGGCAGCTCGCTGCAAGGCAAACTAGGCCTGGTCTACAATAACACGCATGCCAGCAAAATTTCTCTCACTCAGGGATATGAACAAACAACAACAACAAAAAAACAACCCAGCAATATAAGGTTTGTTGGAATACAAGTTTGCGTAGACAATACTATGTCTCCCGCTGACATAGGTACTGCTGCTCATTAGGTGGTTTTATTAAGCCAGCAGAGCTGTGCCACTAAATTTAAGAGTAGACTAACTCTGTGCTCAACCCATTTTACAGACCAGCAAACACACACAACATTCCCCTGCAGCAAATCAGTGGCATAGTAGGAAAGAACTGATTCCCAATCACTACCATTCTAACCACTCAACCCCACTTCCCTTCCAAAACTGGAGACAGAATTCCAAATGCCAGACTCCCAGCTACCCACCCATAAATCTTGCCTTTAATTTTGTTAGTGAAAAAAGAGATTTTCAATTTTCTAAGGTGTTCCTTCTTTTTAAATGGAACTAGATGAATGTTCCGGTGGTGTCTGCACACAGCATAGATCCCAGGCATCCTGACTCTGAGGCCTGTGTTCTGTCCATACCCCCATCTAGGAGGGCTAATAACACACTAAGCAAGGCACAAGAGCACTCAGGCCTTGAATACATCAATCATACGAACCTCCCAAGGATGAAGCTTAAAACCAATGAGATGCACACAAACCTAGCCAGGATACAGACCAGCCATCCTCAGCTTCACCATAGTGTCAACAGCTGGTTGCATTTCCCATCAGGTACACTAGCAGGATGCGACTGGTGAGCTCACGCACAAACTGCACAACCTGGCAACAGACAGGTCTGTGCACAGGAGAGCCCACAGGTCATGGCAAGTCACAGTTCCACAGACTTTAAGGCTAGGAGGGACCCTGAGTTAGATAATCCGACCATCAATGCATGTCACCCAGCTACCCCTGTGCTGAGTCCAATAAAAAGTATCCTGTCCTTTCCCAGCTTCTCCCAGGCTTCCTACCAGCCCAGCCTGCTGAACCTGTGACCCTTAACTGGCTGCAGTGACTGCCAGGTTCCTGACCTACACCCAGTTTGTACAGAAGCAAAGCTACTCACTGCACCAGATGTGATGACAACACCTCTTTGCAGATGGGCTGCTCTGCAAGAGTCAGCCAGAACTCGCAGGCTTCCAAGGCCACATTCTCATCGTTGTCCCGGGTCCTCTGCAGCATGTACTGGGGGAGAACAGTGATGACATAAAATGCAGGATACAAGGGAGGCCCATGACAGACATGACTTCCCTGCCCTAGAATGGCTGTACCTGCCCTGGAACAAGGATCTCCTACATTTGGACTCCAACAACCAAACCAGTCTGAAGATGGTTGCCAGATACATTTTTAATGTTATTTGACATGATCGGGTCCCCTGCATTAGCAAGGGAATGAACAATGACCCAGGAGGTCCCCAAGAGTCCTACGTGCCCAAATGCTGGCAGGCAGACCCACCTGTCTGATTCCAAGCTACATGGGGGAAAGACGCCTCACTGTGAATTTCTATGAAAACTGGTGCCCCAGAAGGACACTAGGGGGCGCAACACACAGGGCATCATCCAACATTCCAAGGCTCTGTAATTAACCCAGCATCACATCTTTGAGAAGGGGCAGTCACCCGTTTCTGACCAAATCCCAGGTGGGGAGAACAAGCCATAATTTGGAAACTGGCCCTCTTAACGTATCAAGCACAAGGACATGAGCAGGACATGGTCCTTGCCTCAAAGGCGATACCAGGGAAGCTCTGTTTTTGGGGCTTTTCTGGGCATCAAGACAAAACCCAGCCCTGGCGTGTTAACAGGGAAGCAGCTGCCAAAGGCGGTGGGGTGGGGGACTGACCTGAGAATCTGGTCACAGCAAAAACTCATTTACTAGCAGGTCCGTTGTTCCATCTCCTCACTCACGCATTCATACTACCCATCTCCAAGCCAGGTGGCAGTTAATTGCTGATTTGACCCACCACATCCCACACATGAGCATGGAAGTCCACTAAGACACAGAAGAGCCTGTGGGATCTCACTGCGGGACTCACCTGAATGATACTGTGCATATGAGGGATCAGGCGATCGATCCGGACCTCAAGCAGCATCACAAGTGCCCGGCAGACGTTCTTCCGAACCTCAGGGTCTTCATCTACAGCCAGTGCAAACAAGTGCTACAAGGCAAGAGGGAGATGAGACTCACTGACACCCGCAGTCCCGAGAGCAGGAATCTCCTTGCTGACTTCCATGGCGCAGTATAGAGAGGCCTACCCAGTTTCTACACTTATTGCCTGACAGGGCTGGAGCAGTCTCGGTTTTCAAACAGCAAGGTTATGGTTAAACTTGAGTGAGGAGGGATTTCCACACACTACAGGGACTGTAAAGAGCCAGGACTGAATTCCACTGCACTGGGCTGTTGTGTGTGACTCTGCACAGGCAGATCTGTTGTAAAAGAAGCTACAGAGATACTCCATTTTCATGGGCTCCAATATGCCTGAAGAAATTTGTTAGTCTTTAAGGTGACGCACAGAAAGCCTGGATTGCTTAGTGCAGGCAAGAAGCTGAGGGGGGTTAAAATGGATGCAAAGCAATTGGCGGTTAAGAGGCAGGACACACAAGATGGTGTCTGTACAAAGGAGCCAGAGAGAGCTTGTGAATATGTCTTGTGTTTGCCCCAGTGCTAGGCACAGACACAGTAAAGTTCCCTGCCCCAGGACAGCATGGCTCAAGGGCTAACCCACTGGCTTAGGAGCTAAGAGATCCTGGCTCTAACCAGGGCTTTGTTGGGTGACTTGGGAACGTCACTGCACTGTTGTCACTTAGTTTCCCCAACTGTAAATCTCCTTCATAAAGTGCTTTAAGCTCTGCAGGTGAAGAGCACAATATGAGCTGATGTTATCACTGCGCTTCAGAGCAGTTGGTGTTCTCTGGAGCACAGAGTGGAGTGTGGAGTTGCATGCTCAGGGAGCATTGCACATGTGCGTCTATGTGCTTTGCTCCAAAGCCTTACAGGAAAGCCAAGCATAGCAGCTTTAGGGTGGGCCTGTCTGCTTGGACCATCCAGGCACAGCACCACACATAGGTTTGGCCTCCAAGTGAGGGCAGGCTCGTATGCCTCCCACCCAGCCTGGCTCCTCACCTCAATGAAGGTATCAATGTTATCCATCAGTGCCTGAGCGCGGTCCATGATGAACTGGTTCACACAGGCGATGGCGTGGGACCTGAGTAAAGGGAAAAAAGCTAATGAGCTAGGCACCCCACCCCAAAAGGGCTGTTAGTGAAGCAGGCAGCATGGCCTAGTGGATGGACCAGGCTGAACAAGTCACGCCCCTTGGTGCCTCAGTTTCCCCATCTGTTAAATAGGCATAATGGGACTGACAGCCTTTGAAAAGAGATGCTGTGTAAGAGACAGGGATTATTATACAGGTCTTGGGCTCAGCTTCCATGCCCAAGGGGGGGGCATGTCTGCTCAAACAGCAACTCCTGTTCAATTATTTCAGCGCTTGGCCCCAGTTACTCCCATGGGCAGGGGTGCTAGTGGAATCAGCATACATCCCTTATCTCAAGGGCCTGTGACTGTCATAGGCTGCACACACAATTTGCAGGGCAATCTCAACCCACCAGACACTGGAGATGATGAAATCCAGTTGCACAAAGCTCATGAGGCTGGGGATCTTTTGGGAGAGCCTGGAGAAACCAGGGTGCCCTCTCTGGACACTAAAGAGCCAAGTCTTTGCCCCGCCATTTGTGAGCTAAATTCTTCTCCTCCATTGTGGTGCAATGGGTAAGTAAATTGGCAACTGCACCCCAGAATGGGCAGCACAGAGATGGAAAAGGACATTCAGTGGTTAGGGCACTATCTAGAATCTGAAGATGCAAACCCCTACTCTGCCACCCACTCCTTGTGTGACCTTGGGTAGGTCACTTAGTCACTCTGGGCCTCACTGTCCCAGCTGTACATGGGGATAATGCCCTGCCTGACAGAAGGCTGATGAGGGCTAATACATGAAAGATGGTGAGGTGCTCAGGAGTTATAGCGATAGGGGCCAGATACGGAAGGCGAACCTTCCTGAGAAGATGCTACTTAATGCTCTGAGCAGAAGGCAGTGTAGTGTCTGCAGTAGGGTGGCAACTTGTGCAGAATTTTCACAGCTTCCTCAGGGTCAACTGTTCTGTGATATTTAGCTCAGTGCTAAGAATGAAACCCTGCACTCTGCTCATCAAGAGATGGTGTGGGCAGCGTGGGGCATTTGGCAACTGGTTGGTATCTCCCCAACAATCATGGTTTGGCTCTGGTACTAGCCCAGAGATGTGCCTCAAAGCTGAAAGCAAATGCACTCAGGAAGAAGCGGGATGTTATAGACGACTGGGCTCTGGAGAGGTGTCACACGCACAAACATGATGGTGAAGAGTGCAGAAAGCAGGGGTCAGCACTCCCTGCACTGAAGAAGCATCACACGCACCAACATGAAAGCGAAGAGCACAGAAAGCAGGGCCCAGTGCTCCCCATGGCATCAAGCAAGCTCATACGCACCTGATCTTGGGGCTGCAGTGTTTGAAAAACTGCAGGAATTTGGGAATCATGATGTTCAGAGGTCGATTTAGCGCATCGCTGTCCAGGAGCTCAGAAGAATCCTCACATATCTTCTGCAAGGCACCAAAGGCCCCCTAAACATAACAGACTCATCAGCTCACAGAAGGCCACCAGGAAAGAGGACCCGTTACAGCCTTGTAAAAAAGAATTCCAGGGCACCGAGGTGTCCTGTAGTCGAAGAGTCTGTTTTTAGCCTCCCCTCAGAACCTTAGCAAACCACCCAGTAAATGGCCCAGTTAAACTGAGGGCTCTTAGGTGAACATGGATGTCAAGGTCTGGTGAGACTGCACAGCACATGCTTTCTTTCAGTGGGAATATTCTTGAAGGTAGCATCCTGTCAGGAATTCTGGACCAACCCACTGACCCCAGTTCTAAGGTTAATGTCACAGAACTTCAGTTTGCCCACCAGTAAAAAAAAATCTGGGAATTTATCTAGCCTCTTCCCAGGTCCACCAGCCCACCTCAAGCTGGGAGTGGTTCCTCAAGGCTGGAAGTACCACCCCACTATGGCTGGGGAAGTGGAGGCACAGAGATGTACCCAAGGTCCCCACAGGACGTTGGATGCACAGGTAAGATTAGCACCCAGATCTTCAGCATCCCAGACCACAATGCCTCAGCCTCAAGGCTCAGCGCTGGCAGCTGGTCAACTCTGTGGTTGAAGAAGAGGCACGTCTGCAGGGTGCTCTGGAGAGCAACGCAACATAGCTTTGTATGGACAGATGCAGGAGAAAAAACAACACGTGACCCAAAAGTGGTTATGGCAAAGGGATGGAAACTGCAGCCTGTTTGCATTTCCAGACTCAGTAATGTCTTACACAGGCACCAAGTGCAACACAATCACCACTATAAACCTGGAGAACACAGTGTTGCCTTGAGGGCTTGTCACCAGACAAACTCCAGGGACTAGGTGCTAGTCTTTGCTTTTCCACTGAGCTACTGTGTGACCTTGGGCATCCCCCTCTGTGCCTGTTTCCCCCCTTTGTCTCTTCTATTTAGTTCAGAAACACTTTGGAACAGTGGCCATCATCACGCCATCAACTTCAGGTGGAAACAAATTGGAGCTTCACTACAACCAGATGGTAAATGGACCCAAGCGTGCCGATGCAGCAGGTGGGAAAGGCTCTGCCAAGACTTACCCCCATCTGCATCTTAGCTTTCCAAAGAATCCAAACTTTGTCCCACCCCACAGGAGAGTTCCACAGCTAAACCAAGGTGCTGCTGCCCCACTAGTCCCTGACTAAACTAAACAATAGTATCAGTGACAGAGGCATCCCAATCTGTCCACTTGTACTAAGGTTCAGTCTATCCTGTTTTCCATGTCCCGCCCTCGCCTACAGCAGTCCAGAATAGAAGGGTCAAAACTGTGGGGAAGGGGAAGAAGTCATTCTCCTGGGCACCCCCTTTGAGAGAGGCTATGAGCTGGTGCTAAGATCTTGCATGACTGGTCACAATCCCACTCACTCAAGTGCAATCCAGCAGCTAGGCCAAACCTGAGCGGAGCTGTGATCCCATATATCAGGGCCCAAAACCTGGAGTAGGGCAGGAGCCACAGCTACAGCGTGAGTGCTCTACAGCATCACCACCCCCAAGGCCCCCCATAAGTGGCTCTTTTTTTGAGGAGGCAGCAAAGAGTAGGGGCCCAAGTTTTAGATTTTGCCCCAGGCCCCCATAAACATCCATGCAGCCCTGCAAAGGACAGAGCTGCGTCCTATTCCAGTGCCTCCCATTTGAGGAATTCTAACTCTGCTCTTATCTCAGTGTTTATTTGGTCTGCCTGTGATGTCACTTAAACTTGAGACACTTGGGATGGTGGGGACTGCTGGCAATGGGGAGCACATTGGGGACCTCTAGACCTAAAAGCACAGATAGCTACTGTACGAGCTAGAGGACCCATGCCTGGCCACTCAGAAGCTGCACAGACTCACATAACTATGTACTTTGGTTAAAACAGGTGCCTAGAGCAGTGTTTCCCAACCAGCGTGGCATGGCACACAGGTGTGTTGTCAAGCCTGAGCAGGTGAGACACATTTTTTGAAAAACTACTCAAAAGAGCTCTAGACTGGCTCATTGGCTCACAAATATTCATGAGTTCATTTGGAAACTATATGGCGGTGTGCCTCAAATTAATTAAAGGTAGCAAGGGGTGCCACGGCAAAGAAAATGTTGGGAACCACTGGCCTAGAGAACCAGACTACATAAGTAAGAACTACATTAGTAAAGTAGACTCATTTTACACAGGGGAAACTGAGGCACAACACCATAATACAGAAAGATGGCTATTTAGCCCAGTGGGAACCAGACTGAGATTTAACAACTCAGTTCATTTTGGGGCCACCAAGCTGCAGTTTCACTTGCCACCAAGCTGTGCTGGATCAGGTGACAGAGCATGCCTTCTTTATGCACAGGTTGAGAAACAGGATGATCTAATCCCACAGGCCCCTTGGATGTGCTCTCACCTCGCAGGTGTTGTAGTCTTCAGAGTTTAGCAAGTTGCACAGCTGTGGCAGGAGCTCCGGCCACATCTGAAGCTCACCCTTGGAAGCGATGGTAGTAATGAGAATCCCTGCCAATTGGAAACACGCACTGCATTTCACTCCTCATAGGAAGCTCTTGTTTGTCAGATCAAGTGTTCCATTCATTCAGTGTCTCAAAGTCACACCCCACCCCCGAGGGGGCATTTCCCACCCCAAATGGATATTATCCTAGTGGGTTTAATCAACCAAGACTTTAGACAGAATGGCTGCCTCCAATCCCATCAAACCAAACTACAGCTGGAGCCTTGTATTTGCCTCCTACCCCTTGGGGCAGTAAGATAACCATGAAGGGCTGGTTAGTTTTCTCCCAGAATCACATGTTCCAGAAACAGTGATGCTACCAGAACAGCTCAGTGCAGATCAGGACCAGAGGCTTCTATCCGAGATTGTTTCCGAGCATTAGGTGAGCACACCCTTCTCGTTACATAAACGTTCTTGCTCCACATCTCTGTTCCATGCACCTTTGAGACACATCCACTCATTTTACTGACATCGATCTAGCCCACAATTAAAGTTTTACTGGCTAACTATGTCAGCAAAAGGCATGATTATTTTGGCAACAGATGTGCTTGTAGAACCCTTAGTATAGTCATAGACCAGGGCTGTGTTGCAATATAGTTGTATCTATATTTGGGGACAGGTCTGCTGCTTCAGCTCTGTCAGCATAGTTAAAACACTACTCTTATGGGCGGACAAGGCTAGAGATCTTCATTCCTACTGGCCCTGCAGGCAGCCAATGCAGCTTCAGGTGAGCGAGCGGCATTCTACTCCAACTCACATGCTACATTCCCACTACTGATGAAATGGGAAAAGCCCAGCATCCAGTTAGAAAAATTCTTTCCTGATGAGGAAACACAACATGAGCCATTGATCATTTCCCTTGACAGTGAGCACAGCCTTGCTTTAAGGGCATCATTATAATATATTTGTCTCCTCTAAATGCATATTTACTGACATGGTGTAAGCATATGCCTGTATAACACTACTTGATACAAAACTAAATTTCCATGGTAAGACCCTTTTTCTTCCCCACTGCTCTTACCAATAGTGGCTCTGATGAGAGAGGATGCATCCCCAATATTGTTCAGACATTCCTGTTTAATGAACTCTGCCACAGGCTGAGGGAAGCTCTGATAGTGAGCCTTCACATTGTTCTTCAGGATCAGTCCACTGAGGGAGCGGGTTGGTTCATCTGTTTCGAGACAATTTTTGGAAGGGAGTGGAAAAGCAAAAATAAAGAAAACCATAAACAGCTGTTACTACTCGCCTAAAGTGGCTGCCTGAGCATGAGCAACCGGAAGAGAAGAGATTTCTATGTGCATTTAGTTTGTAAAGCACTTTGAGACCCTAGGGTGAAATGATACTGTGCGCTTGTAATCTCAAAGGACTCAAGGGCTTAGGATGCACCTAACTGCCTTGTCATAGTCATTTAATACCTTCACCTACAAACACAAGGGCTTGCATATGCTTCCAACGCAATGGCTTTTTATAGCCCCTTGTGATGCACTCCTAGGCTTTCCATTACCCCTGACAGAGAGGATTTAGGTTTTTGCAGAGCCCAAGATGAGCAAGAAGTGAATCGATTCATTGAAGAGGTCTCCGCATGTCCAGCTGGGACTAGAACCAAGGAGTACAGACTCCTGGTGCCCCTGTTGTAAACACTTGCCCACGGTCTCCCCCATAGCTAAGACCAGACCACCTGTCCCAACTTGGAGAGGAAGGCCGGCCCAGGGTTAGAGTACTAGCCGAGGACAAGGGTTCAGTTCCTGCTCCACCTGAGCGGTCTTGGGCCAGTCATTTAGCCTCATCATGCCTCAGTTCTCTATCTATACAATGGATATAAATAACCACACTGCCTTGCCTCCTGGGGTTGTGTGAAAGGATAAAAGATTATGACACAAATAGATACTATGGCGATGGGAGGCCATTTCAGTAACTAAGAATCACAGACTCCTCATATCCTGTTCCAACTACTGAGCCAGTCTGTGTCATGGTGAGGCAGAGAACCTAGGAGTTCCAGATCCCTACACTAATCACTGCCTTAACTAAGTTGCACTCACTTGAGAGAGCCTAGTTTTTGCAGGAGAACCTCCAGAAAGATCATTTTGAAGCATTAATGTCCAACTCTTCACAAGGAAATCTCGGCAGGCATTTCAAGTTTATAAAATACTCCGGCAAGAACCTTGAGAGGCTTAAGGTGTCAAGCCTGGACTGGATACAAACTCATTTAACACGCGAGACGGCTGAACTCAGATGTGGCTGTATAGTGCCCCCCCCCCCACGGAAACCTGCTTTTCACCACTCACAATTTTTTCTTCTCTTATTCACATGAGTTATACCAACTATCCCCAGCTAAGAAAATTTGCATGGAATAGACACAGCAGCCCAGGGACAAGTCACTGTGCATCTTCCGTGCACCTTCAGCATGGTGGACAACAGCATACCTTCAGATTTCAGTCGTGTCAAAACAAATATCAGGTAGTTATTGAAGTCAGGAAACTGGTTCAGTTGCTTGAGTTTCTAGAGTGCTAGGTTAAGGAAAAGGAGTCACAGACCAACACATGGACTTTAAAGGAAGATTGATGCACAGCATCTGTTTGGACCAGATCTTTGCAACTTTAAGGGCCACATGGGCAACCTACTGAGTTCCATGTTAGTGGCATACAGCTTTCTAAGATAGAAAAATAAATTCACAGGCAGGAGTCCTTTGCCTGTAATATCTCCACAGAGAAACTGCTTCTTGTTAAGCCTTCCCATTGGCTACATTTGTCCTCACTGTTCTGAAAAGCATGATTATCTCCTCCCATTTTAAGGCAATGCACGAGACCTCAGCTTGAAGCAGGCCTCGACAAATCTGTTTCTGGGCACCATGGTGACCAGTTTAAGTAGCCCATCACCTAGCTTCACTGCAGAAATATAATGGAGGAGTGCCCTCTGGTCACCAAAAGTAAAATTGCTGGCACCTATCTGTGAGCCAATTTTGTCCCCCTCTGGCTTAAAGGGTATTAATTAGCTGTACAATTTACAGAGCAATGTCGAGCTAGTGAAACCAACATGCACAGCTTGGTTTGGCAAAGACTCTAGAGCACAGCTTGGCTCATTGCAAGGATACATCCTGGACAACACGTTGTGTGGCCGTGTTAGGAGACTGGGAATCTTTGAGTAACTGCAACACTTGCTGTAGCCCCTGCTCATCTGGCTGCCAATCCATGGTGAAGAGCTGTAACTACACAGGATGGAAAAGAAGAAAACAATACTCAATTCAGTGCAGCTTACTAAATGTGACATAAGAGCATGAGGCATGGCAGTAGTGTAGCTGTTGGTCATGTTGGACTTGCACCATGTATGACTTGACACAGTTCTGATCAATGTATTGATAACTGTTTAAGAAAAGGACTTCTCAAAGCATGTGGGTCCTTCCTGCCTCTGTACAGAGGCAAGATAATGTTCCACTGCTTCTGCAGAGACCAGGCTTACTGAAAATGCTAAGATTTCAGAGGTAGCTTTAGTCAGGATAATATTAGCATAACATGATAGAGCTAGAGCTCCACCCAAGATGCATTTAAGTGAGTGTTTTCCTAGAAGCCTCAACGGGCACTGGATCAGGCCCTCACTGAATGGAAGAGGCACACCATTCTGCTTCTGCACAGCATCCTATCCATCCCCAGGGGCACGCAGATGCTAAGAATAAGGACATGAAAATGGATGGAGAAAGTTCAGGCTGATGATGGGAAATGTTTCCTGGCTTGCAGAATTGATTTCCCAAGGGAAGCACCACCATTTGAAATATTTAGAAATGGTCCAGGAGGAAGGGTGGAGACACACACTGGGTGCACTAGGGCAGGTTTTCACCCTGTAGGTCAGGACACAGTACTGGGTCACAGACCATCAGGTAGTGGGTCGAAGTACCCCTTACTGCTGCCATCGAAAGACTGCAATACACTGCTGAAAAATGTAACTATCGGGTCCTGGACACAAAAATTATTTTTTTCAACCCGGTCCTGAGGCAAAAAGTTTGAAACCCCCTGCTTTACAGGGAAATAGGAAGGGGAAACATGTAACATCTCCGAGAGACTTACAACCGAGAAAAGGAAACCAAGCCATGTGTGCGGCTGAGCAGAAAAGTACTCCACATTAAGCTTTTTTTTTTGGAAAAGCATGGAAGGGGTATTTCCTCCTCTTCTCCCCCCTGAAAACAAGTCACTGGCAGCACTGGTGGAATTGGCCCCCAGCACCGGTCACAACCCAGAGACACGTGGAGAGAGACCAGCCTGCGCCCCTCATCGCCTCTGTGCCCCACCCTCTCCAGAGCAGACCCACTGAGCCCCTGGCACCAGCCTTCTCTAGGCCCCCCTCCAGCCCCACAGGAGGGCTCTCAGGGTCACCCCACGTGGTGGCCTCTGGGCTAGCAAAGGAGAGGAGGGGGTCCCGCCACCCGGGGCCAGAACCCGTCCAAGCCCCCCCCGCCCCACAGCCTCCCTCCAAAGCCCCCCCCCACCCCACAGCCTCCCCCCAAAGCCCCCCACAGCCCCGCCCCACCCCCGCCCCACAGCCCCCCCCCGAGTCCCGCCCTGGAGCCGCCCCACCCCCACACCATCCCCCGCCCGCCTCTCGCGGGCCCCGGCGGGCGCTGCGGCCTAGTGGGCCTGGCGCGGCGCTACCTCTCCGGATGGCGGCGGCGGGCGCGGCGGCCTCTCTCGCTCACGCGCTGGCGGCGGCTCCCGCGGCCCGGCCCGGCCCGGCCCGGCGGAGGGAGGCGGCAGCGGCGGGCGGCGGCAAAACGAGGCGAACGCGACACGCGGGCGCTGACCCCAGCCGGCCACCGTCCCCCGCCCTCTGGCTGCCGGCCCACGTGACGGGAGGGAGGGAAAGCGGAGCGTCATGTGGTAGGGAAAGAAGCGGGTGTCGGTCACGTGATAGGCGGAAGGGGCGGGCGCGCGGGCGCAGCTCCCCAAGGGGCCGAGCCACGCCCACTTCCCCAGGTTTGGGGCGTGGATTCCTAGTTCTGGGTTCTTTTGCGGCCCCAGAACTGGGTGGGCGGGCACGGGATTGCAATGGGAAGCGGTGGGAGCGGCGCTTTCCCGCGTTTCCTTTCCAGCTCTGGGGGGAGTGGGATCCAGTGGTTAGAGCCAAGGGGGTTAGTAGCTGTTTTCTCATCTGCACGGGCGAGCTGCGGGCTAGTACCAGAGCAGATGACAATGTTGGGCAGTGTAGGATGGGAGGCAAGAGTTAGGGGGTGCTGGAAAACGGGGGGACTGGGATCTAGTAGATATTTGTTGAACAGCTGCATCTAACCCATCATATCTGTCCTGAGCATCTGGGGCCTGGCCTACCTGCAAAGGCACACTGGTTTAACTATAAACAATGAGTCCTGTGGCACTTTTAAAGACTAACAAATTACTTATACATAAATTGTTTTGCTCAACTAGACTAACACAGCTCCCCCTCTCAAACTGGTTTAACTATAGTTTCATCGCAGCAATACAACTTTGTCCGGATGCTTTAAAATCAATTGAGATGTGGCTCGTACTGTTTTAGCATACCAAAATAAACTAAGCCAATCTGATGAGTTTTAAACTGAATAATGTTTCTACCCAGGAGTTTAAACTGGTTTTTATTAATCCAGTACAAGGTGGTGTGTAGGACAATAGACAGTGACAGCCCACACCTTAAAATAGAGAAGACATGCAGAGAGAAAGAGAGTAGAGAAGTAGGCACAGAGAAAGAAAGCAATTTGTTCAACATCACTAGTCCAGCCAGGATCGATCCCAGGTGTCCTGCTTCCCAGTCCAATGCTCATCTTCTAAATTTACAAAGCCAGAAACACGGAGTGAAATTGTCTGATCTGTGTTATGTAGCAGGCCAAGCTAAATCATCACTGTGATCCCTTTTAGACTTAAAAAATCAATGACCCAGTGAAACTCTAGGGACCACAATTCCGCTGGTGAGGAGTCAACACTCTCCAGGTAATACAGTTATAAATTCCATGTGCTCTGAGTCATTCTGAAAGAACCATCCATCAAAAGCAGAATAAGCCCTTTGGGGCCAGGGATTCTAGTTTAGTTTGTGTTTGAAAAACACTGAGCATGCATCAGGAGCTACTGAGAACAACCATGATTTGATCTTTACACACACCCCCTTTGAAAACCCCAATTAAAGCTGCTAAGTCTGCAGTGGTTTTCAAACTTTTTTTCTCATGAGACAGTTGAAAAAAAAAATTTATACCTTGATCTGACAATTACATGTTTCAGCAATGTATTGCAGTAGTACGGGTTGCTGTGACCCAGTACCACAGCATCTGACACCCAATACTGGGTCCCAACCCATGGTTTGAAAACCACTGGGCTCAAGGACAATACTACAAAAACACAAACCCAGGAAACATAACAGGAGTGGCCAAACTTGTGGAACTCAGGAGCCACACAAGTTATTATCAAACCTTCAAGAGCCACACTGAGGCATACAGCCATACAACATCTATTTTCTTCTTTGTATTTTCATTTCTTATTACGCAACATCAGGTTTCAAAAGATTTGAAAAACATGATTTCATGAGTAAACTGTATTAGGACATACAAGAAAATCTAAACATGCTGCACTTCTGCCCACCATCTCGACCATGCCACCGCTTCTCGTCACCATCCTTGAATGTGCTGTGCTTCTCCCCACCGTTCTGACCCCCTTCCTAACCTCCAGGCCTTGATGCTGGCTCCCCTGGGCCAATGCAGGGCCCCCTTCCCTGGCCGCCGCAGTGGTAAGGGACAGGCTAGGACTCCACCTCTAAGCATGCTCAGGGTGGGAGATTTAAAACTCCTGGATAGGCTGGGGTTGCTTTCCTAAACTGATTTGCTGATGTTCTTCTGCGAGCCACTTTTTCATTCAAGAGCTGCACATGGCTCCCAAGCCGCAGTTTGGCCATGTCTGAAACACAACATAAAGCCACATACTGAGAGCAAAGATCATCTTCAAAGCATCTGACAAAGTGGGATTTTCTCCCACAAAAGCTTATGCAATAAATAAATTTGTTAGCCTTACAAGTCCCACAGGAGTCAACACCCAGCTCAAAGGGTCCTGGAAATGACTGAGGATCCTAAGTGTTACTGTACCTAATACATAAAGTACAACAGCTGGGACAACAGGGTCCAAGGCCATGTTGGGGACACCTAAACTAAAAATACTAGTCAATTTTAAAAGGGATAGCTGTGTTAGTCTAGTCCAGTGAAAAAACAACAAGGAGTTGAGTGGCACTTTAAGACTAACAGATTTATTTTTTGCATGAGCTTTTGTGGGAGAAGATCCCACTTCCTCAGATGCTTTGAAGATGGGTGAACTTACAGAAAGGAATGAAACTAAATGCAAGGGGGTGTAAAACATAGGATCAGGTCATAAGAACACTCTCACACGTACTCACTCCTAAACACACACTGACCACTCTTCTAGTAAACCAGCCCTGCCCAATTAATCACTATCAACAACCTTAAGTCTGCCCTTTATTTGATGCCAACAGCAGAGGATAAATCAGCAGCCATAGGAAACCATCTTCCAGGATTTCATTATGCCACCTGACAAAGAAAATGAGGGGCAGATGGGTGCAATTCAGGCAGTAGAAAATGAAGCATTTAGTCCAAGACCAGAGAAGATCCAAAATTATGAGGGTTCTTCTAGGGTAATCCCATCACAGCACGGCCAGCAAGGAACAAACCACATCCACACTTTAGCCCTGGCGAAGGGGGGGGGGCGCTTGGCTACTCCCCCTTTTATACCCCTTCTTCCCACCCAGCCCCTGCATGCTCCGCCCCCTGCCCTTTGCTCCGCCTCCCCCTGTCCCGCCCCGTCCCCGCTCTGCGCGCCCGCCTCGCTGGCTGGGACTCCAATTCCCGTCATGCCCCGGGGCGGCGGGCGGTACCATTGCCGGCGGGGGGGGGCCGTCGCTGTGCCCCTCCTCCAGCGGAGGGCCGGCCGGGGGCGGCGGGCGGAGGCCGGGCGGGGATGGGGAACTGCCTCTCCTCGCAGGCGGCCGATGACCTCTCGCTGCTCAACGACTCGGGGGACGGCGCCAGCCTGGGGCCCGGGGACCCGCCGCCCCCCCCGGCGCCGCCGCCCTACCAGGTGGGGGCCCATGGGGGGAGCCTGCGGTGGGGGGCCCGGCCGGCGCGGGGAGGTGACCCATAGCGGGGGCCTGGGGGAGACAGGGGCGTGACCCATAGCGAAGGGGACTAGGGGAGGAGTTGGGGGTGACCCATAGAAGAAAGGGGCTGGGAAGGATTTGGG